>CM025791.1:58762607-59361090 GCA_014635995.1 Sarcophaga peregrina
ATATTTTTTTTTGTGTTAATATGAATCGAAGCTCGGCCATAATTTAATAGCTCAACTTCGTCCATTTCAATATAAATAAAAACATTATTTGCTACATATTATTTTAATAATATTTTATTTCATTTACTTCTTTTACATTGCATCATATAATATTTTTCAATATATATGATTACTTTGATGTGAAATTAATAATTTGCACATTCTCGTAAAAATTTCATTTTAGAAATTTTCAAAAAATACCAAACACAAACACGATTCTATTGAAACTAAGAAAGAAAGATTTCTTTTATAGTCTCAAGTAGAATCAGAACTGATGCCACTCCTCACACAAAAATTTTGTATGAGAAGCCAATCGAACAATTTTTGTTAATATAAAAATTGAAGACCAGCATCAAAAATACTTTGTAAATAAGACGAACTATTTCTTACTATTCAAAATAAATTGAATTGAAAAAATAATCCATCGTTTGTATGAACCATTCATGATTTTCATCAACAACATTCACATTAAGTGAAGTGAAGAGAGTATAATGGGTTTCGATTCATCGGGGAACTGTAAGTTTCGAAAACTAGAGTTCGTCCTTCATTTGCGTCAGGTAATGTCTTACTATCGGTCTTGAAGATAGAGATGGATTTAGCCACCCTTAGTGCGCACTATCAAGCAACACGACTCTTTGGAAATGCCATCTAGTAAAGCATTAACGTTATACGGGCCTGGCACCCTCTATGGGTAAATGGCCTCATTTAAGAAGGACTTAAATCGTTAATTTCTCATACTAGAAATTTGACATTCCATACACTGCATCTCACATTTGCCATAAAGACAAAGTGACTTAGTGCTGAACTGATTTCTTTTCGCTCGCCGCTACTAAGAAAATCCTTGTTAGTTTCTTTTCCTCCCCTCATTAATATGCTTAAATTCAGGGGGTAATCCCATATGAGTTGAGGTTGTATAAATAATTTTCTTTTAATTTCTTAAATACAATAACCTCTGAATAAAATCATTTCTTTATCACACATATTTATAATAATTAAAAAAAAATTCCATTTATTAAAGAGGCAATTCTAGTTCATAAAAAAAATCATTTTATGCTAGACCTTCCTCAATAAAAAAAGAATTATATATACTTCTGAGAATTATATAAATACTTTGATTTTATTCATTAGAGAGGTTTTGTATCTTTAGCTATTAGTATTATGAACACTTTATAGAAAAAGTATCCAATAATACAATATGTGCTTTAAACTCATATATATAAAATATATAAATTTATTAAGCAACTTATTTAGCATAGTCTTACAACCCTCAACCATATGTAGTCCAAGCAGCACTCTAATTAAAAATTAAAGTACATAACAGCATGGACTGCGATATGCGTTCAAAATGTCGATGTTCATGTGTCCTGCAGTTCACACGATGACGCACAGTTTGCTGCGTTCTTCATCGACCCATGAGCCAAGTGATCCACCGCTTAGAGTTAAAATTTTTTTGTTTTTAAAGAGCACGTCAAAAATATATTTATTGAAAGAAATCAAAAATACACCAAAATTAAATTGGCATATATCAATTCCTTCAATAATTTATTTTTATACATACAAAGTGTGTTGCGAATGTCTTAGTTCAAAATCTTCTCAAAAGAAAAGAAAAAGAACGAATTAACTTACATAAAAAAAGATTTATATAAGTACAACTATAATTGTATGTTTTGTAATGTATGAAAAAATCATCATCACTAAATATATACGGATTTATAAAAATTTACAAATCACATATATATTTTATAAAGGGAATGTTATAAAAACATTCCCTTAATTTGCCTTGGGACACCTCCGTTTTATATTTATTTGCTACATTTATATTAGGAATTATAATTTTTTTGGAAAAAGCCATACCCGCCAAACCGCCATACATATATGTATTTTGTTTTGCCTTTTTTTGCCATTTTTTTTTTTTTTGCCTTCTTTTCGCTTCTTTTATTTATTTTAATTTTTTTGGTCTTCTTTTGCCCCTTTTTATTTTTTATTGAATAATATATGGAATACTATAAAACTCAATAATAATTTTTTGATCATTGATCAAAAGTTTTGTGTTTTGATTTTTTTTGTCAACTTCTGTGAGAATTCACATCCGAAGACATTAAAAATTAAAAAGCATGTCAAAGACATAAGTAAACTATGATCTATAAATGAATACAAATCATAATTTATATATTTTATACATACAAAGTGTGTTGCGAATGTCTTAGTTCAAAATCTTCTCAAAAGAAAAGATAATGAACGAATTAACTTACATAAAAAAAAATTTTTATATAAGTACAACTATAATTGTATGTTTTTCAATGTAAAACATTGAAAGGGTTTTTTTTTTTTGTTTTTTTGTATATTTATAAAAAATATAAATAATACAATTTTATTTAACGGATAAGGAACACATTAATGATCCTTCCGCAGGTTCACCTACGGAAACCTTGTTACGACTTTTACTTCCTCTAAATAATCAAGTTCGGTCAACTTTTGCGAAACATCCGTAACACGCAAGGCGTTACAGTGATCACGTCCGGAGACCTCACTAAATAATTCAATCGGTAGTAGCGACGGGCGGTGTGTACAAAGGGCAGGGACGTAATCAATGCGAGTTAATGACTCACACTTACTGGGAATTCCAAGTTCATGTGAACAGTTTCAGTTCACAATCCCAAGCATGAAAGTGGTTCAGCGGTTTACCCGGACCTCTCGGTCTAGGAAATACACGTTGATACTTTCATTGTAGCGCGCGTGCAGCCCAGGACATCTAAGGGCATCACAGACCTGTTATTGCTCAATCTCATTATTGCTAGACGCAATTTGTCCATTTAAGAAGCTAGTGTCCTTATAATGGGACAAACCAACAGGTACGGCTCCACCTTTATAAACACATTCAAACAATCACACATGTTACTGCATTCATGAATGAAGGCTATAAAAGCTTCAAACACCATAATCCTGAAAGCATCTATTTAATATATTTGAGTCTCGTTCGTTATCGGAATTAACCAGACAAATCACTCCACGAACTAAGAACGGCCATGCACCACCACCCATAGATTCGAGAAAGAGCTATCAATCTGTCTTACACGCTTATGTTCGGACCTGGTAAGTTTTCCCGTGTTGAGTCAAATTAAGCCGCAGGCTCCACTCCTGGTGGTGCCCTTCCGTCAATTCCTTTAAGTTTCAGCTTTGCAACCATACTTCCCCCGGAGCCCAAAAGCTTTGGTTTCCCGGGAAGCGACTGAGAGAGCCATAATAGTAGCTACACCCAATTGCTAGCTGGCATCGTTTATGGTTAGAACTAGGGCGGTATCTGATCGCCTTCGAACCTCTAACTTTCGTTCTTGATTAATGAAAACATCTTTGGCAAATGCTTTCGCTTAAGTTAGTCTTACGACGGTCCAAGAATTTCACCTCTCGCGTCGTAATACTAATGCCCCCAAACTGCTTCTATTAATCATTACCTCTTGATCTAAAAACCAATGAAAGTAGAACAGAGGTCTTATTTCATTATTCCATGCACAAAATATTCAGGCATTTGGAGCCTGCTTTAAGCACTCTAATTTGTTCAAAGTAATTGTACCGGCCTACAACAGCACGCAATGAAGAGCACTGAAGCAGGTTTAAATAGGAGGAATACATATAAATACAAGTATTTAATACATATAAGAACTCCACCGGTAATACGCTTACATACATAAGGTATAGTACAGACTACAATTATAGTTATACTACCCGTATGAAGCACAAGTTCAACTACGAACGTTTTAACCGCAACAACTTTAATATACGCTATTGGAGCTGGAGTTACCGCGGCTGCTGGCACCAGACTTGCCCTCCAATAGGTCCTTGTTAAAGGATTTAAAGTGTACTCATTCCAATTACAGGGCCTCTATAATGAGTCCTGTATTGTTATTTTTCGTCACTACCTCCCCGGGCTGGGAGTGGGTAATTTACGCGCCTGCTGCCTTCCTTAGATGTGGTAGCCGTTTCTCAGGCTCCCTCTCCGGAATCGAACCCTGATTCCCCGTTACCCGTTGCAACCATGGTAGTCCTAGATACTACCATCAAAAGTTGATAGGGCAGACATTTGAAAGATCTGTCGTCGGTACAAGACCATACGATCTGCAAGTTATCTAGAGTTCAACCATAATAACGATCTTGCGATCGCTTGGTTTTAGCCTAATAAAAGCACACGTCCCAAAGGTCCGTGTTTATAATGCATGTATTAGCTCTAGAATTACCACAGTTATCCAAGTAACTGTTAACGATCTAAGGAACCATAACTGATATAATGAGCCTTTTGCGGTTTCACTTTTAATTCGTGTGTACTTAGACATGCATGGCTTAATCTTTGAGACAAGCATATAACTACTGGCAGGATCAACCAGAATAATGTTATATTTTTTTTTTTTGTGTTAATATGAATCGAAGCTCGGCCATAATTTAATAGCTCAACTTCGTCCATTTCAATATAAATAAAAACATTATTTGCTACATATTATTTTAATAATATTTTATTTCATTTACTTCTTTTACATTGCATCATATAATATTTTTCAATATATATGATTACTTTGATGTGAAATTAATAATTTGCACATTCTCGTAAAAATTTCATTTTAGAAATTTTCAAAAAATACCAAACACAAACACGATTCTATTGAAACTAAGAAAGAAAGATTTCTTTTATAGTCTCAAGTAGAATCAGAACTGATGCCACTCCTCACACAAAAATTTTGTATGAGAAGCCAATCGAACAATTTTTGTTAATATAAAAATTGAAGACCAGCATCAAAAATACTTTGTAAATAAGACGAACTATTTCTTACTATTCAAAATAAATTGAATTGAAAAAATAATCCATCGTTTCAAACAAAAATAATTTAACAACACCAACGACATTCTTTGTCACACAAACAATTTATACATAAAAACAAAAATCCGAAAACAATAGTAAGCTTGTTGTTATTACACTGTGCAGTGGCACAGTATTATTTCGAATATTACTATACGTACTTAAAACAAAAATAAATAAACAATAACAAGTTAAGACGAATTCTTTTCTCTACAAACAATTGAATACAATAAACATTATATTAAAAGCAATAACAAGTTGAAAAAAGAAAAAATTAAGTGAGTACAAATTACTAAACATAACCATGAATAGTGATAATGATGATGATGAAGAAAATGAATTTTACAACTGGCAAACGATACCAATTCTTCACAAACATACTGGAAGCAGATCCCCAATTGGAAATTTAGCAAAGAAACAACGCACAACTGATGACAACCCAGGTACTTCTAATGGAAATCGATTTAAAATTCTGGATGCAGAGAACAGTACAGGTGAAAAAAGTCATGAAACAACTGACTACATCAAACCTCCACCAATTTTTGTATCAATCGTCAACAATGTTGTAAATATGATAACTAATATTTCTTCCATCATTTCTAAAAAAGATTTTAGTTATAAGACATTGAGAGGTAACGAAATAAAAATTATGATAAGTAGTATAGATTCTCACAGAAAACTTGCTAAGTATTTCGATAGACGAGAAATAAGTTATCATACTTACCAAATACGTAAAGAACGATCTTATAGGGTTGTAATCAAAGGCCTTCACCATACAACACCTCCAGAAGACATTAAGGCTGTACTTATAGCTCAAGGTCACGATGTTAGAAACGTTTGTAATGTTAGAAGTAGAGTTACAAAGGAACCCCTTGCAATGTTTTATGTTGATCTTGATCCAAAAATTAATAACAAAGAAATTTATGAAATTCGGTACATAAATAATGTTGTAGTTAAAATTGAACCCCCAAGGAAAGTCAATGATATTGTTCAATGTCATCGTTGCCAACAATTTGGACATACTCAGGCCTATTGCAGAAAACCTTTCCGTTGCGTAAAGTGTGCTCTTGATCATCCTACGGCTGAATGTACTGTGAACAAATCTAATCCACCTCGTTGTATTCACTGCTTACAAAACCATACCGCAAACTACAAAGGCTGTCAAGTTTATCAAAAACTTGTACAGAAAAAATCAACATTGAAGGATAAACCAATTCATCAACCAACAAATTTACCATTTTCTTCTCGGCCCCAGAATTATGCTGATGTAAATGTCAATTCTAACACATCTTATGCGAACGTTTTGAAAGGTCAA
This sequence comes from Sarcophaga peregrina, assembly GCA_014635995.1. NCBI lineage: Eukaryota > Metazoa > Arthropoda > Insecta > Diptera > Sarcophagidae > Sarcophaga > Sarcophaga peregrina. The sequence continues at coordinate 58,768,808 of CM025791.1, forward strand.
AGTACTAATGAAAGTGTATATGAACATCTTGAAAAATTAATGACAAAACAAATAGAACTAACGAATACTTTACTTAAGATGATGTCAGTTCTAGTTACCAAATTATGCAATTAGATATCAGAATTGCTGTATGGAACGCAAATGGACTTTCTAATCATACACAGGAAACTGAAATATTCTTGAATACTCAATTCGTTGACATCTTCTTGATTTCTGAAACGCATTTTACATCTAGAACTTATTTTCATATCAGAGGTTATGATACGATAGCAGCAAATCATCCGGACAATAGAGCACATGCTGGTTCTGCAATATTAATAAAATCAACAATTAAGTACGAAGTTCTTCCTACAATTTGTCACAACTACCTACAAGCTGCTGGAGTTAAAGTTAGTACGAATTGTGGAGATGCCTCTATATTTGCTATTTATTCTCCCCCTAGACATTCTATTACATGTCATGACTATGAAAACTTCTTCAGTAATTTAGGAAGTCGCATCCTGGTAGGAGGGGACTTTAATGCTAAACATCCATGGTGGGGATCTAGATTGACGAACCCTAAAGGTCGGGAACTACACAAGTGCATTCTTAAGAAACATTACAATAGTCTTTCTTCTGGTAGACCGACCTACTGGCCTTCTGATCCGAACAAAATTCCAGATTTACTAGACTTTCTTGTTTACTCTGGAATACCTAGTAACTGTCTTGACATACAAGATAGTGATGACCTTAGCTCTGATCACACTCCTATCATAGCAACGTATAATTCCACTTTCCACAAGATTTCGAAGAAAGTAAAGATTATATCAAATAAGACTGATATCAATTCGTTTACATATTGGATAGGTAAAAATATAGAGCTAAATCTTACAATAAACAATGGTCAAGAGTTAGATGAAGCAGTTGAAAATTTTACGAGCCTAATACACGAAGCAGATCTTTTGTCAACACCAAATGTTACAGAAACACATAATCCGCCAACTACAAATAATTATATATCTGCTGAAATTAGAAACCTAATTCGTGATAAAAGGAGAATCCGAAAAACCTGGCAATTAAGTAGAAACCCAACCAACAAGCGAAATTTTAACCGTTTATGTACGCAGCTGAAACAAAAGCTAAAGGAATTTAAAAATGAAAAAACAGGGCAATATTTGAGATCTTTAGACGCTAATAAACATGATAATTGTCTTTGGAATGCCACAAAATATCTTAAAAGGCCCACACAACGCAACATTCCTATAAGAGATTTAAACAACAGTTGGTGCAGATCAAATCAAAAGAAAGCCGAAGCATTTTGTCAACATTTGGAAAATATTTTTCAACCTAATTCTCAGACTCGCTCTCTCAGTGATGTTAAAATACTCGAATTTTTAGATACTCCATGTCAAATGAGTCTTCCTATTAATCATATTACTCCAAATGAAGTTAAACAAGAAATTACAAAGCTTGGAAATAATAAGACTCCAGGATACGATAAAATAGACTCCAAATTAATTAAAATTTTATCTAAAAGAAGTGTTGTTTTCTTAACTTTATTGTATAATTCAATACTAAGATTACAACATTTTCCGACTCAGTGGAAGTGTGCTGAAGTCATTATGATTCTGAAGCCTAATAAAAATGAAAACGAGATTTCATCATATAGACCAATAAGTTTGTTGTCAAGCTTTTCAAAAATATTCGAAAGACTATTTTTGCATAGACTGAAACCTGTTTTGGAACAACATAATATCATTCCTGATCATCAGTTTGGTTTTCGAAGCAAGCATGGTACTCCAGAGCAGTGCCATCGAATTATAAATGTTATAACTGATGGTTTTGAAAAGAAAAAATATAGCTCTGCCGTATTCTTAGATGTTCAGCAAGCTTTTGATAAAGTTTGGCACCCAGGATTATTGTTTAAATTGAAATCTTTGTTACCAACACCATTTTACCTTGTTCTGAAATCATATCTAAGTGAACGTTGCTTTTACGTTAACATCAAAGAAGAATTTTCAAATATAAAGACGATACAACACTTTATTCGATATATACATGTGATATGCCCCATTTACGATCTATTACAGTCGCGACTTATGCTGACGATACTGCGTTTATAGCAACGGCGGATTGTCCTATAGCAGCTTCTACTCTGTTGCAAAGACAATTGAATATACTCCATCAATGGTTGGAAAAGTGGAAAATTAAAATAAACACAACGAAGTCTTCACACTTAACTTTTTCCCTTAGAAGAGAATGTTGCCCACCGGTTGCGCTTAATGGAATGCTAATCCCAGCTGTACAATGTGTAAAATACTTAGGCTTATATCTGGATAAGCGCCTTACTTGGAAGGAACATATTAAAACCGAACGTAAATTTCTAAATATAAAAACAAAAAAGATGTACTGGCTATTGGGCCCAAAATCAGAATTAAGTTTAAATAACAAGATTATTCTATACAAGGCTATCCTCAAGCCCGTGTGGACTTATGGAATACAGTTATGGGGAACAGCTAAAAACTCTAATACTACAACGTTATCAATCTAAAACCCTTCGGTTTATTACTCAAGCGCCCTGGTTCGTAACCAATGCGGCTATACATAAGGATCTCAGTATATCTTTAGTTAAAGATACCATAACCGAATTTTGTTCTAGATATGTGGAAAGACTGAGTAACCATAGCAATCCATTAGCCATTAGTCTACTAGATGAGACAGAGAATGTACGAAGACTTAATAGATTGCATGTTTGCCATTTAGATAGTAACTTTGTAAATATTGTAATTAATATACATAATTTCTTTTACATATAGTTTTAATTATGAATAAATTTTCTTTTATTTTGCTATTGTTTTTAATTATCATTGTTAATTAATTATAATTATTTAATATTTATCTTTATTATATTATATTATTTAATATTATATAATAATTATTAAAATGTTATTGTTAATTAATTCCATAACAGCTGTTATTTTTTTTTTTTTAAGTATTAGAAAATTTGCTTATTGTTGTATAAACAGATTGTAAATAAAGAAATTTAGAAAAAAAAATAAAAAAAAAATTTTCCCGAAACATGTACATTTTAAATAATTAAATTCCATACACTCACCGTTTCCCCGCAAAAATTTCTTACAGCCTCTACTTTTTGTCTTGTTGTTGTTGTTGTTGAGACACCAGTAGTGCGATTCACTATTCATTTTTAACAACCAATAGTATTGTTAATAATATTTAACAACAATATTAACGTACTTGGTATTCGGAAACTTCTTAACAATAACGTTTACCATTATGCTCAGCTCTGACGTCTGCTGTTTCAGCTAACTAAGCGGCAAGAAATTTTTCGTTGTTTATTTATCAATTGTTAGTTTATTGCACAAAAAGAAAAACATAAGTTATTAAAAATTATTAAAGCAACACATTTTGTATAGTGCAGTAGCTTGTATATGCTCAATAAGGAAAATAAAGTGTCTAAAATTTAATTAATTATTGATAAAAGGAAATAAATTCTGAGGACTCAGAAAACATTTCTTCGGTAGTTTTAGTTTTGTGATGGCTTTTCAATACTTGTCTTATGATCTATCTCATAATGATTCAGTGATAGCCCCAACTGTAAACCGTCGTTTACTTCGGGATGTGGATAACCCGTTTCATTTATCACATATAGAATTTGTGAAGCTGTATCGCTTAACTCCGGAAGTTGCGGAAGATTTGATTTTTCTGCTCGATGATCAATTGAGAGGTTCAAGAATAACTGCAATATCTACTGAAAAAAAGATAATTTTTCGTAGATTTTCACTGATATTAAATTAAAACCATTAACATATATATATTCTAGGTTCTAGCGGCTTTAAGATTTTTCGCAACTGGATGCTATCAAAGACCCGTAGGAGAACAGTGGGGTATATCGATGAGCCAATCTTCTGTTAGCCGTTGCATACATCATGTCACGGATGCAATTGTTCGCACATTATTTTTACAGAAGGTGAAGTTTCCCATGACACAAATCGAGCGACAAGCTGCAAAAACAGTTTTTGCTTCAGCAGTTTTCCCTTTCGTAGGTGGCACTATAGGGGCTATTGATTGCACGCATATTGCGATATTGGCCGCAAAGAATCATGAAGAAGCTTATGTCAATCACCATGGTTACCACTCTATAAATGTACAGATGGTAAAAATTATTTTTACGATCTTTTTTTTAATTCGAAATAATATAATTCCTTATTATTTGAAGATATGTGATCCTAATCTGAGGATTTTGAATATAAATGCGAAATACCCGGGAGCACGACATGACTCATATATATGGAGCTGTTCGGCAGCACGAAGAAGTTGCAAAGAAGTTTTGAAAACACCAACCATAATATGTTTCTCATAGGTAGGTTACAAAATTTAAAAAAAGAAATGTCTAATGGATATGAAAAACATATAGGTGATTCCGGCTACCCATTGGAACCGTGGCTAATGACCCCTTTACCAAACAACCCAGAGGGAAGTCCGAAATTTCTGTACAACGAGGCATTGTGCAAAGCGCGAAACCCAATCGAACGACTTTTTGGCGTAACGAAGGGAACTTGGAGCTGCTTATCGCGACAAAGAGTTCTTTTGTATGATCCCGGTTTTACTGGGAACATTGTTAACGCATGTGCAGTATTGCACAATCTTCTTTTAAGAGATCAGCAAAGCACAGCTGAGAATGACGTTTTGGAGATTCAACCTAGCAATTTGGTTACACAAGATGAACCATCATCTATAGCAAAACGCACCCAAGAATGACTGATTAGAAATTATTTTACATAAATGGAGGTAGCTGTGCTGGCACGATCCAAAAATTATTACATCTCTAGTTTTACGTAAAAGTTACCATATATATACATATATATAACAAAAATTCAAACGCATTTTCTTACTTCAAATATTATATATATTTATTTCTTCTACACATTTAAGATATATTGTTTTGTACTATAAAAAAACAGTCTTTTTTCAATTTTATAAGACAGTAACAACACAGCATTTACTTACCTTGCACAAAATTAATAAATGTTTTGATCACAAAAAGACAAGTCGAGTTAAAACTATTGGCGGCGGCGTACTTTTAACATACGATATAAGCAAAGCTGCCACTTTATTAAAATGTTTAACAACTCTGTTAAACTGAGGTTACCGAATAGCAGAACTGTTATTACAAACAATAACTTATGCCGGTAAGATTAACGTTAATGATTATTGATAAAAATTACAGAATCGCACTACAGTTTCTTTTTAATAAAACAATCGTTATTGTTGTTGTTGCAGATGCAAATATTTAATTTTTCTCTCAAAGTGAAGCAATATGTTTGTTTTTGGTTTATGAATAACACCACAGTTCTATTTTCTGAAGAAATTCAGTGTTTTTGTTCTTTGTAAATGTATTTATTTATTTTAACACTTTCCTCTTTCTTTCTTCAGAACTTCAGTTTCTATTTTTTATTTCCTTTTTTCAACTTCACTTTTTATTATTATTATTATTTATTATGTCCAAATATAAAATTATTTTACTTAGCACTGTTCTGTTCACTTCTTTTCTTTTGTTTAAATATGCCGCTATAAATTGAATTGTTCATAAGAAGTAAGGGAAACGGTTGGAATGAAACACTTGTTAACAAGTGTGAAGAGTATGACTATTACAAAATTAGCCACTGCACATGTCATACGACAATCCGTTATTTTTATTTACCAGTGTTGGTACTTTTCAATTGTAATGGTACATATGGGATTTTTGATATTGATTAAGGGATTTTATTAATTTTGGAGGTTATGTTCGATTTTTTGTTTGGATATGATTGTGAAGTAATTTTAATTTAATTTTTTAAGCACTTTTCAACGAATTTAACTAGAAAACAATCGCACTAAATATAAATTAATCACCGTACATACCCAATCAATTCCTTTAATGTATACTAATGATTTTTCGCCTCAAGAACTAATTTTTCCGAGAGACACTTTTTCCTTCTTGGAATGGCCAGCAACGTCTGCGAGATTTCTTCTTTGGTTGAACAGGATACAAACCAAAGACTGTTGTGTAAGCAGTCCTCTTGACTGTTGTGTGAGCAGTCCTCTTGACTGCTGTTGATGCTTTAGTTGTTGCGATAGAACAACTGTTGTAAGCACTTCAACAATTTTGCCGGAGTTGTTGCGATGGAACAACTGTTAAGGGCAATCAGTGGACAGGTTTACCACTAGTCAATCCAATCCTAGCTCCTCTAGAATTTCTCGAAGGACCAAATGAAGGCTAGACTTTCTTTCTAGCCTTTGGGTTTTTTAGAATTAATAAAAAGAAACTCTGTCCTTTTAAATTAATTCTGATTTTTTATTGAAGCCTCTTGCTTCTTTGAAATCCAATCTTGAACTTAAAACTAAAATGACCAGAAGGTCCTCAATAAGTACAATCAAATAAAAGAGATTAAACTAATAACTCAAAGATAATAAAAACAAAAGAGATTAAATTAACAATTCAGTTATAATACAAAAAAAAACTCAAATTAGGAACTTCATTGCTCATAAATAAAAGAAATAGATAAATAAAAGAGTGTCTCTTTACACTGAAGAAAAATAATATACAAAAGAAATTAACTAAAAATAATAATACTCAAATATATGTAAAAGAAAGTAAATAGAAATAATAATAGGTGAATATATATATATATATATATATATAAAAAATTAAATAGAAATAAAGTTGAAGTCGCTTCAACAGTCTATATTTAGCACCACACAAAACGAGTCTATTTCTCTTCACTTTCTTTACTTTATATTATTTTAATATGTCTAAAAATAGCACTACCAGTAGAGTCTATTTTCTCTTATTTTTATATCACTTTATATACAACAAAATCACTTAGAACACCCGTACTGAAAATACGCACAACTTAACACTTCAACTATTCACAACCGAAAGAGTAGATAAGGACAACGACGATGGGTTTAACGTGGGTGCCTGTCCGCGAGGACCTAATCCCACGGTGTTCTTCGCACAGGGTGAAATACAATGCAAAATGCAAACATACTGTTACACCTGAGTACCAATTCGAAGCCATGTATTTGGACATGACTTCCCCCTTGGTTAGGAGCGGAGTCTATCTAAAACTCCTTCCGATCTATGGGTCACGGCACCCGGTTGAGAAAAATGTAACTCCACACCGAGCCCATTAACTAGAATCTTCCCGCGATTTGGGTCCAAACCACAGCCACCACGATGCTCCCAAAGGGGCCACACCAACAGCCAGGCTGGAACCGAGGTTCCAAGGGCTCCTGGCTCCCGTGGTACCAGAATTAAGTCTCCGGTCAGACCTCGTAATCAAATCGATTACTACCAGTTGAACTCCAAACAGTTCGGGACTGGTGACCCAGAGCAACAACAATAAATAAACATCAACATAAAGAACAACAATTACGGAACCAACATTGAACAGCGCCCTCACGGACGAGGCTTTGGCCACATGATGTGACGCCGGGTGTGGACAAAAGGAACAAGACAGAAAGACACACAACAACGCAGCAGGCTTGGCAGATGCGGTGACGGCAAGGGCGACAATTACGGGGATGACGGGGATGAAAACAGCAGGGGAGAGGGGCAATTAGGACCGGTATCTAGAACATCAGTAGGGGCAACAGGAGCGATGAAGCGGAGCCGAAGAACCAGCAGCAATTGACTCAAACTGTCAACGATCGCATGCCTATCCGCGCACAGGGACAGACGAAAGCGTCACAAGGAGCAAGGGGCGCACGGCAAGGAGAGCACCACGAAGAGTGATCACATTCCCGGGTTGCCTCCGCTATACCTCCTACTCCTCCTAACAAAAACTTCACGCGCGAAATCGCCCAACCTACTAAAAGTCCGGCTGTCTTCTAAGGCCCTACAGAAATCCCAAACCGCCACAGTATGTGCTATTCCCATACTATCTAACCTCCTAATGTCATCATAGTATGAACACATTGTAATAATGTGTTCGACAGTCTCAGGTCCCCTCCCACACCCGCAGTCCGGGGAGTCGGACAGGCCTCTTTTATGCAAGAATGCATTAAGTGCATGTTCCGTCAGTCAAAATCCTAGACTTAAGCCGAAGCCGAAGTCCGGTCGTCGACGTACGAAGTCCGCGTCACGTATGAATCCATACGTTACCCTACCCTCGTCTGCATGGGTCCATCGGGTCCACCACCTTGAGACAAGGCACTCGTCTAAGACAACCACGTACGACATCCCTCCAAACCGTGTCGCTGGCACCTACAACGCAAGCTTTCCTGTCCCGGAAATAACTCCTCCAAAGTTCTAATTCCCTACAACCTATTTCTTCTAACCTTAAGAGAACTCTATCCCAAGAGAGATAGTCAAATGCACCCTTAAAATCAATAAAAAGACCTAGCATATATTTGGCAAATGAGCTGCCAACACTACTCTTGACGTGCAGCCATGCATCTTCTATACTCCTACCTTCCCTAAAACCAACCTGAAATTCAGAAGGGCCCTCGCTGTAGCACTCCCTCAGTCGGTTCACCATTATCCTTTCCAATACTTTTCCAAGTACCGGAAGAAGACTGATGCCCCGATAAGAGCGAGGATTACTCCTCACCCTATCAGGAGACTTCAGGAGAATCACAACGCGGGCTGACTTCCAAGCATCCGGGAAATGGCCCTCGCTAATGCACTTTCCAAAGATTGAGAACAGATGTTGAGGCATGGCCTTATAGATGCTTTTACACATCTCGCCAGTCATACCATCAACACCCGGCGATTTCCTACTTCTGACTCGGCAAATACTGTCCGCAACTTCCGAGCTTTCCAGGATTGGAGGATCAACCATCTCCCTAATGAAAGGAGAGTAGCCGACCGGTTCCGCACCAGGAAAGAGAACCCCCAGTAGAGCGTCGGTACATTCTCTCCAGGAAGACAATGTGGAATTGCCAACCTGGAGAGAGAGGTCTGCCTCACGTTTATTCTTGCCCCTGCAGATACGGTAAACCGTACCCCAGGGATCGTCCCTATTGTCACGTACGAAACTCCTCCAATCGTCCTCCTTGGCCCTAACAATTCTGTCTTTGTAGCGTCTTAAAGCAGAACAGAAATCGGTTTCACGAGTTGCTAAATCAGGTGCACCTGTACGACGAGCGCCCTGGAAATGACTCCGAAGACGCCTGACGGACCTGCGCATCCGATCCAGCTCCTCTGTCCACCAAATGACCCCACCAGGCTTAGTCTTACGACGTCTACCCGGGAGAGAATCAGTTGCCGAACACATCCACCGATCTATTTGTTCTACTTGGTCACGAACCGTAAGTGTCCTAAAGTCATCAAACGGCATAATCGAAGCCTGGTGCCTAACAAATTCCGTGTAATTTTCCCAGTTCGCGTAACGATTCCGCCACCTGCGTACAGGGTCCGATCCACACGTTCGTCTGCGAGAGTTCACAGCAATCTCAATGAGATTGTGATCACTCACGCCCCAGTTGTCACACACCCGCCACCTAAAATCAAAAGCAGTATTCGCTGCCCCACTTGCAGCTGTCACGTCAATGTCACTAACACCTCTCGGGCCATCAAAAGTATACAAGTCACTAGCCTCATTGAGAACAATGAGGCGCTTTGTGACCATCCACTCGCTTAGCATGATTCCTCGCCGATAGTTCTCATGAGCAGAAGCATTCCTACTCATTTTCGAGAACCACATTGAAGAGTATGCATTTGCATCGAGACCTAGGATTACAGGAAGGCTACTCGCAAGGAGTAGCACCGAATCCATATATACAAGATAAGGCTCAAGAGACCCCCCAAACCTACAATAGATACTCGCTAATAGTATCCTCCCGAAAAATCCCTCTACTGAGAGGCATAACCCCCACTGACTCCTCCTAACAATGGTACAGTCCAGGTCCCTATCATTAACTATTATTGCAGAGTTTTCCCCGCAGTCCGTATAAACATGCATACCCCCCGGCAAGCCTCTAATGAGACCATCCGACGTATATGGCTCCTGCACTAGCGCAAAAGTTGCTCCCGTGGCGCGTACCGCCTGCCCGAGTTCGCAGATCACGGCATACGAACGTTGGCAGTTCAGCTGGAGGATCTTAAACTGTCGCTCCATCTTAGTGGTGTGCATTAGCCCTGGCGACTATTGCGCTGTAGACGGGACATGCCGAGGACATCATAAGATGCCCTGATGGAAGTCCCTTAAGCACACAGTTTTGTTAGTGCAGCGAGAAGCTCGGTGGCTGGCCTGACCGCAGAACCGGCACACTTCCTCCTTCATCCTGCACTCTCTGACCATGTGGTCGAAGCCCAGGCATCTGAAGCAGCTTGGAACGGCGTCGTGCTGGCGTACCACAAAACTAAACCACTTAATATAGCAGCGGCCATTGTCCAGCAAAAGCTGCATGGCCTCCTCGCTACCTTCCAGCACTACGTTCACAGGGTTACCAGTGGGCTTCCACGGACCATTCAGCAGGCGGACGTTCTTACTATACAGCTCGGGAGTCATCCTATGCTTGGAACTTCAAATACATAAATACATCCGGGGTGATCTCCGGATGCACCCGCTGCACGACCACCTTCGGGCCGAGCTTGTCCCTTACGGAGACCTCGAGCCCTACCTCCATAAACTTAACGTTGGCCGCCACTTTTTCCCTCTCGACGACTGACGGGATCCTTACGACCGCACCGCCTTCGCGTGTTGGCCGAACCTCGTGAACTCGGACCCCAAGGGTGGGGCCCACCTCCTTCAACACCTTATCCGAGGGACGCCTGCTGGTCCACCACCACGGGCAACCGCACCGGAATCGTAGACGTCCAGTCTACCACGGAGGCGCTCGTTCTCGGCCAACATCCGCACTATGAGAGCCTCATACCGGCCCGAGTGCGACAGTACGCTCTTACCCAGAGCCGCGGGGACGCCGTCAACTATGACCTCCTCCAGGAGGCTCGTCGTTACGGCCTTCATTTCGTCTATGACGCCGTTCTCAGATGCCACCTTTCTCCGCGGCCTGCTCTTCCTCGTCTTCGGAGCGGTGGCGGGTGCAGCGACAGCTGTGCCAGCAGAGCTGGCTGCAGATGCTGCAGTCCCGGCAGCGCTATCGGCAGCAACGGCAGCAGCAGCACGGGTAGCAGGCGGCGTTCCCGGCTTAAAACGCTTACCATCATCCACTTCTGCGTCGGAGCTCGACAGCTCACTCTCCGTGTGCCTAACGCGAGGCACCGGAGTTGGCGGCGGGCCCATCGTAGCGTCGGTCTGGACCTCACTGAGATCCGACGCGCCGCCCTTACCCTTCTTACGCCGTCTTTCTGGCGGCATAATGCTATTTAATAATATAAATCAAAAAAAATGCAACCAAATAAAAATTCAAAAATAACGTATATATACTGAGTATATCCACGCAACAAACCCCAGCGCAGGCACGTATAAAATTAGTATATAAATTCAAAAGTAACGGCAAAATATCACTCACCACTAAACCAAGCCACAAACCGTAGACAAACCGTACACAATTTATTTTACCACAAGAGGTGGAAAATTTTCTATTTATAGATCAGCAAACTGTTTCTATTTATAACACTAGGGTCTTTTTTCTCTTTGTCTTTTTATTTTCACAGCAAAAATGAGTCTCTATCTCTTATTTATATGCAAATATAATTATTTGCACAAATATTATAAAGTTTACTCACTAATCGGGTAATCGCTTCTAAGTCCCTAAGGTCTTCGTAGAACGGACACGTCGTCAGTACATGCCGCCAGTCCTCAGGTCACAACCCCACACCGACAGTTTTCTGTCTCACTGAGGCTCCTCTTATGCAAGAATGCATTGAGCGAGCCATGTCCCGTCAGTATGAATCCCAGACTTAGGCTAAAGCCAAAGTCAGAGCGTTGCAGTACTAATGTCGCGTCTGGTATGAATTCATAAGTCACCCTGCCCTTGTCACTGTTCGTCCATCGTGATTTCCACTTATCAATGAGATATTCATCGAGAAGGGAAATTAAACTCCTAACATCCCTATTTGCCAGATCATTAGCAGAAACCCAATCATGAGCTAGAAGTGGTAGTCCCTTTTTGAAAATAATACCTCGACGTACTACTACCAAGTCAAGGGGTGCTACGCCTACCAATACCTGAAGAGCGTCCGTTGAAACTGTCCTGCAAACTGGCACACAAGCCAGGAGAATAATCCTCTGACACGTCAGAGCCTTACGTCGGCCAACAACAGACATCACCGTCTCGTACCACACTGATGCACCATACGCCGCACAAGCGACGAATAGTCCACCGTATATAGTGCGTACGGCACGCCTGCTGAGGCCCCAGTCATTCCTAACGATACGCCTGATTGAGCCTACTACTTTGATCAGTTTCTCCCTAACTCTCTCGATATGCACCAGGAAATTCATCCTTTCGGTCATAGAGATTCCCAGGTACTTGACTTCTGTTTAATATATTATATTCACACTACCAGCTCTAATGAGTGGGGGGCGTCCAGTTGACAACCTACCCTTGAGCAGCATTGTCACAAACTTGTCAGTCGCCACCTCGACAACGACATTTTGACCCCACTCACAAGCGACCCGAATGGCCTCCACACCACGCGTCTTCAGCTCAGCACGAGACTGGCCTTCGACAATGATGAGGAGGTCATCTGCTTACGCACACACTTTGAAAGTAAGCCCGAGCCGTCGCAACAGGGGATCCATCATGAGATTCCATATATATGGACCACAGATAGAGCCCTGCGGACAACCCCGAACGACGTCCTTCCAAACCGTATCACTGGCACTAACAATACAGGCTCGCCTACCTTGGAAATAACTAGACCAGAGGCCTAATACCCTGCAGCCTACCTCAGCTAACCTTCTAAGAACACTGTCCCAAGACAGGTAATCAAATGCACCTCTGAAGTCAACAAATATGCCTAAGACATATTTGGAGGTACTTTCTCCTACACTACGCTTGACGTAAGACCAAGCGTCTTCAACACATCTACCTGCTCTAAAGCTGTACTGGTGCTCACATGTGCCCTCGGTGTAGACCTCCTTCAGTCGAGACACCATAATCCTCTCCAGAACTTTTCCAAGCACCGGAAGGAAGCTGATGCCCCGATAAGAGCGGGAATTACTCACCACTCTTCCGGGAGACTTCAGGAGGACCACAACGCGGGCGCACTTCCACCGACTAGGAAAATATCCCTCTGAGACACACTTCCCAAAGATTGCTTCCAGATATTCCGGTATGGCCTTCCAGATGTTTTTACACATCCCTCCAGTCACACCGTCAATACCCGGCGACTTCCTTCTCCTGATCTGGCAAATACCGCCCAAGAGTTCACTTCTCTCCAAGTTAGGAGGGGCAACCATTACCTCACTACGAGGATCATAGTTGCTGGCCTCTGCCCTTGGGAAGAAAATCCCCAGAAGTTCGTTCGTGCATTTCCTCCATAAAGATAATACATTACCACCAACATGGAGGCAAGCCAAGTCCGTCTGCCTACTCTTTCCCCTGAAGGTACGGTAAACCTTACCCCAGGGGTCTTCCTTATTGTCCCGTACAAAACTCCTCCATTCGTCCTCTTTAACAGTCACAATTCTGTCCTTGTACGTCTTAAGACTTCGTAGAAATTCCGCCTTACGTTGAGCTAAGTATTCAACATTGGCACGCCTGCCCCTCTGGAATCGCTTCCTAAGGTGTCGAACATGCCTTCGCATCGTACTCAGCTCTCGGGTCCACCATCGGACCCTGCGGGGCACAAAAGTTTTAAACCTCCCGAGTAAAGCGTCATTCACAGTGGTCACCCACTGATATAGCCTACTAATCTGGTCGTCGACAGTCAGTTGCACAAAATTGTCAATCGCTACAGCCGCTGCAGCCTCCCTAACACAGTTCTGGTAATGGTCCCAGTCCCAACGGACGACGCCCCCGGTCACCCCACTTCGTCTTTGGTGAGAGATAACCACCTCAATGAGGTTGTGTGTGATCACCCTAGTCACTACACACCCTCCACCTAAAGTCAAAGAGCGTCATTACTGCCCCATTTGCAGCTGTCACGTCAATGTCACTAACTCCATTAGGGCCGTCAAAGGTATACAGATCGCTCGGCTCATTTAATACGCCCATCCCGTGAGACACTAACCACTCACTTAGCTCAATTCCCCTAGTATGGTTCTGATAGCCAGACGAATGCCTGGATACCTTACTGAACCACATAGGGGAAGAAGCATTCGCGTCAAGCCCTAGGATAACTGGAATGCTACTTCCCAGCAGTAGCACCGTATCCATATACCTTAAAAACGATTCCAATGGTCCCCTAAACCTACAGTAGATGCTAACCACTAGCATCCTCCACGACCCGCCCTCAATCTGCAAGCATCTTCAGCGCACAATTACGACAATGAAGCGCATTGGTGCAACGCGACGCCAGATGTCCCGATTGCCCGTAACGACGACACACGTCCTCCTTGAACCGACAGTCGCGCGCACGATGGTCGAAACCGAGGCACCTGAAGCATCCAACGACAGGATCGTACTCGCGCGCATGGAAGCTGAACCACTTCACGTAACACCTGCCAACTCCCAACAGGGCCGAAGTGACCCTATTGGTGCCCTCCAAGACCACGTTGACAGGCCCCAAGTCAGGCTTCTACAGACCACCAACAAGCTTAATGCTTCGGTCAAACGTCTCGCGCGACATACGACACATAAGGTTCATCTCATAGAGATCCGTCATGCAATCTTCAATCGGGATCTCCGGATGAACTTTCTGAACTACTATGCGTGGGTCCAGTTTATCCTCGACGGATACCTCGAGCCCGACCTCAAAGAACTTCCGGTTCGACGCAACACGCTCCCTCTCAGCGACAGAGGGAGTCCTTATCACCGCGCCACCGTCGCGAGTTGGCCGAACCTCATGGACCCGAACTCCAAGGGTTGGACCAACCTCGTCCACGACCTTCTTCACGACCTCCTTAGAGGCCTCCTTTCCCTTGCCCTTGCCCCTAACCACCACAGCCCACGTCTCCACCGGCTTAGGCAAAGCCACCGGAGCGCAGGCCGAAGCAGCCGCGGGCGCGACGCAGGGCCCGGCATGCTCCATTACCAAGCGCGTAATGGCCGACTCAACCTCACCGTCGAAGACCAACCCCAACAGACTGTTGGTGATGGCCTTCATCTTCACGACCGACGCACTACCACCGACTGAAACACACACAGGCTCCACAACCGGCCCGACATCGCCCCTACCCAAGGCCGCTTTTTTCCTCTTACGCACCTCCCGCTTGGGTTTCGGGGACGCAATCGCGGCGACATCCTCTCCCTTCTTCGGCGACCCCGGCTTAAAGCGCTTGCCGCTCTCGTCCTCCGTCGCCATCATCTCCACCTCCGAGCAGGTGGTATCGCCCTCTACACGACCGCTCGTGACCGCAGAAGGGGGGCACATCCCATTCGTCTGCTCCTCGGTGGTAGCATCGGAGGCTCAAGAGACCCCCCAAACCTACAATAGATACTCACTAATAGTATCCTCCCGAAAAATCCCTCTACTGAGCAGCATAACCCCCACTGACTCCTACTAACAATGATACAGTCGTTTCCTATCATTAACTGAAATAACTTGTGTTATTTTTAAAACAAATTCCCTTTAGAAGATTGGAATATAGGGATTAGAAAGAGTTGGACCAATCTTCTAAAGAAAAATTGTTATTATAATTACAAATGTAATTATAATGGGGATTGAGAAAATGAGAGAGAAAAAAGAGAAATGTTAAAAAATGGTTTTAACTTCTTTTAAAGGTGGTTAAGAGTAACTTACCTTTTTGGAGTTGGGTACCCAAAGAACGAAATCCTTTTTTTCTTTCGAATGAATTTTAGTATTTTTATTTATAATTTTAAGTTTGATTGTAACCAATCAGTTGGGCGTTGTGAAAAAGAGTGATGTTTCTTTACAAGGTTAATTTAAGGAAACTTCGGAATTTTCCAAAGGATAATTTATATATGTAAAAGGGTGGAGGATAAATTTGGAATGTTTAAGTGTTAGATAATGTCAAAATTCATTAAAAACAGTAATGCAGTAATTTCAATTCACAATAAATTCAAGAATAATAATAGTTTAAATAAGTAACTTCAATTCAATTAATTTTTGAAATTCAGATTTAAAATTAGGTACAAATTCCTATTTGTACAATTATTGCAGAGTTTCCCCCGCAGTCCGTATAAACACGCATACCCCCCGGCAACCCTCTAATGTGACCATTCGACGTATATGGCACTAGCGCAAAAGTTGCTCCCATGGCGCGTACCGTCTACCCGAGTTCGCAGATCACGGCATACGAACGCTGGCAGTTCAGCTGGAGGATCTTAAACTGCCGCTCCATTCTAGTGGCGTGCATTAGCCCTGGCGACTATGGCGCTATATACGGGACACGCCGAGGACATCATCAGATGTCCTGATAGTAGTCCTTTGAGCGCGCAATTTCGGCAGAAGATTTCATTTGTGCAGCGAGAAGATCTGTGGCCGGCCTGACCGCAGAACCGGCACACTTCCTCCTTCATCCTGCACTCTCGTACCATATGGTCGAAGCCCAGGCACCTGTAGCAGCTTGGAACGGTGTCGTGCTGGCGTACCAAAAAGCTAAACCATTTCACGTAGCAGCGGCCATTGTTCAGCAAAAGCTGCAGGGCCTCCTCGCTACCTTCCAGCACGACGTTCACAGGGTTGCCAGTCACCAGGCGGACGTTCTTCCTGTACAGCTCGGGAGTCATCCTATGCTTGAAATTCCAAGCATAGAGCTCCTCCATGAATACGTCCGGGGTGATCTCCGGATGCACCCGCTGCACGACCACCTTCGGGCCGAGCTGGTCCCTTACGGAGAGACCTCGAGCCCTACCTCTCCGAACTTAGCATTGGCCGCTACTACCTTCTCCCTCTCGCGTGTTGGTCGAACCTCGTGAACTTGGACCCCTACCGGCGCAGCAGGAAGGGCAGGAAACTGGTCTAAACTGCGTCGGGCTGCCACTGGAGCGGGTGGTGACGCAGGCATCCGAGGGACGCCTGCTGGTCCACCACCACGGTCTCGTAGACGTCCAAGTCTTCCACGGAGGCGCTCGTTCTCGGCCAACATTCGCACTATGAGAACCTTATACCAGCCTGAGTGCGACAGCACGCTCTTACCCAGAGCCGCGGGGACGCCGTCAACCATGACCTCCTCCAGGAGGCTGGTCGTTACGGCCTTCATTTCGTCTATGACGCCGTTCTCAGACGCCGCCTTCCTCCGCGGCCTGCTCTCCCTCGTCTTCGGAGCGGCGGCGGGTGCAGCGCCAGCTGGCTGCAGATGCAGCAGTCCCGGCAGCGCTATCGGCAGCAACGGCAGCAGCAGCACGGTTCGTAGGTGGCGGCGTTCCCGGCTTAAACCGCTTCCCTCATCGGCATCGGCATCCGAAGAACTCGATATAAGCTCGCTCTGCGTGTGCCTTACATGCGTGGCACCGGAGTCGGCGGCGGGCCCATCATGGCGTCAGTCTGGACCTCACTGAGGTCCGCGACGCGTCGCCTTTGCCCTTTCTACACCGACGTTCTGACGGCATAACATTCTTCAACGACGTAATGTAACCAAAGTACTAACTAATTTATTTATTTTATTTATTTAAGAATTACAATACAATTACAACTTATATTATAATCAGAGCCTCTAGTGGGAATCGAACCCACGACCGTCACGCTAATAGTCTAGCACACTACCCACTAGACTACCAGGGCGCTCACTAACTAATTTAATTTTTGAATTTAAAGTCAATTTTATCAAAGCCACAAACCTTCCATATACAAATGGTAAAACGGGAATATTATGAATATGTCGATAATATAAAATTCAAAAATAACTGCCAAATCAGACTTACCACTAACCAAGCCACCAACCGTAGAATTGTAAACACTAATTTCTTTTTATTTACCACAAAGTTGAACAAATCTATTTTTAGAACACCGTAAGATTTCTATTAAAAGAAATTTTTCTTTTTTCTTCTTTATTCTTTTCTTTTATATATGCAAAAACGGGTCACTACCTCTTATTTATTTATGCAAACATAAATATTTGAATAAAATACAATACTTTACACAATAAATAATATCCAACCGAATTTAATGATTTATACGTCAAAATGTTCGTCATGAAAAGATCTATTAAACAATTAATAAATTAATTATTTGAACACCTTTAAAGTCACTTTATTTTCACTATAAACACTTGAAATTACCCGAGTTGTAAAACGCACTATTTAACACACCAACTATTCATTCCGATTTGGCATATCCCACGTGCATCAGAAGACACAATGGTGAATATTGGGCGTAGACCAGCGCATCTACCTTCATGCTGTAAACACTGCCTACAGCCAGAAGGTAGGTACCAATTCGAAGTCATGGCCTGACCTCCTTGTTTAGGTGTCGGAGACCATCTAAACTCCTTCAATTGCGTTAAGAATGTACCGCCATACCGTACTCGCGCACTTCCCGCGATTTGGGTGTAAACCACAACCACCACGTGTACCCCGAAGGGACCTCACCATTGCTGGGCAGGGACAAGTCCCTGGGGCCCCCAGCTCCCGTGGTTCCAGATTAAGACCTCTGGTCAGGCTCGCAGCCAAGTCAAGACCAGACTGCTGCCAGTTGGACCCCAAGCAGTTCCTGACTGGTAGCAGCACCCTTAGTCGCCTTTTACGACAAGTATGGTGTTAACTGTGGTGGTATTCTCTTCCCGCCACCATACGGGGAAGTAGATAGGGCCATGAGTTCAGGGCTTAACGTGAGTATCGCCAAGATGGCTTACCACACGGTGCTCAAAGCACGGGTGAATACAATGCATCTACCAGCGCCCCCACGCGTAGTGATGTAACCAGATGATATGCATAAGCATACCACCGGTCACATCACCACACATGAGTACCAATTCGAAGCCTTGCATTTGGGCAAGACTTTCCTCTTGGTTAGGGGTGGGAGGCTATCTAAACTCCACTTTTCACAAAGGTTGAGAATGACCGCGGACAAAAACGGATCATCCTATCCGGCAACCTACTAGCGTAGGATGCGCACACAAATGTCGAGCTTCATGGACCAAAAACGACAGCCAACCCACGACGAACGGCACCGTAAGGGTAACCTACCATCAGCCCACCCTCGTTCTTCTCCTACTAAATACAAGACGAGCGAACTCGTCAAGTCTATGCTTAGTCCGATCCGTAGCTAAGGCCCTACTAAAGTCTACCATGGCCCCGTCTCGATGATACCCATCGCTTCTAAGTCCCTAAGGTCTTCGTAGAGCGGACACGTCGTCAGTACATGCCGCCAGTCCTCAGGTCCCAACCCACACCGACAGTCTTCTGTCTCACTGAGGCTCCTCTTATGCAAGAATGCATTGAGCGAGCCATGTCAGTAGGAATCCCAGACTTAGGCTAAGGCCAAAGGCAGGGCGTTGCAGTGCGAATGCCGCGTCTGGTATGAATTCATACGTCACCCTGCCCTTGTCACTGTTCGTCCATCGTGATTTCCACTTATCAATGAGATACTCATCGAGAAGGGAAATTAAACTCCTAACATCCCTATTTGCCAGATCATTAGCAGAAACCCAATCATGAGCTAGAAGTGATAGTCCCTTCTTGAGCTTGAAAACAATACCTCGACGTACTACTTCCAAGTCAAGGGGTGCTACGCCTACCAATACCTGAAGAGCGTCCGTTGAAACTGTCCTGCAAACTGGCACACAAGCCAGGAGAATAATCCTCTGACACGTCAGAGCCTTACGTCGGCCAACAACAGACATGACCGTCTCGTAGCACACTGATGCACCATACGCCGCACAAGCGACGAATAGCCTACCGTATATAGTGCGCACTGCCCGCCAACTGAGGCCCCAGTCATTCTTGAGGATACGCCTGATTGAGCCTACTACTTTGGTCAATTTCTTCCTAACTCTCTCGATATGCACCAGGAAATTCATCCTTTCGGTCATAGAGATTCCCAGGTACTTGACTTCTGTTGAATATATTATATTCACACTACCAGCTCTAATGAGTGGAGGGCGCTCAGTTGACAACCTACCCTTGAGCAGCATTGTCACAGACTTGTCAGTCGCCACCTCGACACCGACATTTTGACCCCACTCACAAGCGACCCGAATGGCCTCCCCACCACACGTCTCCAGCTCAGCACGAGACTGACTTTCGACAATGATGAGCAGGTCATCTGCATACGCACACACTTTGAAAGTAAGCCCGAGCCGTCGCAACAGGGAATCCATCATGAGATTCCATATATATGGACCACAGATAGAGCCCTGCGGACAACCCCGAACGACGTCCTTCCAAACCGTATCACTGGCACTAACAATACAGGCTCGCCTACCTTGGAAATAACTAGACCAGAGGCCTAATTCCCTGCAGCCTACCTCAGCTAACCTTCTAAGAACACTGTAGCATGATTTTACAGTTGTCAATACCAACACAACATTTCATGTGCATAAACAAAAGAATATCCAATTGCATATGACAGCGACCACTTGACTCAATGTTGCTGACCGTCGCTGCAGCGTATAACGCCACAATAGTAACGCGCACACGCGACGGTCATTTGACGCTTGTTGAGTGATCGCCGGCAGTATTGATATGCACATAGTATGCACTATGTGTGTTGTTGTTGTATTGCATAGCTAGTGATTGTGTGTGGCTCTTTTCACACTTTACCGTGGGAATTATTATGGACAGCGGACGCGTGTCGTATGACATCCACTTGTCCCGCGATAAACACACACAGGCCCTTTAATAAATATAGTTAAGTATTAATTGTATACACACAAACATGTGTTCTAGTATTAAGCCAAACAATATATTTGGAATTGTCAAATCAGCCAAAATTTTAGTATAAAAGAAGGGACATTTTCCCACAAGAATTAATCAATAAAGATCAGTCGAACTGTGCGCTTTAATAGTGCACTCGACAGCTAAACCCAAAACAAATCAAAATTTATTTAACTCTACATGGCGATCCTGCCATTATTCTGGAAGTGCTGCAACTAGAAAGCACCCAGAATACAAAAGGAGTGCTTAGAATTAAAGAGCACCCACAAAAAGGCAGGTCAATCCTGCGTGGGCCTTGGTGTGCTAAATTTAAAGCACCCAAGGACCCGAAAAAAGTATAACAACAACTGGTGTTCTCAAAAGCAACGTGAAGGAGGAAACTGTCTGGCCGATAGACAGTGGATCTAAGGAGGCATGACCTGGGAGGCGTCAGCACCACTATATATATATTTTGCTGCAGAAAATGTTACCGCTGAAGGACGAGTACCCAAAGAATGAAGAAGAGGCTCATAAATAAAAATCCGTTAAGCTTTCACCCAAAATGATAAATCCTCCATGTAAAACGGAAGTTTTAACTTCGCCAAGACAACCCAAATCCCCCAACAAAACTATTGAAGAAGAAGCTTCACGGATAGGTTTCCTGATCAACCAGGACATCAAAAAAAAAAAAAAAATTATAATTTTTATCGAAGTGCTTCTAATTACGCACTCGTAGGCCTGTAAGCGAGATTCGCTCGAGGCAATTTAGAATTTTTTTTCTTAACTTTTCTTTACATGGCATAATTCTAGAATCAATTGAAAAGAATTTCTAGTTACTAAATATGTATAAGAAGGATATAATAATCTAAATTAGAGCTAAAAAAAAAAAATATATATATATATATATATATATATATATATATATATGTATATACATATAATACTAAAATTAATAGGACTAAATTTTGCATTATACAGGGGAAAGACAATTATATCGCCGATGCATTATCGCGAATTACTATATATGATTTTAAAGAAATAAATAGAAAGATATCGTGCGTATTAAGAGTCACGACAAGGTCGGTGACTAAGAAACAAGAGAGTAGTAGGACAAATAATCAGCATAGATCAAACGAAACAGATGTATTAAATGAGCCCAAAATATATGTACCAATTAAGAATACTGACGTCAGAAAATATTATAAATTAAAGATTTATCCCAATAAATGCTACATAAAGAAGGGAAAATCAATATTAGCTAGCATAAATATAAACGATATATTTACTAAAGAGAAATTTGACTTAGGACAATTTTTCTCTAGGCTCGAGAAAGCGGCCAGTAAATTGAATATCAATAAACTACAAGTAGCACCTAGTGAGAAGATTTTCGAATTTATCTCAAAGGTTGAATTTAAAAATATGGGCAATAAGGTACTAAATAGAATTAAAATAGCGCTTTTAAATGAAATAAAGATACTTGATCTAAAGAATTCTAAGGAAATTCTAGAAATCATGCTGAAATATCATGATGATCCTATCGAAGGAGGACATTGCGGCATATATAGAACCGCAGAAAAAATAAAAAGATACTACTACTGGAAAAATATGACAAAGGACATAGCTAAATATGTAAAAGCATGTCACAAATGCCGAATAGCGAAAACTACCAAACACGTTAAAGGCCCAATGATAATAACAGAAACTCCAAACAAACCGTTCGATATAGTGTACGTAGACACAATCGGACCATTTCCAAGATCAATACATGGAAATGAGTATGCAGTTACATTAATATGTGACTTAACTAAATACTTAGTTACAATACCAATACCAAATAAATCGGCTAAGACGATCGCAAAAGCGATATTTGAAAATTTTATACTTACCTATGGACCGATGAAGACGTTCATTACGGACATGGGTACGGAATATAAAAATTCTATACTAAACGAATTGTGCACTCTGTTGAAAGTAGAGAAACTAACATCAACAGCACATCATCACCAGACCTTAGGTACAATAGAAAGAAGTCACAGAACTTTTAATGAATATGTACGTTCCTACATATCTGTAGAAAAAGATGACTGGGATGAATGGATTAGGTATTTTACATATTGTTTTAATACGACACCATCGACTGTACATAATTATTGTCCTTTTGAATTGGTTTTTAGTAAAGTACCAAACAATTTCAAAGATTTCAATGAGGTAGACACAATTACTCCATTATACAATGTGGACGATTATGCCAAAGAGGCAAAATTTAGATTAGAAGTTGCACTTAAGAGAGCAAAACATTTATTACAAATAAATAAAATCAAGCAAAAGAATAACTATGATAAGGATATATTAGATTACAATTTTAAAATAGGAGATTTAGTTTTGCTTAGGAATAATACAGGACATAAGTTAGAGGAATCATATAAAGGTCCATACAAAATTAAAAATATAGATTTAAGAAATAATGTAACTATAGTTGATAAGAAAAATAATAAAGAACAAATAGTTCATAAAAATAGACTTAAGCCATATAATAAATAGTATTAATTAGAACACTAAACTGGCCAGAAAAGTGAAATAATAATCTTATCATTAAACATTTATTAAAAACAAAATAAATTAAAATTAAAAAAAAATAATATTAAAATTGAATTACGTTAAATTAAGACTAATATGTAAAACATTTTAAAACATACGATTTATGTTTACTAATAAAGTATAAACATAAGTAAAATCATTGTACTGTTGTTGTGTTGTGTAAAAGAATGTCCATAGAACAAAAGTTATATGAACATTCTTGTAAAGGGTGGAGGTGTAGCATGATTTTACAGTTGTCAATACCAACACAACATTTCATGTGCATAAACAAAAGAATATCCAATTGCATATGACAGCGACCACTTGACTCAATGTTGCTGACCGTCGCTGCAGCGTATAACGCCACAATAGTAACGCGCACACGCGACGGTCATTTGACGCTTGTTGAGTGATCGCCGGCAGTATTGATATGCACATAGTATGCACTATGTGTGTTGTTGTTGTATTGCAGAGCTAGTGATTGTGTGTGGCTCTTTTCACACTTTACCGTGGGAATTATTATGGACAGCGGACGCGTGTCGTATGACATCCACTTGTCCCGCGATAAACACACACAGGCCCTTTAATAAATATAGTTAAGTATTAATTGTATACACACAAACATGTGTTCTAGTATTAAGCCAAACAATATTGTATTAGAAGTAAGGGGCTGATTTGGAATTGTCAAATCAGCCAAAATTTTAGTATAAAAGAAGGGACATTTTCCCTCAAGAATTAATCAATAAAGATCAGTCGAACTGTGCGCTTTAATAGTGCACTCGACAGCTAAACCCAAAACAAATCAAAATTTATTTAACTCTACAACACTGTCCCAAGGCAGGTAATCAAATGCACCTCTGAAGTCAACAAATATGCCTAAGACATATTTGGAGGTACTTTCTCCTACACTACGCTTGACGTAAGACCAAGCGTCTTCAACACATCTACCTGCTCTAAAGCTGTACTGGTGCTCACATGTGCCCTCGGTGTAGACCTCCTTCAGTCGAGACACCATAATCCTCTCCAGAACTTTTCCAAGCACCGGAAGGAGGCTGATGCTCCGATAAGAGCGGGGATTACTCACCACTCTTCCGGGAGACTTCAGGAGGACCACAACGCGGGCGCACTTCCACCGACTAGGAAAATATCCCTCTGAGACACACTTCCCAAAGATTGCTTCCAGATATTCCGGTATGGCCTTCCAGATGTTTTTACACATCCCTCCAGTCACACCGTCAATACCCTGCGACTTCCTACTCTTGATCTGGCAAATACCGTCCATGAGTTCACTTCTCTCCAAGTTAGGAGGGGCAACCACTACCTCACTACGAGAATCATAGTTGCTGGCCTCCGCCCTTGGGAAGAAAACCCCCAGAAGTTCGTTCATGCAATCCCTCCATGAGGACAATACATTACCGCCAACATGGAGGCAAGCCAAGTCCGTCTGCTTACTCTTTCCCCTGAAGATTTGGTGAACCTTACCCCAAGGGTCTTCCCTATTGTCCCGTACAAAACTCCTCCATTCGTCCTCTTTAACAGTCGCAATTCTGTCCTTGTACGTCTTAAGACTTCGTAGAAATTCCGCCTTACGTTGAGCTAAGTCTTCAACATTGGCACGCCTACCCCTGTGGAATCGCTTGCTGAGGTGTCGAACATGCCTTCGCATCAAAATTTTTAACACAAAAGTTTTAAATATCCCGAGTAAAGCGTCATTCACAGTGGTCACCCACTGATATAGGCCACTAATCTGGTCGTCGACAGTCAATTGCACAAAAATGTCAATCGCTACAGCCGCTGCAGTCTCCCTAACACAGTTCTGGTAATGGTCCCAGTCTATGTTGTGATTGCGCCAACGGATGGGATATCCACCTAAAGTCAAAGAGCGTCATTACTGCCCCATTTGCAGCTGTCACGTCAATGTCACTAACTCCATTAGGGCCGTCAAAGGTATACAGATCGCTCGGCTCATTTAATACGCCCATCCCGTGAGACACTAACCACTCACTTAGCTCAATTCCCCTAGTTTCCCCCTTCGTCAGTAAACACTCGGATCCCACCCAGTAAGCACCTTACGACACCGCCCGACGTGTACGGTTCCTGCACGAGAGCAATAGAGCTCCCCGACTCCAAAAGAGCCTCGCCCAGTTCGCACATAACCGCGTACGCACCCTGACAGTTAAGTTGCAGCAACTTAACCATCTTAGTGCCGAGCATTCGCGCGCGCCACCATCATGGCATACGTAGGGCAACCCGATGATAACATCAGGTGGCCCGATGGCATGCCCTTCAGCGCACAATTACGACAATGAAGCGCATTGGTGCAACGCGACGCCAGATGTCCCGATTGCCCGTAACGACGACACACGTCCTCCTTGAACCGACAGTCGCGCACACGATGGTCGAAACCGAGGCACCTGAAGCATCCAACGACAGGATCGTACTCGCGCGCATGGAAGCTGAACCACTTCACGTAACACCTGCCAACTCCCAACAGGGCCGAAGTGACCCTATTGGTGCCCTCCAAGACCACGTTGACAGGCCCCAAGTCAGGCTTCTACAGACCACCAACAAGCTTAATGCTTCGGTCAAACGTCTCGCGCGACATACGACACATAAGGTTCATCTCATAGAGATCCGTCATGCAATCTTCAATCGGGATCTCCGGATGAACTTTCTGAACTACTATGCGTGGGTCCAGTTTATCCTCGACGGATACCTCGAGCCCGACCTCAAAGAACTTCCGGTTCGACGCAACACGCTCCCTCTCAGCGACAGAGGGAGTCCTTATCACCGCGCCACCGTCGGGAGTTGGCCGAACCTCATGGACCCGAACTCCAAGGGTTGGACCAACCTCGTCCACGACCTTCTTCACGACCTCCTTAGAGGCCTCCTTTCCCTTGCCCTTGCCCCTAACCACCACAGCCCACGTCTCCACCGGCTTAGGCAAAGCCACCGGAGCGCAGGCCGAAGCAGCCGCGGGCGCGACGCAGGGCCCGGCATGCTCCATTACCAAGCGCGTAATGGCCGACTCAACCTCACCGTCGAAGACCAACCCCAACAGACTGTTGGTGATGGCCTTCATCTTCACGACCGACGCAAGGCCGACCCTACCCAAGGCCGCTTTTTTCCTCTTACGCACCTCCCGCTTGGGTTTCGGGGACGCAATCGCGGCGACATCCTCTCCCTTCTTCGGCGACCCCGGCTTAAAGCGCTTGCCGCTCTCGTCCTCCGTCGCCATCATCTCCACCTCCGAGCAGGTGGTATCGCCCTCTACACGACCGCTCGTGACCGCAGAAGGGGGGCACATCCCATTCGTCTGCTCCTCGGTGGTAGCATCGGAGGCTCAAGAGACCCCCCAAACCTACAATAGATACTCACTAATAGTATCCTCCCGAAAAATCCCTCTACTGAGCAGCATAACCCCCACTGACTCCTACTAACAATGATACAGTCGTTTCCTATCATTAACTGAAATAACTTGTGTTATTTTTAAAACAAATTCCCTTTAGAAGATTGGAATATAGGGATTAGAAAGAGTTGGACCAATCTTCTAAAGAAAAATTGTTATTATAATTACAAATGTAATTATAATGGGGATTGAGAAAATGAGAGAGAAAAAAGAGAAATGTTAAAAAATGGTTTTAACTTCTTTTAAAGGTGGTTAAGAGTAACTTACCTTTTTGGAGTTGGGTACCCAAAGAACGAAATCCTTTTTTTCTTTCGAATGAATTTTAGTATTTTTATTTATAATTTTAAGTTTGATTGTAACCAATCAGTTGGGCGTTGTGAAAAAGAGTGATGTTTCTTTACAAGGTTAATTTAAGGAAACTTCGGAATTTTCCAAAGGATAATTTATATATGTAAAAGGGTGGAGGATAAATTTGGAATGTTTAAGTGTTAGATAATGTCAAAATTCATTAAAAACAGTAATGCAGTAATTTCAATTCACAATAAATTCAAGAATAATAATAGTTTAAATAAGTAACTTCAATTCAATTAATTTTTGAAATTCAGATTTAAAATTAGGTACAAATTCCTATTTGTACAATTATTGCAGAGTTTCCCCCGCAGTCCGTATAAACACGCATACCCCCCGGCAACCCTCTAATGTGACCATTCGACGTATATGGCACTAGCGCAAAAGTTGCTCCCATGGCGCGTACCGTCTACCCGAGTTCGCAGATCACGGCATACGAACGCTGGCAGTTCAGCTGGAGGATCTTAAACTGCCGCTCCATTCTAGTGGCGTGCATTAGCCCTGGCGACTATGGCGCTATATACGGGACACGCCGAGGACATCATCAGATGTCCTGATAGTAGTCCTTTGAGCGCGCAATTTCGGCAGAAGATTTCATTTGTGCAGCGAGAAGATCTGTGGCCGGCCTGACCGCAGAACCGGCACACTTCCTCCTTCATCCTGCACTCTCGTACCATATGGTCGAAGCCCAGGCACCTGTAGCAGCTTGGAACGGTGTCGTGCTGGCGTACCAAAAAGCTAAACCATTTCACGTAGCAGCGGCCATTGTTCAGCAAAAGCTGCAGGGCCTCCTCGCTACCTTCCAGCACGACGTTCACAGGGTTGCCAGTCACCAGGCGGACGTTCTTCCTGTACAGCTCGGGAGTCATCCTATGCTTGAAATTCCAAGCATAGAGCTCCTCCATGAATACGTCCGGGGTGATCTCCGGATGCACCCGCTGCACGACCACCTTCGGGCCGAGCTGGTCCCTTACGGAGACCTCGAGCCCTACCTCTCCGAACTTAGCATTGGCCGCTACCTTCTCCCTCTCGCGTGTTGGTCGAACCTCGTGAACTTGGACCCCTACCGGCGCAGCAGGAAGGGCAGGAAACTGGTCTAAACTGCGTCGGGCTGCCACTGGAGCGGGTGGTGACGCAGGCATCCGAGGGACGCCTGCTGGTCCACCACCACGGTCTCGTAGACGTCCAAGTCTTCCACGGAGGCGCTCGTTCTCGGCCAACATTCGCACTATGAGAACCTTATACCAGCCTGAGTGCGACAGCACGCTCTTACCCAGAGCCGCGGGGACGCCGTCAACCATGACCTCCTCCAGGAGGCTCGTCGTTACGGCCTTCATTTCGTCTATGACGCCGTTCTCAGACGCCGCCTTCCTCCGCGGCCTGCTCTCCCTCGTCTTCGGAGCGGCGGCGGGTGCAGCGCCAGCTGTGCCAGCAGAGCTGGCTGCAGATGCAGCAGTCCCGGCAGCGCTATCGGCAGCAACGGCAGCAGTATCAGCAACGGCAGCAGCAGCACGGGTCGTAGGTGGCGGCGTTCCCGGCTTAAACCGCTTCCCTCATCGGCATCGGCATCCGAAGAACTCGATATAAGCTCGCTCTGCGTGTGCCTTACATGCGTGGCACCGGAGTCGGCGGCGGGCCCATCATGGCGTCAGTCTGGACCTCACTGAGGTCCGCGACGCGTCGCCTTTGCCCTTTCTACACCGACGTTCTGACGGCATAACATTCTTCAACGACGTAATGTAACCAAAGTACTAACTAATTTATTTATTTTATTTATTTAAGAATTACAATACAATTACAACTTATATTATAATCAGAGCCTCTAGTGGGAATCGAACCCACGACCGTCACGCTAATAGTCTAGCACACTACCCACTAGACTACCAGGGCGCTCGCTAACTAATTTAATTTTTGAATTTAAAGTCAATTTTATCAAAGCCACAAACCTTCCATATGCAAATGGTAAAACGGGAATATTATGAATATGTCGATAATATAAAATTCAAAAATAACTGCCAAATCAGACTTACCACTAACCAAGCCACCAACCGTAGAATTGTAAACACTAATTTCTTTTTATTTACCACAAAGTTGAACAAATCTATTTTTAGAACACCGTAAGATTTCTATTAAAAGAAATTTTTCTTTTTTCTTCTTTATTCTTTTCTTTTATATATGCAAAAACGGGTCACTACCTCTTATTTATTTATGCAAACATAAATATTTGAATAAAATACAATACTTTACACAATAAATAATATCCAACCGAATTTAATGATTTATACGTCAAAATGTTCGTCATGAAAAGATCTATTAAACAATTAATAAATTAATTATTTGAACACCTTTAAAGTCACTTTATTTTCACTATAAACACTTGAAATTACCCGAGTTGTAAAACGCACTACTTAACACACCAACTATTCATTCCGATTTGGCATATCCCACGTGCATCAGAAGACACAATGGTGAATATTGGGCGTAGACCAGCGCATCTACCTTCATGCTGTAAACACTGCCTACAGCCAGAAGGTAGGTACCAATTCGAAGTCATGCTGCCTGGACATGACCTCCCTCTTGTTTAGGTGTCGGAGACCATCTAAACTCCTTCAATTGCGTTAAGAATGTACCGCCATACCGTACTCGCGCACTTCCCGCGATTTGGGTGTAAACCACAACCACCACGTGTACCCCGAAGGGACCTCACCATTGCTGGGCAGGGACAAGTCCCTGGGGCCCCCAGCTCCCGTGGTTCCAGATTAAGACCTCTGGTCAGGCTCGCAGCCAAGTCAAGACCAGACTGCTGCCAGTTGGACCCCAAGCAGTTCCTGACTGGTAGCAGCACCCTTAGTCGCCTTTTACGACAAGTATGGTGTTAACTGTGGTGGTATTCTCTTCCCGCCACCATACGGGGAAGTAGATAGGGCCATGAGTTCAGGGCTTAACGTGAGTATCGCCAAGATGGCTTACCACACGGTGCTCAAAGCACGGGTGAATACAATGCATCTACCAGCGCCCCCACGCGTAGTGATGTAACCAGATGATATGCATAAGCATACCACCGGTCACATCACCACACATGAGTACCAATTCGAAGCCTTGCATTTGGGCAAGACTTTCCTCTTGGTTAGGGGTGGGAGGCTATCTAAACTCCACTTTTCACAAAGGTTGAGAATGACCGCGGACAAAAACGGATCATCCTATCCGGCAACCTACTAGCGTGGATGCGCACACAAATGTCGAGCTTCATGGACCAAAAACGACAGCCAACCCACGACGAACGGCACCGTAAGGGTAACCTACCATCAGCCCACCCTCGTTCTTCTCCTACTAAATACAAGACGAGCGAACTCGTCAAGTCTATGCTTAGTCCGATCCGTAGCTAAGGCCCTACTAAAGTCTACCATGGCCCCGTCTCGATGATACCCATCGCTTCTAAGTCACGTCGTCAGTACATGCCGCCAGTCCTCAGGTCCCAACCCACACCGACAGTCTTCTGTCTCACTGAGGCTCCTCTTATGCAAGAATGCATTGAGCGAGCCATGTCAGTAGGAATCCCAGACTTAGGCTAAGGCCAAAGGCAGGGCGTTGCAGTGCGAATGCCGCGTCTGGTATGAATTCATACGTCACCCTGCCCTTGTCACTGTTCGTCCATCGTGATTTCCACTTATCAATGAGATACTCATCGAGAAGGGAAATTAAACTCCTAACATCCCTATTTGCCAGATCATTAGCAGAAACCCAATCATGAGCTAGAAGTGATAGTCCCTTCTTGAGCTTGAAAACAATACCTCGACGTACTACTTCCAAGTCAAGGGGTGCTACGCCTACCAATACCTGAAGAGCGTCCGTTGAAACTGTCCTGCAAACTGGCACACAAGCCAGGAGAATAATCCTCTGACACGTCAGAGCCTTACGTCGGCCAACAACAGACATGACCGTCTCGTAGCACACTGATGCACCATACGCCGCACAAGCGACGAATAGCCCTACCGTATATAGTGCGCACTGCCCGCCAACTGAGGCCCCAGTCATTCTTGAGGATACGCCTGATTGAGCCTACTACTTTGGTCAGTTTCTTCCTAACTCTCTCGATATGCACCAGGAAATTCATCCTTTCGGTCATAGAGATTCCCAGGTACTTGACTTCTGTTGAATATATTATATTCACACTACCAGCTCTAATGAGTGGAGGGCGCTCAGTTGACAACCTACCCTTGAGCAGCATTGTCACAGACTTGTCAGTCGCCACCTCGACACCGACATTTTGACCCCACTCACAAGCGACCCGAATGGCCTCCCCACCACACGTCTCCAGCTCAGCACGAGACTGACTTTCGACAATGATGAGCAGGTCATCTGCATACGCACACACTTTGAAAGTAAGCCCGAGCCGTCGCAACAGGGAATCCATCATGAGATTCCATATATATGGACCACAGATAGAGCCCTGCGGACAACCCCGAACGACGTCCTTCCAAACCGTATCACTGGCACTAACAATACAGGCTCGCCTACCTTGGAAATAACTAGACCAGAGGCCTAATTCCCTGCAGCCTACCTCAGCTAACCTTCTAAGAACACTGTCCCAAGGCAGGTAATCAAATGCACCTCTGAAGTCAACAAATATGCCTAAGACATATTTGGAGGTACTTTCTCCTACACTACGCTTGACGTAAGACCAAGCGTCTTCAACACATCTACCTGCTCTAAAGCTGTACTGGTGCTCACATGTGCCCTCGGTGTAGACCTCCTTCAGTCGAGACACCATAATCCTCTCCAGAACTTTTCCAAGCACCGGAAGGAGGCTGATGCTCCGATAAGAGCGGGGATTACTCACCACTCTTCCGGGAGACTTCAGGAGGACCACAACGCGGGCGCACTTCCACTCACTGGGAAAATACTCCTGCGAAACACACTTCCTAAAGATTACCTCCAGATATTCCGGTATGGCCTTTCAGATGTTTTTACACATCTCTCCGGTCACACCATCAATACCCGGCGATTTCCTGCTTTTGATCTGGCAAATACTGTCCATAAGTTCAGCTGTTTCCAAGTTAGGAGGAGTAACCACTGCCTCACTACGAGGATCATAGCTGCTGCTCTCCGCCGTTGGAAAGAAAACCCCCAGAAGTTCGTTCATGCTCTCCCTCCATGTAGACAATACATTATGGCCAACATGGAGGCAAGCCAAGTCTGTATGCCTACTCTTTCTCCTGAAGATACGGTAAACCTTACCCCAGAGGTCTTCCCTTGTCCCGTACGCAACTCATCCATTCATCTTCTTTATTGTGATTGCGTAAACGGAAGACGCCTCCAGTCTCCCCATTTCGTCCTTGGTGAGAGATAACAACCTCAATCAGGTTGTGATCACTCACTCCCCAGTCATTACACACCCTCCACCTAAAGTTAAAAAGCTGCCCCCATTTGCAACTGTCACGTCAATGTCACTAACTCCATTACGGGCAAATTGCATGCATTTATATTTAGGACTTAGAGTATTAAAAAACTGAGTTGTTTGATAAACCGGTTTCCTAATAATTTGAAAAATTGCATTTTTAAGAAGCCGGTTTCGAAATCATGTTTTTATTTATTGTTATTTTTAGAACCCGCGCAACGCCGGGTACAATCTGCTAGTATGGTAATATTTCTGATGATAATATAAAATTATAATGATTTTGGCAAGATTGCCGGTCGTTTCTGTTCTAGGGGGATGTTTGCATTATAAATTCTGTTATCTATTCTCAAAACACCATCTTCATCTAACAATGGAGATTTAGTATATATTTCACTATTCTTTGGGATGAACTTTCCGGATTTAAGACATGCAATTTCCGTAGAATATGTTTCATTTTGTGCTTGACGGAATAAATAACTTTGCGCCATTCGCAACTCTTCTTGTGTAAGAGCAGTTTTTTTATGATTTTTTTGTTTTACAATTAAAAATAAAACGAAAGACATAAGCAGTTGCTCGTAACATACGATTCCATTTAGAAAAACGAGTAGGTGTCACTAAGAATTCCGTTGAAGAAATTATATAATTTTGATGAACCATTTTTTCTGCAGTAGATACGTCGTGAAATTTTGTACTTGGCCACTTATTTTCGACTTCGTAAAGGAACTCCGGACCTATAAACCATCTGCTAGAAGAGTTATTTAAAGGAACTCGAGTCCACTTGGTAGCTTCGTCTGCTACATTTTGTTTAGTTGGAATCCACTGCCAGTTGCTTGCTGATGTTAGCTCTAAGATATATGGTACGAGAAACGCTACAAATTGGGTATATTTTCGGTGGTTGGAATTAATCCAACTTATAACCGTTTTTGAATCTGTCCAAAAGAATTTTCTGCAGATTTTTATTGTATGATTTTCACAGATGTAGTTACCAAATCGGGCTCCTATCAGGGCAGTCATTAACTCAAGACGAGGGACAGATGTAATTTTTATGGAAGCAACTCTAGTTTTGGACCCGATTAATGAACAAAGTACCGTTTCATTTTTCACCAAACGAAAATAACACACTGCAGCATATCCATCCTTGCTGGCATCTACAAAGGTATGTAGTTGAACTTCAACCCCTTCATAAGAGGGCAGCAAACGTAGGTAACAACGCGGAATTCTCGATGGAGGGCAAAACTTTTACCCACTGGCTGCAATTGTCAGCTAGATATAAAGGAATTTCTTCATTCCAGTCTACCTTCGTTCGCCATACCTCTTGAAGCAGAATCTTAACGTACATGATTATGTTGCCTATTAGTCCTAACGGATCGTAAATTGAAATAACTAAGCGAAGAATTTCGCGTTTCTTTGGTATTTTTTAAGTAGAAAATACATCAGTAGCTTTGAGCTAAGAAGATATCTTAAAAATTATTACATCGTCTTGATGCTCCCAGAAGACACCTAGAACCTTTTCTATATGATTATTTTCAGTTAGATTCAAACACTTTTCTTTCCTGGTACCCTCAGAAATCGAATCTAAAACGCAAGTGCTATTCGAAAGCCAATTTGATGAATATATTTTATATTCTTAATGAAATCTACAGCTTCTTGTGGGGTATCAACAGAATATAATAGGTCATCTACGTACTGATTTTCTATAATTGCTTTATAAGCAATTATTTTTTATATATTGGGAAATGCTAGGAGCACAGGTAGCTCACAAAACCATTACATCCATAACGTAAATATCTGATTCTTTGGCTTCGTTACAGTCGCGCTACAAAAATCTTTGAACATTCCTGTCTTCTGGCCGTATATAAATTTGGTGAAACATCTCCTCGATGTCCCCTCATATAGTGATTGCTTTTTGCCGAAATGAAAATAAAATAGCTACCAGCGATTTAATTAAATCAGGTCCCTTCATAAGGAATGAATTCAAAAAAACGTCGCTCGTTTTAGCCGCTGCATCCTACACAACACGTGCTTTGCCCGGCTTATTTTTATTAAAAACAGCAAAAAAATACTGAGCTCATCTTTTTCTAACTTACGTATATATTTTTTTGATAAATATTTTCCCATCGTATTCTTAAAGATATCAAAAAGGTCTTTATTTTGTTTTAATTTACGCTCAAGGTATAATAAACGTTTCAAAGCGATATTGTAACTATCAGGTAAGTTTAAAATAACAAATTTCCATAGCAAGGGACTTTCGTAATATCCATCTTCTCTTTATACTGTATACTCCCTCAACAACCTAAGCGCCCTAGCTTCGTCTTCACTTACAAGTAAATCTTTACAACATATCCCGATACATTCAAAAGAATAAAAACTTTTCACTAAATCTTCTAAGCGTTGGTGATCTTCATTGCAATTACAAATATGAATATTTAAATGCTTACTTGGTTTTGAATTTTCGCCAACAGCGCCATAAATCATCCATACAATCCTTGTGTGTACAGCAACTGGTTCCTGGGGAGACCCTAGGCGTATTTTATTTGATACACACAAATCAAAATGATTTAAACCAATTAAAATCTTTGGCACGGCATTAAAATAGTTTTTAATTGGCAAATTTCTTAGGTGAGGAAATCTCTCCGAAACCTTTTCATAGTGCAAAGACTGTGACGGCAAATTTAACGAATTCACTGAATTCACATTGATTTTCATATGCTTTTTATTTTCACCAGAAATTTTGATTGTTATTCGTTTGGAGTTGTTTTCGCACCGTTCAATGTCACCAGTCCATTTAAGATAGAGGGGGTTTGTCGTTTCAGTCACTTCTAATTCCTTCATAATAAAAATTCTTATTGCTACACATCAATAAATAGTGCTACGTCCAATAAACCGTCTTCCACCACCACCATACGTCAACGTTTACTACCGAACCAATTTACACGTTTAGTCGCATCCCTACAAGCGGATTTACACAGCTAGTGCAATCCCAATGCTTCACAGCAAATAAAGGCCCACCTCTCACTTCCACCGCATTATCAAATAATTAATTTAATTGGAATCAAAATGTGCCACGGTATAACACAACTCAATAGTTTCCTCCTCTTCATTTGCCAAACACCTCGAATAATTTTTTAACAGGCCCAACACAAAATCTATTCAACGGTAGTAATTTTTCTCCACCTTTGTATCAAAGTCAGCTCCAGGCTCGAAATTTATTACCTAAAGAACTGCCTCTCTTTAGCGGCCAGCCAGAAGAATGTCCTTTATTTTCATCTGCCTTTGAATGGTCAACCAAAATATGTGGACTAACCAATGCCGAAAATCTGATAAGGTTACAAACATCTCTGAGGGGAGACGCACTTCACAGTGTACAACACATTTTAAAACATCCTTCAAACGTGTCTTGGGTAATATCCATACTAAAATTAATGTACGGGCAACCTGAAAAAATAGTTAATTCTATTAAAAATCGTATTAAAAATACACCCTGCGTTAATGAAAACAACCTACCTTCATTTACTTCGTTTGCTGTTAATGTTAAAAGTTTAATCGAAACTATAGAAGCCACAAATTTACTCGATGAAATGAATAATTCCTCGCTTCTTCACGAATTATTGCAAAAATTACCACCATCATATCAATTGCAATGGGGTATACATAAATTACAGCTGATAAATCAAAACAAAAATCCCAACTTGTTTGAATTTTCCAATTGGATATTCAACATAGGAATCTCTGCCAGCTGTATAACAGTTGAGAACGTATCAAACAGCAAAAGAGAAAAAACAAATATCGTAAACGATAGCAAAAAAGCATACATTAATACCCACCAGTGATGCCAACTCTTAGGACACCAAACGCGTGAACAAAAATGAAAAACGGGCTTAATTGAAAAAATTACGTTTTTAGTACAATACAATTTCATTTTTTTCAAAAAAGCGTAAAAAGGGGGCTAAAATTAAAAAAGTCAGATAAAAACACCACAATTTTTAAATAAAACAATTGATAGACTTGATAGAGACAAGTGTTCTATGGAAGCAAGTGGTGAATGAATTGCAGTATATAACGATAGCGCAACCTGACATTTCTTTTCCACCTAATTGTTAGGTAAATACAATTTTAAACACTAAGCAAAGCTTGTGTTTCCCGGTACTTTTGGTAATTCGATGTAAATGACAAAGAAGAAAACAAGAAATAGGAGAAATAAGTTCTGCCACATAGACTTACAATTCGACACTGCCAGAGAAACATAAGATAATATTACCATACAGAGTTAAAGGAAAAACGGACAAAAATACTGTAAAGCGCTGAAATTGCACGTTTTTTGGTTTAGGGCTAAAAATTTTTTTTCGCGTTAAAGATACTTCAAGCCCGAAAGGGGCTAAGTTGGTATCACTGATACCCACAGTAATGATCGTAAATGTTTTGTTTGCAAAAATAATAAATGTAAATCAATAGCAAAGTGTGAAAAATGTATTGCTCTTTCTCGTGGGGATCAAAAGAATGTCTCCATCATTAAAATAATTTCTCCACCATTCCAATGGAATGTCTCCAAAGCTACCGCTACCCCTGTCTTGAGAGAAACAGAGATTAGATGGAAGTTGAAAAACTACCACTTCTCACTTCTCATCTTACACTATAACAAACATTATCTAAATTAAAGTTTTTCCTCTTCTTATAATCTAACTAAATTGTAAGTGTTATAATTAAAATTTGTTAAAAACAAAAAAAAAAAAACGTAGTGATATCTACTATAATTAAAAAGAAACCTAAAGAAAATTATATATTTAAAAAAAATTATAAAACCAATTCTATTTGTGAATTTGATAAAGAAATTAAGAAACAAAATAATCTAAATTGTGATTAAATGCATATATATTTAAAATAAGTAATATAATCTCATTACTACCATTTTTATTCAACCTTTTTTATATCGAATTATAATTACCTAAAGTTTACTTACCTTCATTACTTAAAGTTTACTTACCTAAATTATCCAAAATTTATTTATCTGAAATATTAAAAATATTGAATTATACATACCTAAATTATCTAAAGTGTATTACTTGAGTGCATTATACCTAATAGGTTTTCATTCGTATCAACCGGAATTACACAAAAAATATAGAGAAAAGGTAAGAATCTCTCTCGCTCTTTTTCTCAAATCTCGGAAATTGAAATTAATTTCATTTCTTTCCTTTTCTTTTCTCATTACAAGCGACTTAACAATTATAATTGCATACAAGTAATTATAATAAACATCTCCTCTAAATCTCTTCTCTTAAAAGAGGTTTAAAGGAGATTTATAAACAAATTTTATAAACAATTTCATTAAGATATAGATCGGGCTTTTGTCCGTGGAGGTTAAGGCTATAAATCTTTGCAAAATTTTGACCACAAGGGGGGAAAAATGGTAACAGGTAATTTTTTACGATTTAGCTTAGTTAAGTTTCCCAAATGTTTGTTGTTTTTTTCGTTAGCCAATCACGTCTGGACGGATTTTCTTGAAATTTGGGATATAGATCGAACTTTTGTCGGCGCAGGTTATCCTAATATCCTAATATATATTATAAATCTTTCTGTAAGTCTGTTTTTTTGTTTGTTTGTTTGTTAGCCTATCACGCTTGAACGCCTGGACCGGTTTTCTTGAAATTTGGGATATAAATCGGGCTTTTGTCGGTGCAGGTTATAGGCTATAAATCTTTCCAAAATTTAGACCAAAAGGTGAGAAAAATGAGACAAAGGGAGAAAAAATGGTAATAGGTAATTTTTTACGATGTAGCTTAGTTAAGTTTCCCAAATGTTTGTTGGTTTGTTCGTTAGCCAATCGCGCCTGGACCGATTTTCTTGAAATTTGGGATATTGATCAAGCTTTTGTCGGTGCAAGTTATATGCAATAAATCTTTTCAAAATTTTGATCCAAAGGATAAAAAATGGGAGAAAGGGAGAAAAAATGGTCAAAAATTAGTACTTAATGCATAAATGGTGTATTTTATCTGTTTTAAAGGCATTCTTCTATGATTTAGCTTGGTTAGTTTCTCAAATTGCTATTGGAGGTTTTCCTTTTATAAAGTTGGACCAAAAGGGGTCCAAAAAGGAGGAAAGGGGCAAAAAACGGGCAAATTGAGTGCATTTATATTTAGGACTTAGAGTATTCAAAAAACTGGGTTATTTGTTAAACCGGTTTCCGAATAATTTGAAAAATTGCATTTAATTTTAAATTTATATTTATCGACTTACCGATTTCGTTAACGACGTGCCAATTTATCCACTCGCCTTTGTTAAGGTTTGTGAACGTCTACGAGTCCGGGGCGGTTGCCCGTGGTGGTGGACCAGCAGGCGTCCCTCGGATGCCTGCGGCACCACCCGCTCCAGTGGCAGCCCGACGTAGTCTAGAGCAGTTTCCTACCCTTTCTGCTGCGCCGGTAGTGGCCCCGATGCGCGTGGAGACCTGGTCGGTCGTCTTAAAGGGCAAGAAGGGCGTGACGTCCAAGGAGGTCGTAGAGAAGGTTGTAAAGGAAGTTGGCCCCACTTTCGGGGTACGCGTGCATGAGGTTCGGGCAACACGCGATGGCGGCGCGGTCATCAGGACCTCGTCAGTCGCCGAGAGAGTTAAAGTGGCCGCTAATGCGAAGTTTGGAGGGTTAGGTTTGGAGGTGTCCGTAAGGGAGAAGCTCGGTCCGAAAGTGGTCGTGCAGGGGTGCATCCGGAGATCACCCCGGACGTCTTCATGGAGGAGCTCTATGCTTGGAATTTCAAGCATATGATGACTCCCGAGCTGTACAGGAAGAACGTCCGCCTGATGACTGGTCCATGGAAGCCCAATCCTGTGAACGTCGTGCTGAAAGGTAGCGAGGAGACTTAATTCTGGTACCACGGGAGCCAGGAGCGCCTGGCTGTTGGTGTGGCACCTTTGGACCCAAATCGCGGAAAGAGTCTAGTTAATGGGCTCGGTGTGGAGTTGCATTTTTCTCAACTAGGTGCCGTGACCCAAAGATCGGAAGCAGTTTTAGATAGGCTCCGCTCCTAACCAAGGGGAAATCATGTCCAAATACATGGCTCAGGTGTAACAGTCTGTTGCATTTGGGGGCGTTGGTAGACGCATTGTCTGAGTGTGGCTGAGTTGAACGTATGGTATGGCTATTTCAAGGAAAGAAAAGCCTGTGTTGTTGGATCCAATGACACGGTCTGGATGGAGGTTGTTCGGGGCTGTCCGCAGGGCTCCATCTGTGGTCCATTCATTTGGAACCTCATGATGGACACCATGTTGCGTCAGCTCGGTCTGACATTCAAGCTGTGTGCGTATGCAGTTGACCTACTCATACTTATCGAAGGCCAGTCTCGCGCTGAGTTGGAGAGAAGGGGTGATGAGGCAATCCGTAATGTCTGTGATTGTGGTACACAAGTTGCTGTAGATGTTGCGATCGATAAGATGGTGATGATGCTGCTCAGGGGTAGATTATCACACGCGCGACACCCAAGCATTAGAGTTCGTGACAATTGTGTAATGTCCTTGCTCCTTGTGACGCTTTCGTCTGTCCCTGTGCGCGGATAGGCATGCGATCATTGACAGTTTGAGTCAATTGCTGCTGGTTCTTCGGCTCTGCTTCGTTGCTCCTGTTGCTGCTACTGCTGTTTATACGCCGCCCCATATTGCCCCTCTCCCTTTGCTGTCATCATCCCCGTCATCCCCGACATTGTCGCCTTTGCCGTCACCGCCAAGCCTTCTGCGTTGTTGGGTGTCTTCTTGTTTCGTTCGTCTTGTCCATTCCTGGCATCACACCATGTGACCAAAGCCTCGTCTGTGAGCGCGCTGTTCAATGTTGGTTCCGTAATTGTCGTTCTTTATGTTGATGTTTGTTTACTGTTGTTGCTGTGGGTCAACAGTTCCGAACTGTTTGGAGTTCAACCGGTAGTAATCGATTTGATTACGAGGTCTGACCGAAGACTTAATTCTGGTACCACGGGAGCCCGAAGCCCCTGGAACCTCGGTTCCAGCCTGGCTGTTGGTGTGGCCCCTTTGGGAGCATCGTGGTGGCTGTGACTTGGACCCAAATCGCGGGAAGAGTCTAGGCTCGGTGTGGAGTTGCATTTTTCTCAACCGGGTGCCGTGACCCAAAGATCGGAAGGAGTTTTAGATAGGCTCCGCTCCTAACCATGTCCAAATACTTGGCTTCGAATTGGTACTCAGGTGTAACAGTCTGTTGCATTTGGGGGCGGTGGTAGGCGCATTGTATTTCACTCTGTGCGAAGAGCACCGTGGGATCAGGCCCCTATCTACTAGTCATCGATTGTTATTTTTGCAGTGCGGTATATCTCGAAGTGTTTACAGTGTTTTTGAGTGGTAATAAAAGTGATTAGTTGATTAATTTTTTGATTGATTAAGCATTTTGATATAAGAAACTTATTTAATTTATTGTGTAAAAATTTTTATTTTTATGCAAATATTTTGTATTTGTATTAGGTGTTGCGGCTTGGCTTGATTTCGATTTTTCGGTTGCGTTTGATTTTGGTTTTGTTGCTTCTGACGGTGGTATGATGCCAACCGTTAGGGTTAAAAAGGTGAGGGAAAGGCGCGATTCGGGTGTGACGTCCGATGAGACGATGGGGCCACCTTCTGTGGCCACTTGTGGTACTGGTCATGTGGAAGTCGACATGACCAGCACGTGCACCGAGTTGGAGCTGACGTTTACGGGCGATGAGGGCGGCAAGAGATTTAAGCCGGGATCACCGGGAAAGGATGCTCTGGGAGCATCGGATAAACCCAAGCGGGAGCTGCGGAAGAGGAGGAAGGTAGCCTTGAGTAGGGGCGCGTCGGCTCCGGAATTGAGGCGGGAGAGGAGTACCGATCTTCTCGAGTCGGTTGGGAACTGGGGTCAGGGTAAGACGAAGGCCATCACCAACAGTTTATTGGGGGTGGTCTTGGACGGTATGGTCGACTCGTCGGTGGCGCGCCATGCGTCCGGTGCAGTAGGCGTCGACGGTGCCTGTGGCCCCGCTGACACGCCTGCGCTCCGGTGGCTTTGCCTGAGCCGGTGGAGACTTGGGTTGTGGTGGTTAAGGGCCTCGAAGGCAGTCGTGAAGAAGGTCGTGGAGGTGGCTGGCCCAACTCTTGGCGTGCGTGTTCACGAGGTGCAGCCCGTGACGGCGGTGCGATAATTAGGACTGCCTATGTTGCGGAGAGGGAGCGTGTCGCTCGAGGTATCCGTTGAGGATAAACTGGGCCCACGTATGGTGGTCCAGAAGGTTCGTCCGGAGATTCCGATTGAGGAATTCATGACGGATCTCTATGAGATGAACCTTAAGGATCGTATGACGCGCGAGACATTTAGCCGAAGTGTTAAACTTGTTGGTGGTCCATGGAAGCCGGACGCAGGGCCTGTAAACGTAGTCTTGGTGGGCACCAATAGGGTCACATCGGCCCTGTTGTGAGTTGGCAGGTGCTATGTGAAGTGTTTTAGCTTCCATGTGCGGTCGTACGATCCAGTAGTTGGCTGATTCAGGTGCCTCGGGTTTGACCATCGAGTTAGGGGCTGCCGATACAAGGAGGACGTGTGCCGTCACTGCGGGCAGTCGGGTCATATGACATCGCGCAGTGGCAATGCGTTGCTCTTAATGGCATGCCGTCGAGTCACCGGATGTTGTCATCGGGTTGCCCTAAGTATGCGATGATGGTGGCGCGCGCGAATGCTCGGCACTAAAATGGTTAAGTTATTGCAACTTAACTGTCAGGGTGCGTACGCGGTTATGTTCGAGCTGGGTGAGGCTCTTTTGGAGTCGGGGAGCTCTATTGCTCTCATGCAGAAGCCGTACACGTCGAGCGGTGTCGTAAGGGGCTTACTGGGTGGGATCCGAGTATTCACTGACAAAGGGGGAAACTCGGCAGTTTCAGTTGTTGACCCGGATTTAAACTGTACTTTAGTTAGTAGAAGCCACTGGGGGGTCTGTGTTCAGATAGAGGGCGGGTCGTGGAGGTTGCTGGTGGCTAGCATCTAGGTTTACGGAACTATTGGAGCCGTTTTTAAGGTATATGGTATATGCTACTGTTTGGAAGTAGCATTCCAGTTATCCCCGGCCTCGATGCGAATGCCTCTTCCCCAATGTGGTTCAGTAAGGTATCCAGGCACTCATCTGGTTATCGGAACCACACTAGGGGAATTGAGCTAAGTGAGTGGTTAGTTTCTCACGGGATGTGCGTGGTGAATCAGCCGAGCTATCTGTATACCTTTGAATTCCCCATTTTTGGTCCAACTTTTTAAACAGAACACCTCCAATAGCTATTTGGGAAACTTAACCAAGCTAAATCGTAAAAAAATACCTTTAAAATGGGGTCAAGCAGTTTTCCGCAGGGTAGGGATATGCGATTATAGCTCCCTCGGAGCCTCCAGCCTCTACCCTTTCAGGACCGTTAGTGCGTGACACCGTCGCCGTTAAGTTGGTGGTGTAGGTTCGGTTGAGAGGACTCCCGATTAGTACCTGGTCTGGCTCTGAGCACCTGTCCCCATAAGGGCTGGTGCCAACCCTCGCGTGGTCTCCCTGCTTGCATAGATAACCACGGGACCACTAATGGGTAACTACACTTGCGGGCAAAGATAGCGGCTTTGAGTGGGGACCCTCTTACAATGAATTCTGAAAAATCAAACCCAAATAGACCAGCGCTAACTCAAATAGGCGAGCGCAAAGCATCCACTGCTACCGGTGGACGCACAACTCTCTCTAGGCAGACACTTGTCAAAAATGCAGCTGCCCCTTCGAGAGTTAAGCCCCGTATTCTTACTTCTGGAAAACCCCGCTTGGCAGACAAGGTTCCGGCTGTGAAGCCGGCTCCCAGTGTCGCCACACCTCCTGTTACGACACCTTCCACCGAGGCTCCGTCTACCTCTAAGGCGGCTGCGAATATGCCCTCGCACTCTTCGGTTGCCGCTAAGGCATTGGCTGACAAGTCTGGCGCGCAGGCCCCTGGCACCAATCCATCGGGTGTCAGGAATACCGTGAGTGTTAGCGTGAGGGCATATAGAACTCGCAGATCAGCCATGCGCATCATTGCGAAATTTGGCTCGACCGACCCGGCTCTCCTCTCAGAGGATGAGAAGGAACGGCTTGCCTGGGCTAAGGCCCATCGAAATGATCGCCCCCCGCTTCTCCGATCACGGCAGAAACGAGCCCAAAGAGGCAAAGATCTATCGAGCTAAGCGCTCCTCTCCAGCCTCCTAAGCGCTCCAAGGTGACCAATCCCAATATCCCCCCCTACAAGACCACGCTCATCGGCGCAACCCAGACGCCCTGTCCCCAACAAGCCTTCTAAGCCTCTTAGTGAGGTGTTAAAGGAAGGTCTGACCTGGGCAATCCTGAATGAGGAGTCACTTCCATTTATTACTGCCCGTGGGGGTGTGATAAAATATGGTTTTAGTTCAATCGAACTAGGGGTCTATAAGTCGGATTCTCGCGCTGCTGCTCATCCCCCAACAGACCTCAACCCCGACCCACCCCAACCCCTCCCACAGTACCCTATCCCATCTGACCCTATCCCATCCGACCCTACCCCTTGACCCATAGAATCCGCCGAAGACGTCGAATGTAGGAGTGTGAGCAGCCCTCTTCTCGACACTCCTCTTCCAGCAAGAAGTCCAATTCTGAGCTGGTGGGAGAATTCTTCGACGGCATTGATATTGACGCAGGCGTTACCTCCTCGTTGTCGGACGAGGAGGACGCTGATGTGACAATGGTTGATTCTCGATTCAATGCTGAGAGTCAACCAAATTAACCTACAACATTCTAAAACCGCCGCCGCTCTGCTCCTCCGACTAGCAAACGAGGATGTAGAGCTCATTCTGATCCAAGAACCCTGGGTCGTAGACGGCAGGGTTTGTGGATTCAACACCAAAGGATATCGCGTAGCGTATATCCAGAATTCAGATAAGCCTCGGGCTTGTGTTATGGTTAAGAATAGTATTAACGCTCTTCTCCTCCACAGGTTCAGTGATAAGAACACCGTTACCATGGTCGTCGAAATTAACTCGATGACATTCTGGATCACGTCATCCTATATGGCTCATGACTATGGGCTCTCCCCCTCAGGATCCCATTGGTCGACTGGTAGCGGATGCGAGGCTGCGCGGAGTTCCGGTCATAATCGGAGCAGATGCCAACTCCCACCACACGGTGTGGGGCAGTTCCGGTACCAATGAACGGGGTGAGTGCCTCTTTGATTTTATTATAAGTAATAACCTAGCTATAGCTAATCGGGGTGATGAGCCAAACTTCCTGACTTCTAATAGGAAGGAATGGAGAATGCCATGCACGTTAAAGAATACACTTTGTCCATTTTTCTGGACATTGAGAGCGCATTCAATAACGTCAACTCGGACGCCATAGTTAGGGCTCTCGGTTCTCTGAACCTGCGAC
The DNA here is from genome assembly GCA_014635995.1 of Sarcophaga peregrina. Taxonomy (NCBI): domain Eukaryota; kingdom Metazoa; phylum Arthropoda; class Insecta; order Diptera; family Sarcophagidae; genus Sarcophaga; species Sarcophaga peregrina. The sequence continues at coordinate 58,813,753 of CM025791.1, forward strand.
AGGATCTGGTCAGGTTCATCGAGCTTCTCCTCAAATCGAGGATAGTGACCTCCACAGTGGGGGCCTCGAATTGTCAGAGAATGGTTCGTAAGCGTACTCCTCAGGGCGGTGTTCTATCACCTCTTCTCTGGAATCTTGCAGTCAACTCACTCCTGAGGGCGCTGGAACAATCTGGCAATGAGGTCATACCATACGCTGACGACATTGCCACTGCAGCGTTGGGAATTTGTCCGCAGACACTGTCGGACAAGCTGAACTTGGCGCTGTCAATCGTGTTGGACTGGTGTAGGGATTTTGGACTATCTATTAACCTCTCTAAGACCGATACGATTCTTTTTACGAGGAAATATAAAATTCCGACCTTCTCCCTTCCCAGCATAGGTGGGACCAGACTCACGTTGAGTCCCGAGGTCAAATATCTGGGCCTGATCCTCGATCCCTACTGTGCTTCTCGCAAACCAGGTGGCCAAGCAGAGACCTGCGCCGAGCAAATTCGTCGGCGGCGGCGGCGGCTAAAGTTGAAAAGGTTCGGCGGCGGCTTTAAGTCGGCTGTCAGCCGAAATATGGTAAAGTTTCGGCGGCGCTTCTATTTATTTAAATAATATGCATACAATATTTCCAACACTTATTTAAAGAACAAAAAAGACATGTAAATCCATGTTTGAAACATTAGCCTCACATAATTGGTCATTAAAACTTTTCAGTCAGGATTACGACCTAGCTTTTCACACCACTTATGTGTGTGCGTTAATTTCATATATGAGTGTTGGGCCTACAGTTTTAAAATTGACTCCAAATGATAGATTTTTGAGAATCTTTTCATGGCAATTTTATTTACTGTCAGAGGTTTTGCCAAAAATTGCAGTAAATTTACTAAAAAATCATTGTTAGCAAATCGATTATTAAAAATTAGCGACTAAAGAAAAAATTAAAACAAAAAGTAAAATTACACACAAATTACACACGAAGCTAATTACACACATGCTACATGCAGAACCAAAAATTACACACAATATGTGTAATTATATACAAGGTGGCATCACTGGTCTGCTGTGATCCGAAATGACATAAATAAAATGACCCTGGTTGCTCCACTATGTTAAAGGGCCTTAGATCTCTGCAGCACATTTGCACAACCAGACGTACGTTAGCAAATTTTTCGGAATCTGCATTTTCAGAACTTCCTGACAATAAGGATTTTATTTTGGCATTCGAATTTTAAAATTTTTTTGATTTTACGTCAATACCATGAACACGTAAATGGTTACAAAAGTTTGATGTCGACGCAGAAACTCCATTTTATAACACTTACAAAACAATTTCCAAAAAAAATTGGCTAAAAGCTAATAGAAATTGGAGTTTCAATTATTATTTTCGGAATTCAATACCATTAAAAATAGCAAGGTCGTCATCGGAATCAGATGAATTTAACTCATTTAAATTATTGAAATTTGTAGTTCTTTGGTTCTCCATTTCAATTTTTTGTCTTTTAAAAAATTTAACGTAAAGTTAAAAGTGTTAAGGTCGCCGTGGTCTAGTAAGTAGTGTATTGGCTTATTAGACGAAAGACCGGAGTTCGAATCCCAGGTCAGACATCAAAATGAAAATAATTTTTCGGTGACTTCCTCTCAGCAGATTTCTGGAAAAAACTCTGACAGTAAAAAATTGCCATGGAATGCTTCTCAAAAAATGTGTCGTTCGGAGTCGACTTTAAACTGTAGGTCCCGCCACTCATCTATAAAATTAACGCACACAACATAAGTGGTGTGAGAAGCTAGAACGTAGTACAATTGGTCAATTCGACCACCAAGTACTGTACTTGTCAGAATTCACAAGTACACGTCCTCTAACCTAACCTAACCTAAAAGTGTTACCACTTACTTACTTACTTAATTGGCCATAACAACCCGATTAACGGATTTCGGCCTGCCGCAATACATCCTTCCAGGCGCCTCTGCTTCTTTCGCGCCTACGCCAGTTGGTCACACCAATCGATGACAGGGCTTCCTCGACTTGGTCCTTCCAACGGATACAAGGTCGTCCTCTTCGCCGACTTCCGCAGTTCCACGCATCAAATACCCGTTTCGCCGGAGCATCCTCCTTCATTCGAACGACATGGCCGAGCCAGCGCAGCCGCTGGATATTAATACGCTGCACAACATCTATGTCGTTGAGGAGCTCATACAGCTCACTGTTAGATCGGATGCGGAAATCATCGCCAACTCGCACAGGACCGAAGATCTTACGTAGGACTTTCCTCTCGAATACCCTCAAGGCTGCTGCATCAGTTCTTAATAGGTTCCATGCCTCTGCGCCATAAAGAAGCACGGGTAAGATGAGCGTCTTGTAGAGTATTAGTTTTGTCGCACGAGAGAGGTCTCTGCTGCTCAATTGCCTATTGAGACCATAGTAGCACCTGTTGGCAAGAGTAATCCTGCGTTTGATCTCCAGACTGACATCATTTTTGGTGGTAACGGCGGAGCCAAGACAAATAAATTCCTTGACTGTATCAAAAGTATAGTTATCGGCCGTAATCTGAGAATCAATACGCCGCACGTCTCTACTTGTCGACAACATATACTTTGTTTTGCCCTCATTTACTGCCAGACCCATCTTCTTAGACTTCCGTTCAATAGCGCTAAAGGCAGCAGTAACATCTCGCTTGGTACGCCCTATGATGTCGATGTCGTCAGCGTACGCAAGCAATTGGACACTTTTTTGAAAGATAGTGCCATTGCGATGCACTCCTGCCTTTCGCAGAACACTCTCCATGACGAAGTTGAAGAGGTCGCATGATAAGGGGTCGCCTTGTCTGAAACCTCGCACGGTATCAAGAGGTTCGGAGAGGTCCATTCCTACCTTGACGGAGCTGCAGGAATTGCTCAACGTCATTCTGCATAGTCTTATCAGCTTCGCAGGTATACCGAGCTCAGACATTGCGGCATAAACACGATCCCTTATGGGGCTATCGAAGGCTGCCTTATAGTCGACAAAAAGATGGTGTGTGTCGACTTGTTTTTCGTGGGCCTTTTCCAGGATTTGGCGCAGTGTGAAGATCTGGTCTATGGTGGATTTGCCAGGTCTGAAGCCGCACTGATAAGGTCCAATCAGTGTTTTGACGAGTGGCTTCAGTCGTTCACACAATACGCCTGTAAGAACCTTATATGCGATAGGGAGAAGGCTAATACCCCTGTAGTTGGCGCAGATTGTGGGGTCTCCTTTTTTCAGGACAGGACAGAGGACACTGAGGTTCCAATCGTTGGGCATACTTTCTTCTAGCCATATTTTGTAGATGAGCTGGTGCATGCGTCCTACCAACTCATTACATCCTGTCCTAAACAATTCAGCGGGGAGGCCATCAGGACCTGCCGCTTTATTGTTTTTAAGACGCATAATCGCGACTTTGACCTCTTCATAGCTAGGCGGCGGAATCTCCACGCCGTCATCATTGATCGGGTTCGGAACATCATCTCTAGAGGCGGTATTGGTGTCGTCATCGCCTTGTAGCAGAGTAGAGAAGTGTTTCCTCCACAACCTCAGCACCCCCTGCGGATCTGTAACCAGTCCTTGCAAGAAGACGCTCCGGGTCTATAACCCTCGGTTAACCTTCTGATAAAATTTTCTAGCGTCATTCCTACGTCTATGCATCTCGACTTCCTCACGCTCACGCCTTTCCTGCTCCCTTTTCTTGCGTCTGAAAAGGCGTCTCTCTTCCCTTCTCTTCTCTCTGTAGTTCTCGACAATGGCTCGCGTAGCAGCAGACTGCAACGTCTTCTTGTATGCGGCGTTTTTCGCTGCAGCTGCCTCGCGACACTCCTCATCGTACCATTGATTTCGTTGGGGTGGGCGCTCGAAACCAAGGACTGTTTCCGCAGTAGTGCGCAAGGAGTGGGAGATGTTGGCCCACAGTCCTCCAATGTCGTTGAGATTAGGTGGGGATCGACGGAGCTTATCCGAGAGTTGAGCGGAGAACGCCTCAACTGTCCCTTGTGATCGCAGCTTCCTGACATCCAGCTTCCGCAATGTACTAGAGCGCGCCATCCTCGAGGCGCTAATGCGCAATCGAAACTTGGCTGCGACAAGGTAGTGGTCCGAGTCAATGTTCGGACCTCTAAATGTGCGCACATCTAGTACACTGGATACATGCCTTCCGTCAATCACAATATGATCGATCTGGTTGGAAGTTGATCGATCGGGGGACATCCAAGTGGCCTTGTGGATGTCGAGATGTTGAAACCTGGTGCTACATACTACCATGTTACGCGCCGCGGCGAAATCGATCAGCCTCATACCATTAGAGGTAGTGTTCGCGTGGAGGCTGAACTGTCCGAAAGTGGGGCCAAAGATACCTTCCCGCCCGACCTTTGCATTAAAATCCCCGAGGACAATTTTTGCGTCATGGGCCGGGCACTTATCATATACGTCCTCGAGTTTAGCGTAGAAGGCATCCTTAACCACATCGTCCTTATCTTCCGTCGGGGCGTGAGCACAAATCAGGCTGATGTTGTAGAATTTTGCCCTGGTGCGGATTGTGGCTATTCTTTCGTTCACAGGTGTGAACCCAGAGACAAGGTGGCGAAGTCTCTTATTAACCACAAATCCACATCCAAATTCGTGCTTATCAACATGGCAGCTGTAGTACACATCGCAAGATGCTAGCCTTTTGCATCCTTGCCCTATCCATCGCATTTCCTGTATGGCAGTGATGTCAGTCCTACATTTCTTGAGGGCATCCGCCAGCTGGGCGGAAGCGCCCACCCTGTGAAGGGTGCGGACGTTCCAAGTGGCTATTCTTAAATCGTTGTCCTTTGAACGTTTGCCGTGGTCGTCAACTTTAAAGGGGATCTTTTTGGAATTATGTATATTAGTTTTCATTGGAGTAAAGTTTTTACGTGGTGGGTTCCAAGCCCTACGCACAACCCAAATTTAACGTCCAGGGGATTGGACTTCGCTGCACGCATTAGTTAACATCTAGCGGGTACTAGAATGCCATCCAGGAGGGGCCGCGAGGAGGCTGCGTGTCAACTTGAATACAGCAAGACAAGGATCGTCCTGGTGGTCGCCAGGTTGGCCACAGTCAGATACTTTACCTTGTTTGCATGCATCCCATCCCTCCCTAAAAGTGTTACCACACTCACCAAAAACAAGAAAGGGTGTTCAAAATTTCCATATCAAAAAATTAAACATTTTTCTATTAATATATCATAAAATGAACAAAAAACTTCAATAATGTATTTAAGTCAAGTAAAACGAAAATATAAATATCATATTTAATATATAATTAAAATTTATTGTATACAATTTTAAAAACATATTTTCATATATTTTAATTTTCTTACATACATAAAACGGCGGCTGAATTTAAGCCGAATCAAGCCGACTGAATTTTCGGCGGCGGCGGCTTTTCAATTTTGTCGGCGGCTCGGCTTAGCCGGCTGTCAGCCGATCGGCGCAGGTCTCTGTGGCCAAATTTGCTGCGACTAGACTTAATGTTCTCTCTCGTTGGCACATTGTACCTTCTGGTCACTCTACAATTCTGGAGATTGACCCGGTGGTCCCTGGGAACATGGACTTTTTCCCTGCTGAACATTGTCTTGATAGATGTTTCCACTTTCTGATTCCGAGTAGGGATGACTGGAATCCTGATACGATCGTCCCCCCGGATGTCCTGGATATATATACTGACAGCTCTAAACTCGAGGTTGGGGTCGGAAGTGGTGTCTATTCTAGGAAACTGGACCTGAATATTTCTCTCCGTCTGCCGGACAACTGCAGTGTGTTTCAGGCGGAGGTGATGGCAATTTACCGGGCTGCTCAATGGATCCTCGTTAACGATGCTCCTTTCAGTCGCGTCTCGATCTTTTCGGACGGTCAGGCTGCGATAAGATCTCTGTCAGGGTTCGTGATCAACTCTAGCATCGTTAGGGAATGTCGTCGCTGTCTCGACCTAGTCTCGGGGTGCTTCACCGGTGTCTCTCTGGTGTGGGTCCCCGGGCACAGTGATATTCCGGGAAACTGTAGGGTCGACGAGCACGCCAGAGCTGGTGCGCTCCTTCCGGAATCCTCTTCTGTTGAGATGGGTATGCCACTTGCCTCGGTCAAGTTGACCATTGCGCGGAGGTTCCTTCGGGACGCCAACCTATCCTGGGTCAATGAGGAGTCCTGCTCCACCGCTCGACTTACCTGGCCCAGGATGAATGGAAGAATAGGTTATTTGGCTCCCCATTCCTTGTTAGCTTAACGGAGCTATCATCTATTGATATCAAGGATATAGCTTCGTTCATCAAATTTTCTGGCTGATTTGGCGGAACTTGGTTAGTACAGGGACTGCGTTTCACCCGTGGCATCACAACGGGCCGCTATACGTGCTCAAGTGAGCTTTGTGATATCAGAGCTACCACTACGACCTAAACCTAAACCTTTAAAACACATAAATTACGGCATTTATGCATTAAAGTATTCATTTTTGCCCATTTTTTCTCCCTTTGTTCCATTTTGTCTCCCGTTTTGGTCATAATTTTGAAAACATTTGTAGCCTATAACCTGCACCGACAACAGCTCGATCTATATCTGCGCTCAATTTGCCCGTTTTCAGCCCCTTTCCTCCTTTTTGAACCCCAGTTTGGTTCTACTTTAGAAACGAATACCTTCAAAAGTTATTTGGGAAACTTAACAAAGCTAATTGTAAAAAATTACCTATTACAATTTTTTTCTCCCCTTTTGGTCAAAATTTTAAAAAGATTTATAGCCTATATCCTGCACCGACAGAACCTCGATCAATATCCCAAATTTCAAGAAAATCGGTCCAGGCGTGATTGGCTAACAAACAAACAAACAAAAAAACAGACTTACAGAAAGATTTATAGTATATATTAGGATTAACCATGAAATCGTTATCAACGAAATTGGTCAAAAATACTCCATCGCTAAACTTAGAGTCACATAGAAATCTGTTGTTCGGAAGTATCAGTGGTGTAAAGTTTACAAGGCCGTACCACAAGTTCCTCAAATGGCAAAACTACCTAGAGCTCGAATCTCTGTATATACAGCCCCATTTAGTTACACAGGCGATGATTTTTTAGGCCATTTATAGTGACAGTGAATCGGCACAGAGAAAAAAGATATGGTGTCCTTTTCACATGTTTAACAATAAGAGCTGTACATATTGAAATTGCTTATTCACTTACTCCTAGTTCATGTATATTAGCTGTTCGTAATTTTATGTCACGTAGAGGAATACTAATAGAATTTTATAGCGACAATGGAAACAACTTTATTGGAGCAGAGCGAGAACTACGTGACGCTTTAGAAGATGTGGAGCAATATATTTGTTAAAACTTTTACAAGTGCCACAACAAAATGGAGCTTTAACCCACCATCCTCTTCCCACATGGGAGGTGCCTGGGAACGACTAGTTCGTTCTGTAAAAATAGTGCTGTACAAAATAATACCTTCAAGAGCGCCACACGATGAGTTACTGCTAACCATGGTAATCGAAGTCGAGAATATAATAAACTCTAGGCCTCTTGCATATGTTGCTATTGATGATGAAACTGCTGAAGCAATTATTCCAAATCACTTTTTATTGGAAAGTTCCAGTGGGCTGAAGCCAATGTCTTCATCACAGCAATATGCGAACATTTTTTGGCGAAAGTGGTTGGCTGAATATTTGCCAACGTTAACATGTAGGTCTAAATGGGTTGAAAAACGCCAAAATTTGCGTCAGAGGGATTTAGTTCTAATTGTTAATTCATCTTTTCCTCGCAATGTTTGGCCTCGAGGAAAAGTTATTGAAACAAGATTGGCAAAAGATGGACAGGTAAGAAGTGCTAAGGTGCTTACGTCACATGAAATACTGGAAAGGCCTGTAGCCAAGCTTGCCATTTTAAACGTGGCTTCCCATGAAGAGTACGATAGCGAAAAACCTTCTTGCCATACTGCGGGGGGAATGTTGCCGCCACTGGCAAAATCGTCTAAAATTTGTAGCTTTGTTTGGTAAGATTACTAACCAAAAGTGTTTGTAATAGATTTAATTTATATTATACATAAATATTTTCGGACTAACGCCATTTAGCAAATTTTTTTTTTCTATGTCAATACATTTAAGTCGGCTTCACGTGGTGGTTGTCAGTCCGGAAAAGATCTCTTGGTTAACTTTGTAAAATTGAAGTAGGATTTCCACACCAAATAGAATTTTAATCTAGAAAACATTTTTTTGAAATAAATCAAATTTCTTATCACTAAATTTGTTTTCTTTATTCAAAATCCACGTGGGAATCACTACCGAGGCAAATTCCTCTTCTAACAACCATATTTGAAAACAAGAAAATCGTGTTTTAAAACTCCTTATCAAAATTATCGCCCATGTTCTGGAAAACTCATATCGCTTAATGTTTGCGTTTTCGATTTGAAAACGCCATGTAGGTGTTCTGACAAACGAAATCGCTAGAAATTTGGCGTTTTCAAATCGCTAGGGTATACTGAAGCGATCTGGTCTTTTTTATTCAAACTGTACCTTAAATTAACAATAAAATTATACAGAATTTAAATTTAATATGTTTTCTCTTTATTTCAATGAAAACTTTTAGCATTTTTTGACGATTTAAATTAAAAATATTGAATACAAAAATTTGCTTTGAGTTTGTTTACTGTTTGTACCATTTGTTTACTTATCAACTGGCGATTTATGCAAACAGCTGATCAGATCGATCTTCGAAAAAAATTTAATGCTAGTGGTGTTAATTTTACAACTAATTATTTGGTTATTTCTTTTTAAACTTTTGATATTAATATTTGAAATTTATTAAATTCACATATATATATATTAAATGGAAAAAATAAACCCTTAATAAAAGTTAAAAAATAATTTAAAACCTGTATAAAGTACTTTAAAACGTTTATGCGAGCAAATAAATCATACAGAATTTTATTTTAAACCGACTACCCGTGTTAAAAAGTACCAATTATTCGTGATTGTTTATAAGTAACATCTCAAACTGAAAAGATATATTTGCCACAATTTTTCTGAAAACTCACAAATAAAATACGTAAATTATACAAAAATTACGCATGATCTGGATTGTCCAATGGATTGGAAAAGCCTTTTAGTGTTTTTCCATTAACTTTTCTTTTGCTTTTTGTTTTTTTAAAGCTAATATAGCAAGCAAATACGCTGTAGGCATTTTAACTTTTTTCATTTGTTTATGTTTTGTTATAACAAAACATATGTTTTCATTGTTCGAATGCAACTTCGAAAAATGCAAAACGCCAGCAAATCGCTTCGTTTTCAGAACAGGTTTTCATGCGTTTTGCGTTTTTCAAACCGTAAGCGATTTGAAAACGCTGCGTTTTCCAGAACATGGGCGTATATTTTACTAATAAAAAAGTAAAAAAATCATAAAAAAAATACAATAAAGAATACAGTCTTTAACGCGTATGCATGCTCCCAAATTTGTATGGAAAAGTTAATTAAATTCAAAAATTCCCAGCTTTGTACAACGAGAACATGTTCAACTATATTTCTATTTATTCAACATTAAATCTATACAGTCTTTTACAGCTATGTCAGAACCCAAATTTTTATGGAAAATAAGAAAAATTAAACATTTTTTTTATTTCAACATTAATCACACCTGGCAAAGCGTGAGAATTCAGCAGATCAAATATCGTAATGAAAAATATATGAAATATTTTTTTGTTAACACGCGCCAAATAGTATGTAACTAGATATGCGTTTTGCATCGAATAAACTGTGTAAATATGTTTTTCAATTTTCAATAAATGCGCTTTTATAAATAATAAAACAAATTAAACTTTTTTCTATTTCAACATTAATAATACCTATATAAATCAATATGCGTTCTGTATCAAAAAATATGAAACTATAAAACAACCGACATAAATGCATCACAATCACCTTAGTTCACTCTACATCACTCTCTCTAACAAATGTTACATACCTATCACATACTATAACCAGTGAGGAGTTATTTTATCACACCAACCCCCACCAAAACCCAGAAGATCTACTTAAACAATAACAATTAAAAACAACAACACGTAAATATCGCAATGAAAAATATATGAAATATTTTTTGTTTACACTCTCCAGACAGTATGTGACTTGATATGCATTTTGAATTGAATAAACTGTGTAAATATGTTTTTTATAGCAAAAAAAATCAACTAAACATTTTTTTATTTCAACATTAATCACACCTATATGCAAAGCGTATAGGTATACAATAGGTCAATCACACACACTTCTGCAACGATTTAATTCTTTTACAGCTATGCATGCTCCCAAATTTTAACACAGATGCACATCCCCAGCAAAACCCAGAACTTTTATCTAAACAACAACAATTAAAACAAAAACAACAACACCTATAACTATATTTCGATTTCCCCCGAAACTTCATACAAAAAACTAAGAGCGTGATCCCAAATTTGTATGGAAAAAGTGGCCCTTAAGGTACATACAAAAAACTATGAGCGTGATCTCAAATTCGTATGGAAAAATTGATCGCGAACATACACAAACATACTACTAGTGTCGCTAACCATGCGTAATAATATACCTGGAAAAATTTTAATTTCTTGATTTTATATTCAACGAGAGAATAAATTGTTAGTGAAATAAAGGCAAATATATTAAGAAAATCTAATATTTGTTTTATTAATTTGATAAATTAATGTGCGTAAAAAAACTCATAAAACTACAAACGTTTGCTTCTGACCAATCTTCCCCTTTTTTATTTACATAGCTGATCCAAAAGTTTTAATATTCTTCAGACCTTCACATATTTTAAAACACTGAACTATAATTCATTTCATTATTAACTTTTATAATCCTAATCTATATTATAAATCTTTTTGTAAGTCTATTTTTTTGTTTGTTTTTTTGTTAGTCAATCACGCCTAGACCGATTTTCTTGAAATTTGGGATATAGATCGGGCTTTTGTCGGTGCAGGTTATAGGCTAAAACCTTTTTAAAATTTTGACCAAAAGGGGAGAAACAATGTGTCAAATGGGGAAAAAATGGTAATAGGTAATTTTTTACGATTAGCTTGGTTAAGTTTCCCAAATAGCTAAAAAGGGCCAAAACGGGCAAATTAAGTGCATACCGAATCACGCCTAAACGCTTGAACCGATTTTCTTGAAATTTGGTATATTGATCGAGCTTTTGTCGGTGCAGGTTATAGGCTATAAACCTTTTAAAAATTTTGCACCAAAGGGAAAAAATGGGACAAAGGGAGAAAAAAGGGGCAAAAATTAGTACTTTATGCATAAATGCTGTATTTTATGGGTTTTATAGGTATTTTTTTACGATTTAGCTTGGTTAAGTTTCCCAAATAGCTATTGGAGGTGTCCTGTTTAAAAAGTTGAACCAAAAATGGGGAAAAGGGGAGAAAAACGGGCAAATTGCATGCATTTATATTTAAGACTTAGAGTATTAAAAAACTGAGTTGTTTGATAAACCGGTTTCCCAATAATTTAAGAATTGCATTTTTAAGAAGCCGGTTTCGAAATCGGATTTTTGTTTATTGTTATTTTTATAACCCGCGCAACGCCGGGTTTAATCTGCTAGTTACACCATAAAATTAAATTTAAAATTATTACACTGAAAATAAAACTAACATTGTTTTTAATCCCACATGTATATCTCTTTTATCTAAGCTTAACTTTTTAATTGAAAATCAAAAACTTAGAAGTATGTAATTAAATATACATATTTTTATTGTATTCAAAATAAGAAAGAATTAATTAAAAAAAATTATTGTACAATATTAGTACATTCAATTTGTACCCAAAATTAAAAAAATTCAAAAGAAAAATTAATAAAAAAGTAAGAAAATACATTTGTAAAAATAAAAAAACAAGGAATGTTTATAAAAATGTAAAATTATTCATATTCAGATTTAAAAAGGTATTGTATTTAATTAAGTAAAAGTTTATCTTATTTTTTACAAAAAATACAATTGATTTTCCAAAATATTATTTGGAGCTCTATGTATGCTCTCGGCTACAAGAAATGCGAGTTTATGAGCATATTGGCAAACGGCTGGTACTCGCAGAGTTCCAGACCAATTGTAGTATAAATGAGTCATTTTATAAGTTAAAATTTGCATTCTATCTGGACTTAAGCCCATATTATCGTAAATAACGTTGTAACTTGTGGGCGAAACTGTACCTTGCCGTACAGATTGTGATACTAAAAAGAAGTCGTAACGTTCTGGCAATGTTATGACGTCATCGACGACTGTTCCAGGTATGGGATTTTGACCATTAACAAAGTAACGTGTATTTATTCGTTTGGATACGATAATAAAAGCAAAACGGCATCCTTTTTCCATACCAGCAGATTTATAAATTTCGTCTAATTTATTTTTAAGAACCTGAACTTCAGTATTAAACACCTGATGTAATTGACCATCACCAACGCCATCGCGATAAAATAATATGCGTTCAGGCAACGTACCATGTGCGGCGCGATATGTCTTTAAGGCACTTGTCATTTTAACACAAATTTCATTAGACAATTCTTGCCCTTTCAAATGTTGAGTTACTGAGGAAAAATATTTTGTAGATTGCTTTATATCCATAGTTGCAACAAGTGCTCCGTATGATTTATTTTTTTCTTTGGTAGAATGGCAAACATCGAAACCCACGGTCATTAGACCATTCAATGGCATGTCTATCATCCATGGGACTCCCATTAATTTAGCATTCATTTGAATAACGACTTTAGTTGCAATCGACATAAGGCCACCGGCTTTATCACCTCTTGGTGCGACCGTTTTCAATTGAACAGCCTGAGAAGGTATGGGTCTGTCTACGCAGCATCTCTTTTTAATGCAAGAATACCTTTTAAAGTGAAAAAAAAAACTTATAAAATACATATTCATAAACAAACAATGAAACAAAAATACTTACTTTTCTTCACTATTGTTACCAAGTACAATCATTAGTATTTGAGGATCTTGGGTTGTGGTTTTATCAATAGCGTCAGAATAAGAAATTTTTCGATCATCAGGAATCTCTTGACTATAAAATAATTTTTAGTTTTGATATATGTACATATGTACATTAGAGCGACTCACCAAAAAAAGTGACCGATGTACCCTCCTAAAAATGAACCTTAGACTTTTTTAAGACAACATTTCAAATTTTTCGGCTCCAGATTCGACCTCTCGTGAGCTGGACCATTTTGAAAAAGGGTATGTTTTTGAATATTTTGTTAATTTGTGGATCTGTTTCCTTACCAACATATATAATATCTATATCATAAGAAAGGTTTTTTCAAGGCGCATCCAACAGTGTATACAATTTGTAAAAGGATGATCATTCATGTCCGGTTTTTAAGGACATTCTGTAAAATAAAAATGGTTTTTGAATTTTTTGTTCGGGGTTGTTCGTAATAGAAATGCCAAATTAACATATTTTAATCTTTAGACGATTTTATGAAATACGGGTCTCAGCTTTTTTTGAAATTCGCGCAAGTTCGCATTTTGAAAAAAATGCAATGGAGTGGCAACCCTTCGTTGTAAATGGGTCAATTGGGTATCAATGTTTTCTTTTGCCAGGTACATCATCTTTATATGTTAATAATTTAGATTTTTGCAAATTAGATGCATTTTACAGGGTGCTCTAGAATGTATAAAAATGCAATTTTGTGGTAACTTTAATTTGATAACGAAATTAGTTTCTAGATCATGTATGGATTTAGACAGGACTAAATAAAGAAAAAAAAAAAGAAATGATCCACGACTTTTTGGCGACATATTTGTTTCCCAATTTAAAAAATGTTATAATATTTTATTGTTTTTACTTACAAAACTACAAACTACAACTACTGCAAAACGCGTACTACCTCGAATTTCAAAAAAAGCTGAGACCCGTATTTAATTAAATCGTCTAAAGATTAAAATATGTTAATTTGGCATTTCTATTACGAACAACCCCGAACAAAAAATTCAAAAACCATTTTTTTTTACAGAATATCCTTAAAAAACGGACATGAATGATCGTCATTTGACAAATTGTATACACTGTTAGACGTGCCTTAAAAAATCCTTTCTTATGATATACATAACGCTTATGTTGGTAAGGAAACAGATCCACAAATTAACAAAATATTCAAAAATAGACCCTTTTTCAGAATGGTCCAGCTCACGAGAGGTCGAATCTGGAGCCGAAATATTTGAAATGTTGTCTTAAAAAAGTCCAAGGTTCATTTTTAGAGGGGTACATCGAGCACGAATTTCGCTTCCATACAACTTGAGTCGCTCTAATGTACATATTAGAATACAAAAAGTTAAATTGATACTTACTATTTTGGTTCAGAAATATGCATTTTCATAGAATGTGCCGCTTGAATGCACATTTTAATAAATTCCTGAATTTCACGTATATTACGACGTTGAACAATAACAAACCATCTTTTTATATCAACTTGGGAAAACATAGATGTTTTTCGAAACTCCCTAGTCCAGTCGGCATTCCGATCACAAAGAAATTTGTATTGATTTCCAAAAAAAATTTTTTCAGGTGTTAGTATACGACCAGGTATCTCTACCAAATTTGTATCGAGTTTCATGTTCCATAGAGAAAAAACATCCATACTGGCTTTCGAATTATGAAGACGATTATTAAACGTACGCAATCTCTCTATACGCCTATCTGGATTTAAACGTGTGTGTTCACTCATAGCTCTCATTAGTCTATAATTACATCAACAAAATGTGTCATTTTTAATTAATATGAAATGTATAATTGATATATGTATACAGGGCTTGACAAAACATTGAAAACTTATCACATAAATAGCACAATATAAATAAACAGCACAAATAGTTTGCGAATTTCTTAAGAATATTTTTAATTATTAGTACAATTTTGAAAAAGTTTCCATTGTTTTGTCAAGCACACTGTGTGTTTAATTACATTTCTTTTTTTGATTAATGATTTTTTTTGAAATTAGAAAAATAAATTTTAATGATAAAAATGCTATTTTTGTATAAAAAAATAAAAAATTAATTAATTTTAAATTTAATTTGTACTTGATATTAAGTTTCATACATATGTAGATTCATTATTGACCCATTCCATTCCACCCATTCCGAATCACGAAAAGTTTCGGAATGTTTAAATTTGAATATAAAGTTAAAGTTGTCGAAGAATTTGAATGAAAAATTCGAAAAGCGCTTTCATAAAAATCCTTTTTTCAAAACATCAGAGCCAAAGAAACCATAAAAAGGTTTGTTATAAATCAAAGTACAACAGTTTCATGGACAGATTATTGAATGATTTATGAATTAAATAATGAAATAAGTTCCTTTCCCCAAAAAATTTCTAGTCATATTAATAATTTTAATTGTTTCGGACGGACATCCAAATTATGATTTTGTTAATGAAAAATCTAAGTGTGACATAAACGAATAAAGAAGGATTTGAATATATATACCAGAGGTCAGCAATGAATCGTTTTTCCGCTACTCATAAGTACTCGTGCAATTTTGAGTATGAATGAATCAACAGAATTGAATTATAAGTATAAGTAACAATGAGTATGAGTACAACGTTGACATCAAACTCACAACATTCGAAATATGCTTGATTCATACGCCTACTCATTCTGATTTATAAATTTAGAAAATTACTTATAATACTTATAAATAATTCGACTGACTCGAATCATTCATCTAAATTTACAGTCTTTGTTGTTGTTGCATATACAAACAAAGGAGAAAAGAAAGACAAAGACAACAAGCAAAGCATACACACAATCTTGTGAGTATAGTAGTGTTCATACGCGAATCATACTTATTTTGTGCTTCGGGTAAATGTTAAGTAGAGACGAGTTGAAGTCAATAACATCATGCGTATTGTTAAGTATGAATGCGACGCGTACTTTCAACTTTGAGTATGAGTAGTATGAGTATTATATCAAAATAAGTATGAATGCGTATAAGTATCTGAAATTATAAGTATGACTCGAACCTACTCAGCGTTTTGAATACTTATTGCTGATCTCTGATACATACACACATATATATGTCTTAAATAAAACTGGGTATTAATGGCAGGAACTGAAAATATTTTTTTTTTCAGCTTTAATAAAGATTTCCAACAGAATGATCATCTTGCAATTTTTGCCAAGCCACTAGTTAGATCTAATATAACTTTATCAAGAGACGTAGGTAGAATGGTGTTGGAAAAAATACCCTGAAGAGAATGACAGTAGCACAGACCTCAACAAAAAAAAAGAGACTAAGAATGCGTAAAACAGAACATTTGGAAGTCTGGGCCTGTTAGTAAATGCATTACTGCGCTGCATATTATACGGATTATGTTCATAAATGCAAACCTTAGCAGCACTGCAGCTGTCAAATGTTCGTAAATGCAACATTAAATTATATTATGCGCAAATAAACACAAAACACTAATCATAAAAATGACTGATGCATTCAATGAGTGAGAAAGAGAGAATGAGAGTTTTAAAAGAAAGTTTTTTTTCTTCCTTATGCATTTAACAATATTTTGTTATTTGTTCAATTCTGTAGTTCAAAAATCAAATTTTTCCATTTCTGCAGTGTTTGTTCGTTCATAAATGCAAAGAAACAAATTACCAAAAAAAGCATCAGCAACGTGTGATTAGCAGTGTGAGCGAGCGCAAAATAATCATATTATGCAGCGCAATAATGCATTTACGAACAGGCCTTCTATATGCTACATCTGATCATGAAATAGTAGAAATTTATAAAGGAACCAAAATGTATAAAGAGCATGAAGATAAAAAACAAATAGAATACTTTAAATAGATTAGAGGACATGTACTTGTCGGTTAAGACAATAATAACAATAAGTTCCAAAAAGAACAAGAGTTCACCGATGGACAAAAAAAGTTAGACTGGAAAGAGCCAAAGAGTTACTTCGCTCGCATGAAAGTGGCCAGTTACCGAATTTGGTTTTCTCCGATGAGAAGCTTTTCCAAATTGAGCAGTTTGTGAACAAACAAAATGATCGGATTTACTTGCCAAAGAGGTCAGCTCAAAAATTTACATCTGTGATTGGCCACCAGAACTTAAGCGCCGCCGATTGTAATAGTGTGGGCCACCATAACGGCCGATAGTCGCTCCCCGCTCGTATTCATCGACCGTGGAGTCAAAATAATTGAAGCCCTGGGCAGTGTCGCCGGGAATGGGGCCAAAATACCGCAGAGCCACTTTCGTGCAGCCTGTGATGGCTTTGTCGGCCGTTTGAAGGCCATGATTCGTACCAAAGGTGACCATTTCGAAAAAATCTAAACTTTTTTGCTTTTGAACAATAAAATTAAAAAAAATTTTAAAAATATAGCGTTTTACTTTGTTGCTTTATATATCAGCCACCCTGTATACTCTGTAAGTACAGGCCCGTGGATGATTACAATGCTGACGAGAGTACGAGAGTGGTCTATTTTTTCGGACATTTCCTTATAGAACACTATCTTTGCAGTCAGAAAAATGTACATGCGGTAAATTGTCTAAGAAAAGACTCACAATTTTATTTTGCGTTAACATGTTGGGTAAGAAAGAAAAACTATTGATTATTGGTAAAGCGGCTCGTCTTTAAAAACACCGCAGTTGCCGCTGTGCCGGTTGATTGGAAATCAAATAAGAATTAAGATAATATAGCAGAATTAAGAAACAAAAAGATTATTTTATTTTTAGAAAATGCTGCATCCCACCCAAAGGAGTTAGTGCTAACAAATGTAACAATCCACTTTTTACCAGTCAATACCACATATGTATATGTATTTACTAAATATTTCCCGAAGTATTTTAACAAAATATCCCTTGGACGGGGACATCTCCCCTAGGCGGACAAAAATGCTTCGACGGCCGGTGCCCGCCTATGAGAGCTTTCACTGTACTGCCTCAACCATTTGAATTTTTTTGTATAAATTATTTTTAAAGAATTTATAATACGCCAACTGTTAAAATGTAACTAAACTAAAAAAAATTAAACAAAACAAAACAGCTGATTCGAATATGGGTTCTGTTTATTTTAGAAAGTTGGCAAAATCAGAACGATTTCATGACACCTATTCAAATCGGAATTGATTACAATTTGTGATAAATTACCAATTCTCACCTTCGATTCCATAACAGCCGTGATTAAAATAAAATAGTGAAGTACCATATCGCAAAGTGTGAAAATACTACTGTAGCATGGAATAGTTATAAAAATGTCAGAAATATATTACACCCAACTCTTTTTTTACACGGATTTGAAGTTACACGGTTGAAAAAATTTTTTTTGTAAAATATTTTTAATCTAGTACGGTTTCAAAATCACTATCTTGTAATTATGTTTGTTTTTAGCACCATTACTGAAATGAACATACACAGTAGTAACTGGGAAATCCCAAAAACCAAAAGTTCATATAAAAGATTCTATAAAAGACTTTTTAATAAAAAAGTCGACGGCCAAGACTTTTCGGAAAGTAGTCCGACAGTTCAAAACTATATTACCGAACAAAAGTCACCATTGCATAATCTGCAGTGATGATACCAACTTTAGTCCAGTTCGTCGCAAACAATTTCGCTTGTTACCAAGTAGCGACGAATAATTATATTGATATGTAAATATTTTTTCTTTTCTTCTTCTTTCTTTCTATTCTGATTTTTCTGTTCTTAATTCTGGATTAACAGATTTCTTTTGTTTTTTGCTTCCTCTGCCAATTTTTCACTTGTATGAATTATATACACTAGAGCCTCGACTTGCATCGTTAATGGGGACCGGAGAAATACGACGCAAATCGAAACGATGCAAATCAAATCACTTTTTTCTATATAAATGCACTAAAATTTAATTTATTGGAGATAATATTCAAAACAAAACAAAAAATTTTGTATTTTTAATAAAAACAAGTATGAATACATTTTTATTTATTTCATTTACTTCAACAAATGTTTAATATTTAATTATTATAAAGCAGTGAAGGGCACATTCGAAATTTCGTATCACATGTGATAGGCAAAGAAATTTCTGCTGACGCTGCGTTGACACACGTACACTATAAGCTTACTCGTGTGATTTCGTATAATGATCGTGTGTTTGTTGCTTTGTTTGTTGTTTTGTGTTGATGCCAGAGAACAAAATCAATTCAGTTGACGTTTAATACTTGATGAAGTAGGATCTCGCTACGCAACTTTTTTGAATACACGCAGCAAAATGTTTAATGAAAATTGGGAATATGATTTTTTTTATAGAGATGGATGGTAATGCACAATGTATAGTGTGTTATCGTACTTTATGTCGTCCGATCGAGTCCAGAACAAATATTGAAACATTTTGTGATAAAATGCAAAGTGAATGGAGGGCAATTCCTACAAGCACTTTGAAGAACCTTGCGCGAAGTATGTCAAAAAGATTAAGGGAATTAATAAATAGTAAAGGAGGAGCAACTTCGTACTAAATTTTGAAGTTATTTAATTATTTATAATATTTTCTAGTGAAGTAACTCCATTTTGTCACTTGAAATTCCTTATGTGAGATATATTTTCTATTTATAATGGAAAGAAATCAATGTTAAGGTCCCTATTAGATAAAACATTAACAAAATTAAAAAATAAACTATAACTTATAAACATTTGTAAACAATAATTAATCAAAAAACAAAAAGTATTTAAAACCGCACTTAACAACATACAAAATACACAATAAACCAATTTTTTTATTTTCCCAGTGTACGACTCTCAAAAATTACGTTGAATTTTGTTCTCCGCTACTTTACCAACACAACCAAAACTATGATGGTATGTGTTTGCCCTTCACTGCTATAAAGAGATAACAAAAGAATAAACTAAGAGAAAACATAAAAATTTTATTCATTTACATATGTATGTATGTATATTCAAAAAAGTAGGTGCATTAAAACTTCTAATTTATTTAGCTTACATTGAACTCTCTTCAAATGATAAATCTAAATCAGAAACACCTATACACTTATATCTATTTGATTGGATGGTTTTACTGGTTTTTTTTAACAAAACTGTCCAAAGTTTGTTGAATTTTAAAAAAAATTTTTTGTTGATATATTTTTTTGTAACAACCAATGGCTTGATAAACGGATGATGCTACGCCCGTACTACGATTTTCGTCAGGATCGTTCTCAGAAAATATACCTATTGCATGGGAAATTAATTGCAAAGGTTTGGAAATATTGGCGACTGTTTATTTTTTTTTTCCAATGTATCATCTCTTGTTATGACATCTTTTTCTGAAACATGCTGAATATCAATGGCTAATAAATTTTCATTATCAAGCTCCTCGGCGCAACTCGAACCGACGCAACTTGAAATTGCAACGACGCAAATCGAATTTTTCCAGTTTTAAAAAAGCGACGCAAGTCGGAGCTCTAGTGTATTTTAAGTTTTAATGCTCAATAAAATGCCGTATGAATTGCATTTCTGAAATTTTATAGTTTTGAATCCAATTCCACTCCACTTGTTTTTTTTTTTATTCGTTGATTTCTTAATTTTAATAAAAGACATCATTAAGCTTTGTTGGCTTCTCTTTCTTCTTAATTTTTTTTAGATTTATAAAAAAAAAAGTGAACAAATTAAGCCAGCAAAAAAATGCAACGCAATGTGTTAAAGGTAAAAGGAGATCAACTAGAGTAATTAAAATAAAAGTTTAATGAAAACTTTGCAAATTGTGAATTTTAAAATTGAAATAGCTGTCAGCAGATAGCAAATTTGCCATTATAAGGGCTTTGGAAGAAGGCAGGTTTGGGTGGTCACTGTCCCTATTATTTTTCACATAACTGTATGTTAAAAAATCGGTGGAAAAATTGGATTCTTCAAAAGAATAAGAAATCAAATATCAGCAATCACTGCAATTAATATATATAACACGATCATTAAGCCAGACTTTGAATTCATACATATAAAAACATACAAATCGATAGACTACAAAAGTTACAAAATAGGGCTATCAGGCCTATAATTAAATGTAACAGGTTTACACCAATACAACTCATGCTAGATACACTAAAATAGCTTAATGTTAGACAAAGACTCCAACTAAATACATTTACCTCTATTCATAAGATAAAAATGAACAATACACCGGAATATCTAACGGATCAATTAAGATTTGTCAAAGAATGCGAACTTAACAGTTTCAGAAATGCAAATGATTTCACGATACATCGAGCAACGAACAATACAATGAAGAGGTGTTTATTATATAAGGGGCTAAAATTATTTAATCTACTACCTAGCAGCTTAAAAAATTAAAGAAATATTAATGTATTTAAAAGAAATAGTGTTTTGTTTTGATCTGAAATTTAAGGAGTTTAAAGAGGAGTTTATTAGTGATCTGAGCGAAAAATATAGCATAATAGAAAATAAATTGCCGAATATTACTGAAAGAGTTACCATTCTAAAGAAGAAAGCAGAAGTTGATAAGATGCGTGAAGATTTAAGAGACCTCAAAATAAAATTAAGGCAACAGGAGAATTTCCCGGTTTCTCCGAGCTTAGGATTAATGAAATCCCTTACGCACAGGGCGAAAACCTGCAAGAAATATTCAACAGAATATGTAATACCATCAACACACCTGTACCTAACATTCAATCAATCTATCGCCTTAGGAATCTCAACAACAAACGCAGTGAGAACTCAAAAGATGCAGCTATTATTGTGAAAATGTGGTCTGCGTATGACAGAAAGTTCTTACTGAAATCATTGGCAAACCATAGGAAACTAAACAAAGGTTTTGTCTTCCGCCTTAGCAATCTTGGTCTCACCTCTGAAGAAAAGTTCTACGTAAACGAGAACTTAACTCAGGCCAATTCATCGTTCGGCTATTCGTCTCAAAAAGAAAAAAATACTGTCTTCTGCGTATACTATGCATACATACATAATTGGCCATTACAACCCTTCAGTCAGGATTACGACCCTAGCTTCTCACACCACTTATGTTGTGTGCGTTAATTTTATACATGAGTGGCGGGACCTACAGTTTAAAGTCGACTCCGAACGACAGATTTTTGAGAAGCTTTTCATGGCAATTTTTACTCTCAGAGTCTTTGCCAGAAAACTGCTGAGAGGAAGTCGCCGAAGAAATATTTTTCGTTTTGTTGTCCGACCTGGGATTCGAACCCGGGCCTTTTGTCTAACAAGCCAACACACTACCCACTAGACCACGGCGACTATGCGGTGTAGTGAATTAATAAAAAAGGATACGAATGATGACGTCATACTAATAGACGGTATGGACAGCCTGATTAAGTTATTTCCTGGCTATGTTTCACTTTAATATCATTCATCTCTAACATCAATTTAAATTATACGTATCCCTACTACACCTTTCGAAAACGTATGTATAACTCCTTTTTATTTAAACGCTTACTTATTATAACCTATGATTGCCAAAACTTTCATACAATTTAATGACTTCTGATTGTTATAATTCCAGAGACAGTGTATATAACATGGTTAGAATTCTTGCTAAACAAAGAGTAGGTCTCAACATTGTCCACATAAATGCTCAGAGCTTGAATAATAAGATTGACGAATTTAGGTATTTATTTATATCCGCGGGTATTGACGTTATTTGTGTTTCCGAAACTTGGCTTCACTTAGGTGTTCCAGATTCAGTTTTTAATTTACAGGGCTTTAAGCTTTTCTGGTCGGATAAGAGAATCCTAGTTGATGGGATTGAAACTAGAGCTAGGGGTGGTGGAGTCGCGATTCATGTTCGGGACGGTATACTGTGTAAGGAGAAATTATTAACCCACATTGGGAGTGGAATTGAATACTTGTTTCTGGAAATTTCAAGTGTGGATAATCAGAAACTTCTTTTGGGTTGTTTATATAGACCAAATTCTAGTGTGAATCTTGATAATTTCCATTCTTGAGGATATTACCATTCAATATGACGACATAGTTGTCGTACGTGACTTTAATAACAACCTTCTACTTGATAATCCGCTTATTGGACCGATGCTTTCAGTTCATCTCAGTCCTGTTAATGTGTCGACACCTACACACTTCCATTCGACGTCTAGTAGCTTGATTGACCTTGTATTTGTGAACCATATTGAAAGGGTACAGTTATGTTTCTCTACATATGATATTCTCTTCCTTAATTATAATACACCTGTAACTTGTGCAGTGGACAAATATATTGCATATCGTGATTTCAGGATCATGGATTATGCGACTCTGAATATTGAATTGAATGACATATCTTGGGGTCAGGTATATACACTGGGAAATGCGAATGACCAATTGTCATTTGTTCAGGAGAAGGTACGTTTGATCTATGACAAATGCGTTCCTGTCAGAACCAAGTGCATAAGGCCGAAACAACAGCCGTGGTTTAATACGGAGATAAAGGCACTCATTAGAAGGAGGAACAGCGCATACAGGCGATGGAAGAGGTTTAGGACTGATGATTTAAAGGCTTTACATAAATTCGGACGGACGGAAGTTACCAAGCGCATAAGACTTGCCAAGGCATTGTATTATGGTGGAAAGTTTTCCAACGCAATGGACAACAGGTCTAAATGGAATGTAATTCGTGAAATAGGAATTGGCCGAAAGAGTCTTGGAACGGATTGAATTTGCTTAATGACCAGTTCGTAAATTCTAAGATTCCAACTTCTATCGGTACAACATCCCTTTAGTTTTCGTTGCGTAAATCAGTTTGAGGTTTTGGAATGTATTTCAGCGGAAAAATCGAATGCGGTTGGTTCTGATGATTTGGATCCTTCATTCTTGAAAGTTTTGACTCCTAAACTTTTGCCATACTATACTCACTTGTTCAATACTGTCCTGACTAAATCTACTTTTCCTGAACATTGGAAATTGGCAAAAATCATTCTCATTCCCAAAACGAACAACGATTTCAGGCCAATTGCTATCCCCCTTTTTTGTCCAACGTAATGGAAAATATAATGACCAGACAGATCACTAACTATCTGGAGAGTCACAATTACTTTACTCTTAGTCATTAGGGATTTATGAAAGGTAGAAGTTGTACTACTGCTCTAATAAATGTCGTTGAAGATCTTAGGTCGAAACTAGATGTAAATAGTGTAGCGTTTTTGGATCTGCTTGATCACACTAAGGCTTTTGACACAGTCGATCACGAAGTTCTTTTGAAAAAGCTCCGGAAACTGTTTTAAAATTCTGAACTGATGAATATAGGGATTTAAAGAGTTCATCTTAATGACAATATCTCAGATCCACTTAATATTACTAGAGGTGTTCCCCAGTGCTCAATACTTGGGCCTCTGTTATATTGTATGTATATAAATGATCTACCGGATGATGTCTTGCTTCACTGTAATGTTCATATGTATGCTGATGATGTGCAGCTTTATACTAGTACTCCTAGGGGGAATATTGATTCTCGTTTGGATTACATTAATAGTGATTTGGTTAGGATTGACAACTGGGCCTCGGCCAATGGCCTCCAAGTCTAAATGTATTATACTTTTGAGAACCTACAGATCATTTGTCATGCCTGAATTGAGCATCAGGGGAAATAAGATTGACTTTGTCAAATCTGCGAAAAATCTGAGTATTGTCTTTAATGGCAGTTTATCGTGGTCTAACCATAGACGGTGGCTCCATCGCATAATCGGACAAGCATTTGCCTGATATGTATGGACTTAAAACTTTAAAAATATATATTAAATATATGTTCTTTTTTTTTTTTTTGCTTTTATTTACACTCTATATTACAGACTTTCAGATTAATAAAAAAAAATAACAACATTTTTCATGATAACGGTAATTTTATACAGAAAAGGGAAATTAACTCAATTTTTTGCGCTCAACGCATAATCGGACAAATAAGAGCATCATTGCTAAAAATGACAAAAAACAATAATTAATACTTTGTGGCATATCCTTTGTTCTCAAGAACGGCCTGTAAGTAAACGTTTTGGAATTGATTTTGCCAAATTGTAGCATACCACAGTTTCTGTGGAGCTTCACGCTTCCAGTAAAACCGCCTTAAGCTGATTCAAAGTTTTAAATTGTTGTCGGTATACTCTTCTAGCTATTTCTTCCCAAAGATGTTCAATTACGTTGAGATCTTTGCTCTGTGCAGGGGTTGGTATAAGTTTGGGACAATTATGAATCAACCAAAGCTTTGCCACACCCTAAGTATGCTTGGGATGATTGTCCTGGTAAAAAGCAAAATCGTTCGATATGCATCTAATTTTCAAGAGATTATCAAATTTTACATTAAGAATCGGGCAAGCCAAATAAGAAATGTGATCACGACGCCCTTTATGAAAGACATATCTAACTATGTTATTAAATGCCAAGTTAAGTCTACGTTTGCCATAAGATAATTTACACGGAACGGCCGGAATATTTATTTTGTCGAATTAAATTTGCTAGATCCTACCGGAGTAGGAACATTATTCAGCAAAGATTTAGGACTCTTTTATCTCAGAGACAGTTTCTTATACACATTATATCCAGAATCTAGGCAATGCAAATGCGTTCAAAAAGGAGTTATTTCATTCATTCTCATAAGTAAAATTTTTTACGATTTGTGATTTGATTTTTATCGGATATATTTTTATTCCCAGTTTTTTTAGACTGATTTTTCTAAATAGTAACATTTTTTTAATATTTTCAACTCTCTTATTTACTTCTACAGTATTGTTAGTTTTTTAAATTTCTTTATATTATATTTTTTTCTTTATATTTTAACTTGATACGAATTATATTAATTTTGTATTCTTTATTTAATTTATTTCGTTTCACTATTAATTTTTTAAATCTTAATGATTCCTAACACAGCAGTGTCACTTATAAGATTCATATCTTGTTGTGCTATGTAAATTATGATAAATAAATAAATAAAAAATAAAAATTCCACTTATCAGAGTATTTAAAATATTGATAATGTAATATAGTAAATAAGAAAGTATTCTAAATACTACTAAATAAATAAAAAATATGTATAAACATTAATGGATTGTTCTTTTCTAAAATCAATATAGTTATTGTGTTTCAGTGATGAAGAACTACATCAGCATCACGTACTTAATAACTTCAAACCCGTCATTTTGATAGCCCTTTAATTATGAAAATAATTTCATTATAGATTTTTAATTTCTACATCCGTCATGACAATATTACTTATTTCTATCTTGAAAGTTAATGACATTTAGTGAAAGCCTGATAATAGATTTTCATCGACAGGTCAGATCTAGATGGCAAAATCTCTCCTGAAAGATGGGAACTAATCTATTTTCTATCAATAAAAAAAGAGTTTTTTATTTTTGTTTATCTAAAAAACTAATTATAATTTTTAAGTCAAAGATAGATTTTATGTTATTTTAATAAAAACAAAATGGATATCGTATATTACTAACACTTTTCTATAGCTGTAAATAAAAAAATTCTCTTATTTTCTCTCTCTTACTCACTAATACACAACCAAAAAATTTTTGGTAAATCCTGGTCCAAAAGCATCAAGGCAGTGGACTGTGAAAACGAGGGAACTGCAAAATTCCTTGTGGAAGCAGTGAAGCGGCTTGGAGAACTCCGGCCCAGTGCTCAAATGAAGGTGATCCCTCAATCCGACCTCCCTCTGCGCCTAATAGTGCCGGAAGGGGTCCCGCCTACTTTTAGGCAGGTGAGTAGCATGCCCCAACGTATTGGGAAACAGAATGACGGATTGAACACAAGCTTGTGGGTAGTTGTCAACTCCCTGACTGGTGATAAAAAGGGAAAGGATTGAATCTTCGGTTCACAATTGATCAGACATCACTTGGCTACGGGTGGGGTAGTGTTGTGTGGGTTGGCACACCTAAGATTCCGGCATCTGGATATAGGTGATGCCAGAAATTCGAAGGAGACTAAAAGTCGAGCAGATTACCTGCATCAGTGAGAAGGGCTAGGATTCTGGGTTAGAGCGATCCTGATTATAGGTTACTTGTTTCTAAAACAAGTGAGAAGGTTAGCGCCTGTATTTTAGCTAGTATGTAGTAAGTTGAATTTGTTAATCACTCCTTCCTTTTGTACAGGTAACGTAACAAGTGTGGCGTAAAGAGATGACCTTGGGATCGAAATGAGTCTGTCATCTGTGTGCATGCAATGCTGTTTATCACACCCAAACGGGTAGAGCTAACATAAATACTAGGGGTGAGTCGATTTTGAATCTTATTATTTTTAATAGGCTTAATATTTGTAACAATTGATATTACTCCCTCTAACATGGATAGGTCTATGATTAGGGACGAGTGAGTTTAAAATAAGTGTTCACCAGCTGATTTCTTTCGGCATTAATCTATTTAGTGGCTTTCATACGTCTTTTAGGAATCCAAGAAGAACCGACCGGATCAAATTTGAGAAGTCTGTGAAGGGAGAACTTAAGACACTTAGGTTTCGTTCCAGTCCGGACATGGGATAGGAGGTAAGTTTCTAACTGTGGCCAACGTGGCAACCACCAGGACGATCCTTGTCTAGCTGTATTTAAGTTGATACGCAGCCTCCTCGTGGCCCGCCTGGATGGCATTCTAGCACCCGCTAGATGTTTACTAATGCGTGCTGGACGTTAAATTCGGGTTGTGCGTAGGCTTTGGAACCCACCACGTAAAAACAATAATCCAATAAAAACCAATACACAAAATACCATAAAGATCACCTCAAAAGTTGACGACCACGGCAAACGTTTAAAGGACTATGATATACGAATAAGCATTAGGAACGTCCGTACCATTTACAGGGTAGGTGCTTCCGCCCAACTGGCGGAGGCCCTCATTTAATGAAAGACGGACATCACTGCCATATAGCAAATGCGATGGATTGGACAGGGATGCAAAAACCTGCCATCTTGCGATGTGTTGATAAGCACGAATTCACATGCGGATTTGTGGCCTGTGAACGAAAGAATAGCCATACTCCGTGTATGATAAGTGCCCGGCCCATTGTCGAGAGAGAAGGGATGAGAGACGCCTTTTCAGACGCAAGAAGAGGGAGCGGGAAAGGCGTGAGCGTGAGGATTTCGAGCTGCATAGATGTAGGAATGACGCTTATAAATTCTATTAACACACTTCTCTACTCTGCTACAAGGCGATGACGACACCAAAACCGCCTTTAGAGATGTCGTTCCGAACCCGATCGATGATGACGGCATGGAGATTTCGTCGCCTAGCCATGAACAGGAAAGTATGCCCAACGATTGGAACCTCAGTGTCCTCTGTCCCGTCCTGAAAAAGGGAGACCCTACGATATGCGCCAACTACAGGGGTATAAGCCTTCTCGCTATCGCATATAAGGTTCTTACAGGTGTATTGTGTGAAAGACTGAAGCCACTCGTCAAAACACTGATTGGACCTTATCAGTGCGGCTTCAGACCGCAAGTCCACCATCGACCAGATCTTCACACTACGCCAAATCCTGGAAAAGACCCAAGAAAATCAAGTCCACACACACCATCTTTTTGTCGACTATAGGGCTGCTTTCGATAGCCCCATAAGGGATCGTGTTTTTGCCGCAATGTCTGAGCTCGGTATACCTGCGAAGCTGATAAGGCTATGCAGAATAATGTTGAGCAATTCCTGCAGCTCCGTCAAGGTAGGAATGGACCTCTCCGAACCTTTTGATACCGTGCGAGGTTTCAGACAAGGCGATCCCTTATCATGCGACCTCTTCAACTTCGTCGTGGAGAGTGTTCTGCGAAAGACAGGAGTGCATCGCAATGGCACTATTTTTCAAAAAAAAAGTGTCCAACTGCTTGCGCACTCTGACGACGTCGACATTATAGGGCATACCAAGCAAGATGTTACTGCTGCCTTTAGTGGTATTAAACGGGAGTCTAATATGGGTCTGGCAGTAAATGAGGGCAAAACAAAGTATATGTTATCGACAAGTAGAGACGTGATTCTCAGATTACGGCCGATAACTATACTTTTGATACAGTCAAGGAATTTATTTATATTGGCTCCGCCGTTACCACCAAAAATGATGTCAGTCTGCAGATCAAACGCAGAATAACTCTAGCCAACAGGTGCTACTATGGTCTCAATAGACAATTGAGTAGCAGAGACCTCTCTCGTGCGACAAAACTAATACTCTACAAAACGCTCATCCTAAACATTCTTCTCTTTGGCGCAGAGGCATGGACCCTATTAAGAACTGATGCAGCAGCCTTGAGAGTATTTGAGAGAAAAGTCCTACGCGAGATCTTCGATCCAGTGCAAGTTGGCGGTGATTTCCGCATCCGAACCAACAATGAGCTGTATGAGCTCCTCAGCGGGTGCGCTGGCTCAGCCATGTCGTTCGAATGGAGGAGGATGCTCCGGCGACACGGGTATTTGATGCGAGGATTTGCGGAAATCGGCGAAGATGTTGGCTGGTTTGTTTATAGAAATCATTATAAGGGACATTAAGCGCGCAAAAATCCACCTAGATGAATTTCTGCGAAAGTAACGAGGATGTTGCCGATGTGGCTCGTAATCTTATGGTGCGGTTTATCACTCTCATGCTGGCTAATAGACTAATCCGTTCGAATATGGGTGGATAATCTATCGTTAGGTGTGCAACCAGAGGTACTCCGCTTGGGATACTTGACTTGGATAAGAGCTTCCAAAAGAAAATCTTGGATAAGTTTTAGATGATTGCCTCCTTGAGTATCACTGGATCGAGAAAGAGTTGTCCTCAGGCTGCCTTGATACTATGCTCTGCCTGGCTCCGCTCGATAGGACACTCCAGAATTCTGAACGTCGTGTTTCTGACTTTCGTAAAAAGCCACTGACTATATTTCGCCTGAGGCTATGTTCTTGGCTTGTTTGAGGATACTTATACCGGGTAGAGCACTATGGAATGGTGCGGCAGAGAGGTACAACCATCTTCACAGATGGATACCTGTACCTCCGGAGAACTTCGTCTTGAATTTCACCTCAGGTTAAAGGATGTAGCGTGTTTCAGGCTGAGATTTTCTTAATCTTGAAGGCAATAGATGGTAGGCTCACGAGCGCAAGTAGCCGTTAAGGACTTTTGGACCTGACGGAATCCCTCTATGCTGAATTTCGGGTCAGAGCGGAATAGGCGCTAATAAGATGGCAGATTTCTATGGCCTACTATCGACAGAGTAAGAACAGGTTGACTGCTTTTTTAAGTTTAAGGTTAGTTATTGGATTTATTACAGGGCACTACGAGATTAGAACGCTGACAAGGATCTGGGATAGATCCCAGCCGGACTACTACAGGGTATGTTGCGATGAGGAGTTGGATACTATCGAACACCTCCTCTGTAACTGTCCAGCCCTTAGTAGGCTGAGGTTGAAGACCCTTGGCAGGGGCTTCTTTGTGGGTTTGGATTCGAGAGCCAACATAAAGGCTCACCGCAGATTTATTATTAGATTGAGCTGGTTGAGAAGTGGTAGTCGCGCTCTCTTGTGTGCTTTGTTAGCCTGTGCAATTCATCTGCTTCCTTATTCTCCCTTTCCTACTTCATCTCCTTTTTCCCTATCTCACCTATTATCCTCTCCTCTTTAGGACGTTGTACAATGTGTCAACATGACGTCCAGGTACTGTACTTGTTTCTAACCTAACCCTAAAGGAAGAAGAAAGTATACATATTAATATTACTCACAAATTTTTACTATTCATTCAAATGGGTGGCAAGATTTTTTAAGGAAATAAGGACAGAATAAAGCTTCTGATACACTTGCAGTGCATTATTAAACTAATTCAATATTTAAATGATTCATTTGATTTATTAGAATTTACAAATATTAATAAATACATACATAATTACAACCCTTCAGCCAGGATTTTAAGCATGAGTGGCGGGAGCTACAATTTAAAGTTAACTCTGAACAACAGATTTTTTGAGAAACCCTACACGGCAATTTTATTTACTCTCAGAGTGTTTGCCTGAAATCTGCTGAGAGGCAGTCGCCGAAGAAATATTTTTTCATATTTCGATTTGATGCCCGACCTGTGATACGAACCCAGGTTTTTACGTGTAATAAGCTAATACCTGCTAGACTACGGCGACATTTTTTTACAAATCTTGTAAATTCGTTTGGTGAAATGAGTACTGGAAATTCATCAATTTTTTAACACCACTAAGAATTAGATGCAAGATTGATTTTCAATCTGACATTCAATTCATGTGGCACCCTTTCTCCAGACTTTTGGAAAAGAATTTGTTTGTTGTGTAACATGTAATATTTCTGTCATTTGTATGTGACTCGAAAGTGTCATCTTTATTAAACAAAAAAACAATTTAAAGTTTCACCAATTGTAAAATTAAGTGCGAGCTTACTTCAATGTGTCTTTAGTCCAGTCGATTTTGAGCAAAGTGCTTACTAATTGGCTGCCATTAATGTTACTAAATGTCGAACTTGAGTTTTAATAGTTGTTTTAGACCTCTACAGGAAATTTTAAATATTTTTTTATTTATTTAAATTTAATTGTACAAAAATTTACTTACATTTTTAATCAAACTCCCTTGTGTTTTACAAGTGATTTTTTTTTTGGGAAAGTACATTGAGAACACTCACTATCATTAAAAAAGAAAATGGAAAAGTAAAAAATTTCACGCTGAATTTTTATTCATAATAGGAGAGAAGGGAATAGTGGGAAATTTCATGCAGAATTTTTATTCATGATTGGGTTCATTGTGAATAATTTCCATTGCTTTGAACAGGTCTTCAATACTTACCATGGTACCCGTATGAGAGAAATTCTCCATAGAGAAATTCCCTATTTATAGTGAATGATAGAGTCCGAACGAACGTTCGGGTACGATTTACGTTTTAAGTCTAAATACCCTTCTACACAACAGCTACAAAAATCCACACAGGATATAATTACGTTTTTAAATGATAATTCAATTAATTTTGAAACATCTACCGTGATGGAAGGAGTATCAGAGGCGGAATCAAAAAGACGCCAAAAAAGCAGAAAAGAAAGCTTCATATAAACCTCAAGTCGAAAATATTTTCGAAAAAGAAATCAAAATCTATATATCTAAACCATTTAGTGATCGCAAAACAAATATATATGAATATTGGAACTCCTGTTCATATGCAAACCTTAAGGCTGCAGCTAGGAAATATCTATCAGCACCGCCAATGAGCATTTCTAGTTAGTGGTGGCCAACTTTATTCAGATAGCTGAAGTAACCTTAAAAGGATTAATGCAGAAAAGTTACTATTTTGCCATTGTAATATAAAAACAATGAATTTTGCTAGAGTACAAACTTTCTTAAATGTTATGAATTCGTTTTTTGTTTTTATCAATAAATTCCAAAAATATACATTATATTTCGAGCTAGCTTCTCACACCACTTGTGCGTTAATTTTATACATGAGTGGCGGGACCTAAAGACTAAAGTCGACAGATTTTTTGAGAAGCTCTGCAAGGCAATTTTATTTACTCTCAGATTTTTTGCCAGAAATCTGCTGAGATACGAACCCGGCCTTTTCGTCTAATAAGCCAACAAACTACCTACTAGACTACGGCGACTACATCCTAAAAATGTATTTCTGATTTAATATTTAATAACAAAAAGTTCAGGTTCACCGAACTTTGAAACCCGAGCTAAGTACGGGTTTGGTCGAACTTTAAAATTGGCCGAAGTTCGGGTTCGGTGTTCGGTACCGAACGAAATTTGGGGTTCGGTCGGACTCTAATTAATTAGTGAATGACGGGAATTTCCGCATAACTGCCGAAACGGTTAAACACTTATCTATTTTTCAAATTGTATTTTATTTAACTTTAATTTTACTTTATTTTCACAAATTGCCAAAAATTTAATATCAATGAGAAACACAGCTGACTTAAATTTTCGATATTGCCACTTTCTCAAACTTTTACTTCCGCGGAATTTGTAATTACAGGATTTTTTTTTCTCCTTGAGAATATTCGTGATTGGGCTGAATGTGAAAATATTCTAGTAATTTTCTGGCACAAACTCAAAGAGTAAATAAAATTGCCATAAAGTATCTCAAAAATTAGTTACCCGGATCCCGCTACTAATGGATAAAATAACATGGTGTGAGAAAGTAAATCGTAATCCTGACTGAAAGATTGTATAACCAATTATGTATGTGAAAATATTCTAGGCCTACGCTGGGAACCAAGGCATGACGTACATATTTCGAAAATCCTGTTAGGAATGATGCGGAAAACAGTTTTCCGGTTTAGGTAATAATATTACAGTCAGAAATAACATGAAACTCAAGATATCTTTTTATAATAGCTAGAAATATATATGCATATGTACTTACTTAAAATTGGTTTTCATTGCATCAGTTATACCAGTGGCTCGACATAGTTCCGGTATTAGCATAATAAACTCGTTTTGCCCCCCGCGAATGTTTTTCTCCGTAGGACGAGAAATAAGCATTGGTTGCATTTGATCGCGAATATGAATATTATAACGCTAAAATAAAAATCAAACATTATGTAATTAGTAAACGTTTATTACGTACTGGCGACATATTGTATATTATTATTATATTTATCTTTATTAGTATTTCTTGAATACTTTGAAATATCACAATAATATAAAATATAGAAATTTTACACCAAAAATCTTTCTCTAATTTACATCATTTTTAACAAAATTTACACGTTGCCTATTAAATTCAAGATCATTCAGTTCATTTTTAATATTATTTGACAGGGAGTTATATAATTTTAATAATTTGTAAAGGAGTGATAGTTGCATTGCAATTGTTTTAACCTGTTGCAATCTGAAGTCTTCCGCATTCCTCAAGCTATAGGGTTGAACATCTCCAACATATCTTATTTGTTCGCATAAGTATTCTGGCGCCTTTCCTCGTTTAAGTTTTCGAATAAATATAAGTGTGTTTAATTTTAACCTTTGTTTTATGCTCAACCACTTTAGTATATCCAACATGAGTCGAACAGACGTGTATCTGGTACATTTCAATATTGTTCTCATTACCTTGTTCTGTAACTTCTGTAGCCTTTCCATTTGAGATTCATTACAGCATGTGTAGAGGATTTTCGATCCAAACTCAAAATGTGGTTTTATTGTTGTATTGTATATATTAATTGCCGTTAGTGTAGAGATATTCTTTTGGATTCTTTCAAAAAATTCTATCTTCTTACCAATTTTCTTCCAGATGTAATGTATGTGCTCTTTAAGTTTAAGTTCTTTATCTATTACAAATCCCAAGTACTTAATTTCATTAACTTTTTCTATAAAATTCATTTAAATTCTGTTTCACTGGTCATGTTAATTTCTATGATTTTTGTTTTGTTTTCATTTAATTTTAATTTATTCATTTTCAACCAAACATTAATTTTATCCATATCATTCTTCAATTTGTTTGTGCATTGTTCTTTAGTGTCTCCTATTGTGTATATCAGTGTGCCATCAACATAAAAACAATTTCAATTCCAGTTAAAATCTGGGGCATATCATTTATATAAATAGTAAAGAACCTAGAATTGATCCCTGTGGAACACCGTGTTCATTATCAATAGACTGTGATCTTACTCCATTTATATTTGTTATTTGATTTTTATTGCTCAAGTATGATTTAAACCATTCGAGCTCAGCACCTTGCACTCCATATAAACACAATTTTTCAATCATGATTTTTCTGTTGATTGTCTCAAACGGTCTCTAAAATCTAAAAATATTGCCATTATTTTCTTTCTTTTTTCTATTTTCTTCCATCGATTAATTACAAAGTTGACTGCAGTTTCGCATGAAAACCCTTTCCTATATCCGGATTGGAACTTCGAAAGAAGTGAATATTTTCCTTCACAATTTTCTCCACATGTCTTTAAGGAGTTATGGTGTTTTTCTATTGGTGTTACTAATGTTTCTTTCCAGTTATCCGGAAACACGCCATTTTCTAGAGATTTGTTGATTATACGTAATAAAATTGTTCCAATTATATTTCAGTTATCAATAAATCATTTTTTGTTTGAATAAAATTAGAGAAAAATAGTTGGAATTCTAGTGGTGGTTCATCAAACGTTGAATAATGAATTGGAAATAGAAAAAGCTTCTACTTCTTTTAAATTAATTTCATCTAAGCTAGAATTGGTTGGTGGATACAAGAAACAAGCCGTGAAGTGAATAATACTTAAATTAGCAACGTATTTATTTTCCATTCCTTTGTTTTTATGTGGCAAACTCCAGAAATGTTGAACATTTCTTGATAATTCTGAATTCATTGTATTGAATTTTCTAAAAACACTTTTAAAATGTTTTTTAATGTCAACTCAAAATTTCATATGAGTTATTTGATTGCTATACAAAAGAATCAAACGACAGTAGGAATTTTTGATTTATTTATATTAACAGTACTTAAAAACCAAAAGCGAGTATACTACATTTAGTTGTTGGCGAATCAACACTGCAAGCAATATCATTAAAATATATTGACGTTAAAGAACATAACAAAAGCATATTACATGTGAGTGGACAGTGAAAGTGAATCAACTCATGCAGTCCTCCTCTGTTACTTATTCTGTTATTAATATATTCATTTTTTTCGTTCTCAGTCTTCACTTTATATAAATTTCTTATCGATCCGTAAGTTAACCATGCTTCATCGGTGTTTTCGATTGTTGCTTTTTTGTATTTATTAATTTTTATTCGTTTTAAGTCGCGTAGTTCGTTATTAAACCATTTATTAATGTTATTTTCTGTTTTAGTTAGTTTTTATATTTCTTGTAAATATATTAATGGTGTCTTCTAATAGTGTTTTCAAACCAAAATTTAAAACCTGATTTTAGCATTAAAACCATAATCAGCTGATTTTGTGTTCACACTGCAAGTTTTCTTAAATCTGGTTTTAAATTCATGACGTTTATGACTGCGGAACAGCAATTTTTGTGTTTTGTCTTTTGTTTTCGGGGTGGCTTTTTATTATTTTATATAGTTGATAATATTTTGGTAGAATAAAAGAATAATTTTGAAAGAAGATGAACCATTCTATTGTATTTTGTGACACTTTTCATCGATCGTTACTAACTTAGCATTTAACCAATTTAAAGGTATATTCACAAATTCCTAAAACAAAAAGAGATGAGTATATTTTGCTATATTTTTCTTTTTACTTAACTTTGCCGACGGAACTTTTTTAATTGTCAAGGGAAATTGCTTATTGTTGTGACCTTAGAGTAATGAAACACACGTTGTATTTTTATATCATATATCAAGAGGAAATACTTTATTTAAAACAGCCTAATGGTTTATAATTGCTAAATCACTTGTACACACACTTCGCTAGCCGACTAAGATGCAGACTGCCAATTAGAAACGTTACATTTGAAAATAGCGTTTGTGCAACAGCTTTGCTTATTAACAGTACATGTTAACAGTGTTGCATACGCAACATTTCCCTCCTTGTTAATGATGAACCTCATGTCCCGGAGCCATGCTGGAGTACGCTTGTTACGTGTGGAGCGCCTGCGTGGTGGTGAAATATTTTCATTTGGATTGTCATCAGTATTTGAAGATGTATCGACCGATTCATTGACATTTTGATTATCGGGCTGGAGACTTTCCTGCAGTGGTTGTGCATCTTCAACTGGTTGGTTAAATAATGGTTGTAAATTGTAAGACATAGAATCATGGGTATTCTCATTCACGAATCTTTCACGAATCTCATTAGCATGTGATTTTATAATTCTGTCTGTATCAGCATCTTTGATTTTCACGTTATAATTCACATGACCAACCTTTCAGATTATAATGCCTGGACGCCATGTCATCTTATTATCCCTGTTTTTATGAAAACTTGTTGACTTATCTGAAATTCCCGATGACCTGTGCCATGTTTTCTATTATATTGTTCTTCCATGTTTGTGTTACGTGTAACTTTGGGAGAAACTTGCGGTTTTATGAGATCGATTTCCGTACGAAGTTTTCGACCAATGAATAGTTCCGAGGGCGTTTTCCCTTCCATACAATTTGAGTTAGGAGGCGAACGGTATTATAATAAAAATTCTTGAAGATTTTTGTTGTCTTTTGAATCATTATCATATGCTTTTTTAATTGCAGTTTTAATTATATCGACGAAACGTTCTGCTTGTCCATTGCTTTGTGGATGATAAGGTGCTGTCCTTATGTGTTGTATACCTCGTTGATTACAAAATAGTTCAAATTCTGCGCTCACGAACTGGAACTGGATATCCATATCTATTTGTGTAATCCGACATAAGATCAATAATCTTTTTACTGGATATGGTGTTACATTGGTATACCTCTGGCCATTTTGAATATGAGCCAACTATGACTAAGTAGTACTGTGCACGAATAGGACCTGCAATATCAATATGAACGCGTTGGAGCTGTTTAGTTGATATTGGCCAGGAATATAACGATGTCTTTGCTCGTTTATATTTATATTCATTTTTAGTTCACTATCATTAAGGAAAGGATTTTGTTTCCTTAATTTTTCTAATATTTCTTTTTCTGAATATTTAGAAGTCATAAATTTAACGTCAACTATTAAATCTATTGGTTTAGTCGCACGTATTTCATAATTATCACCCATTTCATCATTAGTTTCTGTTTGTATCACCACTGTTCCGTTTTTTTTTTTTGCTTTGAACATTCGAAATTCTCAAATTTCCCGGATCTATTTTTTTATTCTATCTATCTTGTTTTACCTTAGGTTTAACAATTAAGGATATTTGTCTCTCTTCACAATATCTGAGTATGACACTTCTTTTTGTTTTTCATTTGATTCCTTTATTATTTTCTTTATATTGTCATACACAATTACAATCGACTCTTTTATTAAGCTGCAACTTCTTCGTTTTTACTCTCTTGCTTGTTCATTACATCGTACATTTTTTTTATTTCTTTTACATTTAAATCACAACATTTTTGACCATCATTTAATTTTTTAAGTCTCTCAGTACATATCTTCTCAATTGCTTCGAGAAGTTACTTAATTTCGCTTTCATTTGTTTTAAGAGTCTCTTTAAATGTATCTCTGTATTCTGGCAAGTTCTCTTTATTACGCTTAACATTTTCTTGCACATCACTAAATTCCAAATCAACATCGTGGATATATTGGAGGCAGTCATCACACATAAATCGAATAAATCCTCTAAATTCTAATATTCCACGAGAATATTGCTCTATTCCAGAACACTTTTTTGTACGATGGAACAAATTCTTACACACTCCTTGACACATTAGTCCAGATTTACCGCCAATTGCAGTTTTACACTGATGGCATTCAGCCATCTTAAAAAATTTTTATTTTAGATGTTTTTATTATTATTTTACTTCCGGTATTAAGAAATTATTTCTTTATTGATTTAAATAGTCCTTTTTCTATTTTTTATCCAATAAATATTTTATTTTTCATAAATTTACGGAGCTTATTATAAAACGCGCTTGACTTAAACGGTAATCAATAAATAAATAAAATTAAAACAAGTATAAGTAAATAATTTGTATATAAAGGGACAGCAGAGTCTATTCAGAGCCTAAGTTAATTAAATGCAAATTGGAGCAATTGTTCTTCTTTCAATAATTTCGTAAAGCTTTATGTTAATACTTTTTACACAAAACTGCATAATTCATAGATTATAATTATTTTTTTTACCACGACATTATTACATTCAATTCGAAGTTCTCTAAAATGGGCTATTCGACTTAGCAACGTAACGGCATAATTGTAACTATTGATCTTTGTCTATAATGTAATAATTTGTGGTTTTTTGTATGTCATTTATCCGAATATTGAGGGAGTTTTGAACGAATATTCCAATGTCCTATTTACAGTAAGAATATTGTTCATTGTGATGAAATATTTTGTAATTTGGATGCGTAGAACATTTTTGTTTCTTTGTAATATATGGATTTGTTATAGAATGTATTTATGGTTTGTATTTATATCGTCGTTGAAAATTCAAAAGTAGGTAACAAACATTTTTCTAATTTTACAGGAGAAGCAAAAAACTTTATAAAATAACAAGTACTTCATATGTAAAAACATTTTGAATTATTGATATAAAAACGTTATTTTGGGCGCAAAAATCTAAAAATTGGTAGAGATGTGTTAGATAACCTCACGAATTATAATCAATCAAAACCTCGATTTTGATTTTTTTGATTATACGTACTTTTGGATTTTCGACGACGACATACTAATCGCTCTAAAGCAAATTTATTATTTACGAAGCCTTGTATATTCCACTGAATAATATTTAGATCTAGTCCTATATTCATAATTATTTATTTTTTATTTATTTATTTAAGAATTACAATACAATTACAAATTATATTATAATCATGTACGAGCTGAGTAACTTCGACCATATGCCCGGTGTAGTGTCACAGACCACAGTCTCTGGTGGGAATCGAACCCACGACCCTCACGCTAATAGTCTAGCACACTACCCACTAGACTACCAGGGCGCTCATATATATTCATAATTAAAAGTGAATTATACTATAACCTCCATCTTGGTTTTTTTCTTTTGTATATTTTGCCAATTGGCTTTTTAGGTCATCATAAATTGCTTTAGAGTAAGGAGTTAGGCAAACTGGAGAATGTAAGTGAGGTTTATGAGATCTTTCTGGTATTGACAAATTTACTGTTTCAATATCGATTTCCATTTCATTTGTATTTTCTATAGGGTATTTTTGGCAGGCGGTGTTGTTGGTTTTGTTTTTTGAACGTCGGTTTCACTTATTATTGTTGCTGTAATTTGTGATATTTCTTTTTGACTCTTGCTTTACGGTTTCTTGATTTGCTTTATTTTTAGATTTTTGATTTTCGTTTTCTTTTGTTGTTCTTTTGATAATGTTTGTGAATGTGGGTTTATTCACAACAGGATACTTAGTAGATTTTTAAATCTAAAATCTTGGAAAATTTCAAAATCTACTACGAGAACAGTAGACAGACATAAAAACGATTTTTTTTTTTTGATTGACATGAAAAGTTTCTCAAAAAATCTGTCGTTCAGAGTCGAACCGAGCTGTTTGAGATTATTGTTAAGGGCGAGTTTTTGAATGCAAGTTTAAACTCGAGATTAAGTTAATCTCCAGTTAACCTTCGTTTTCAGTTTTTGAATTTACTTAATCTTAAGTTTAATCTTATGGTTAATCAGTTAATCTTAAATTTAAACCACCAACGTTGCTGGTTTAAACTTAAGATTAACTATGAAAAGTAGTTGACAAATTTTATTTAAAAAAAAATAGTTTTTAAGTGAGAGAAAGCCGAATAATACACATTTTTAAGTGATTATGAATTATATAAAACACAAATTGACAATAGACAGTCTTAATTTATTTATTATTTTCCAAAAATTATTGTTTTACTTCAAGATCAATAGTATTTAACTTTTGTTTATTTTTGTTTCTTTGTTTTTCTTCTATACAAAACCAAATTGTTGTGAAGCACTATGCAATTTTTGCATATAATTATGGCAGGCCTACAAAGATTAAACTACCATTCAAAACCCGAAAATTAAGTTAACGAAAGATTAACTTTAACTGGAGATTAACTTAATCTCGAGTTTAAACTTGTATTCAAAAACTCGCCCTAAGAGTTGTTAATACTAAACTTTTGAGGATATTTTTGAAAGATGATGCTTATTTTCACCTAGCGTTTGACAAAAACCTCAGTTCGAACTTACCCTCCCCCCCCACCCCCCTTAAAATCAATGCTGTTTTTAGTGGATTTTAAAATCTAAAATCTCGGAAAATGTAAAAATCAACTATGGAAACCCTCTGTTAAGGCTTCTTACGATTGATTGATTTAGTTAAAGGGACGTAAAATGCTTTAAAAACAATTTACCTTGTCCGCCCATGTTGCCCTGATTTATCCCTATATTGATTTATTTACCGCATTACATTAGCTTTAGCAAATGTATGATTATCTGTTTATTGTAGTTGTTATTACTTATTTGATCAACTTTTGCTTTTTTTATCTTATTTTACCCACGAATTTAAGTAATTTTTCCTGTTTTTCTTCCCCAACCTTAAATTAATTATTTAACAGAGTTCTGTTAGTAACATAACAGTGCTCTGTGAACTGGCTTGGTTTGCGTCTTGGGAGATTTTAAAATCTATCTTCACACATATAATATTTAATGTAGTAATAAAGAAAAAAAAAA
This sequence comes from Sarcophaga peregrina, assembly GCA_014635995.1. Lineage (NCBI taxonomy): Eukaryota > Metazoa > Arthropoda > Insecta > Diptera > Sarcophagidae > Sarcophaga > Sarcophaga peregrina. The sequence goes on from CM025791.1 coordinate 58,854,868, forward strand.
CCGTTAAATAAAATAACAAAACTAATGCAAAAAACTTACCTTTTTATAATATTCAATATACGATATTTCGCCATCTTTGGTGGAGAATTTAGCCATTGGCGTTGCTTCAAAATCTACGTCGTCAACACGATATGTCTTGTTATTGTAATCAGTAAGCACAATAGTTCCTTAAAATCTTTCCTTTAAAAATTGAATTTACTACAAAATTAAATATTTTACATACCAACGACCTGCTGTTTAAAACCAACGTGCAAATCTGAGCAATCTCGCGAACAGTTCGACAAAATTTCATAAAGGGTTTGAGTCCTCATTACCTTGTGTGTTATTTCAGCACACATTAGAATATCCTTCTCATGCTGTCTAATCGAAGTTTGATAACCAGGCCAAAGTTCCATTCTGTAACTATCCAAACTTATCTGATTTCAAAAAGTATTAATAGATAACAAAAATCTTTTCTATCTTGAATTTCAATGCTTTAAAACATCCTTACTTTTGCAACAGGATCGAAAAAATTTCTTCCAACCAGTTGTAATTGAAGACCTTCCATAGCTCGACGTAGAATTAAATTCAATACCTGAATTTGTTGTGCGTCAGAAACATCAACTATACCAACATGTTTTATTTTGATTTGTATAGTCTCTCCTTCCCGATTTTTAGTTAATAACTCTAGCTGACCATTTTCTGCTTGATCAATAAAATAATTTGTGCAAAATAGCACTGTACCATCAAAAATATAGCCGCCAAACAAATCCTTATGTTGAGCTAAGTAAGCTCGGCGAAGACGTATCATATCTACTTCGGGCCTAAAGTCGACGCGATATTGATGTATTGACCACTTCGGTTTTCTTAGAACGCGAAAGTAGTTCGTCTGAACTGAAATCCTTTTGCCAGTAGTTCCACATTTTGTTGCTAAATTTTGAGGGCGTGAATGAACAAGTTCAGTAAATACTCGTTTCCCGCGCACAACTCCACGATTATCTCCTTCTCCAACTGCTACAAGAAAAAATCTAATTAAATTCTTAATTTCAATTTGGTTTGTGTGTAAAATGCCCAATTTTGCATATTGAATTAAATCTTTTTATTAGACTAAAATGAACTTCAGTATAGCAGTAATAAAATATACATAAAAATGTTGATATACAACATAAATAATTAATTTTTCACCCAATACTCTCCCCTGAATTCTACTACTATGTATAAGCAATAGTCTTTGTAAAAACGTCTGTAGCTATTCTTATCTATTTGTTAACCAAACATTTTAGTTTTGATATTGGCGTGCTTGTTAAATAGTTATTAAGAGTAGTTCGTGTATTCCAGTATTAAGAGGTTACAACCAAACTGAACCCGACTTCTTATAATTTGCAAGAAATTGAATTTGATTGATAGATAAAAACTTATCCAGTTGTATATTGACAATCGTCAGCATCGCAGTAACTTCTGATATTCCTATCTCCTTGCCTTATATTATTGTACTTTTTAAGTACTTCATAATGCGTTTAACTTCTACCCATTGAGGTTAATAGATTTAACGAATAGAAAAATCTGCTCGGGTTACAACAATAGATAGCCAATCGGTCTTCTCGTACCAAATACCGACGACACTTTTCCCATTTCCTCCGTTTTAAACCTAAAAGTTAGATTGGAGTTTACCATGCTAATGGATTGAGTTGATTTGAGAAGATTAAAACATAATCAGCATATTCTCATCAATCTCTAACAATCAGCTCTTTAAATGCACACTTTAAGCAGTTGACTCTTTATAGTCTCATTCCAAACGCGCCCTGATTGCTTAAGACATGGAATAATAAATTTATGTCAGGGAGTAGCAAGCAAGGCCGAACGAAAGAGGAGAGAGGAAGAAATAGCACGCGAACCTCCCTAGCAATCTTAATAAGTCAGCTAAGAAAGACTCACTTCGAAAGATTTTATGGGTCTACCAGTGGTAAATAAATACATACATAATTGGCCATTACAACGCTTCAGTCAGGATTGCTACCTAGCTTCTCACATCACTCATGTTGTATGCGTTAACTGTATACGTGAGTGGCGGAACCTACAGATTAAGGTCGATTCCAAACAACTGATTTTTGAGAATCTTTTTCATGGCAGGTTTGCCTACTCTCACGAGTTTTTGCCAGAAATCTACTAGAGCAAATCGCTGAAGAAATATTTTTTTCATATTTCGTTTTGATGCCTCACCTGGGATACGAGCCCGGCCTTTAGTTCTAATAAGCCAACACATTACCTACTAGGCTACGGCAACTTCAGTGTTCTCTTGTAAAAATCAGGTCTTGAATGTTGAAGCTGTGACAAAAGCTACTTGACAGCATAATTGTAGCATCAACAGGAAATTGTGTGCCTGGCTCTAGTACCAGAAGTAGTGACAAACTGGCGGAACCTAAGGTAACTTCAGTTAACTCCATCGTAGTTAATAAACCAATAAGGTACGCAGTAAAGAATATGATGGATTTGGATAAAATAAAGGAGGCCAAAAAACCTTTACACGGACCTTCAAAAAGAGGTCTAAGGAGGTGAAAAAGTCATTAAGTGTAAATAAGAGGCTGATGGAAACTGCAATACATCTGTATAATCCATATGACATAGGTAGAATTAGCACTGAACTATAGCAAGAGGTAGAAGTTCGCCCGGATCTCCCTAACCATATGTAGAGTCCAGATGTCGTAGACCGCGCAGGTTGGTAAAAGAAGGTTAATGTTGTCAACTGCGGAACTGTAACAGGTGGTACCTCATCTATCACTAGCACTACCATACTACCAGTATTGGTTCAATAATAATTTGCAAGTACTCGATAGGATGGAGGGAGGCAAGTCCGGTCTTGGGAAGAATAGGTTTCGTTTTGGAAAATTTAGGAGTACTGCGTGTGGTGCCTATAAACATGCACTTGTGAGTTTCAGCCTGGATCTACAAAAAGAAGTTAATGGTTAAGCGGTCAAAGAGTACACGGTATTTAACCAGTCGGGTCAAAACAATTTTACTGCCGACACAAAATTGGCTCTGGAAGAATTCATGCATCCATCTAAATGCCGACTGAAACTACTGACTCCCAAGGCGGAACTGTGTGAAATGTGGTCTGCTACGCAAGTCGTAAAATTTTAGCGAATTCCCTTTAGCGAATTTCAACAAACAACAAAATATAAAAAGGATAAAATGAGGGCAATTGCATCTATCTCAATGCCGACTGAAACTACTGACTCCCAAGCGGAATTGTGTGAAATATATATACTACAGTTACTGAGCAATATTTTTACCATAGAGTATGTTTTCTGTCCAGACTGACTGACTTTAATCTTAGGAAAACGATTGATACAGGACTTATAAGTGGATCTCAACACTAATACCTTAAAAGCAATTAAGTTACGATCGCCCTGCAGTACAAAGAATATACGTTGGTATCTTTCTTGGATGTCAAAAGAAGATTATATAATATTGACATAGAAACAATAGTGGTGATATACTTTGGTGTTCAACCGAAACCACGAGGGGGGAGAGAAAAGACAGGATACTGGTTATCCGGTGAACACCACAAAGGGGGTTTTGTTCCTGCTCTTGTGGTTACTTGCGGTCAATGCAGTGCTGACACAATTTGAAAGAAAATGAAGGTATGCTGTAGCCTATGCTGATGAAGTAGTCCTATTTATAAGCTCGTAATAAATATTTGGGGATGAACCAGGAGATGTTTTTCTCACTAGAAGAGTGACGGAGTGATACTAAGACTTCCAGATATTGCGACTATCGGAATAACGGACTACAAAAGATCTTTAAAAGATCACTTCTGATCTGAGAGCGTAAAAGTTGTGAATCTGATCATTCCAGATTTCCTGACAACGAAATTACGGATAAATTAGCGAGACCATGTTCAGCTTTAGAACCTATAACAGAGGCGAAGATATATACTCTTATGCAAAAAAAAAAAAAAACTTATTATGACCTTCAAGTGAACATTAGTTAACAACGATTTTTAGCTTAATAATCCATTATTAAAAAGTATATACAAAAACAGTATTTTAACTAATATCCATTTTTATGTTTTTTTTTTTTATTTGATGGTGGCAATATCATTATTTTATTCTGTCAATTTTTCCTTAATGTTGTGCATGAACGATTATTATTTCATTTGGTATTCGTGTCTAATAGTGTTTTTTTTTTTTTGTTTTATACAAAATAATTTTTTTTATTAACATAAAAATGGGGTTGTATTTGTTTTTTTAATAGCGACAATGTACAAATAAAACAAAACAACCAATGTTATTAAAATATTATATTTTGATTAAAAAAATATTCGAGTACCGGTTTCTTTAAATTTGTTTTGATTATTTAGACATCACAAAACTATTATGTAAACAAAACTTATATTTTTGGCAAAAACAAAAATTTGAATAAAAAAAAATATGTAGAAAAAACTGCCAGTTTTTTTATTTTAATATCTGTGCCATTAATTGCACCAATGACGCCAGGGAAGTTGAGAATTTTTCTTATGTTGTTAAATTTTTTTTAATTTATTTTTAAAAAATTAGAATATTTTTCTCAAAATGTCAAAAATTGTAATCAAATTATGACTTATGTCTTTAATATACAGTAGCGAGCACAAAAAATGCAACACTGTGCCATGTGATCTTTAATAAGATCTGTTTCAAAATAACGGTAACTAATTTATCTATTTTCTTTTGCTGTTAATTCTTTCAATTATAGAAGCAGCTCTCAGCTGACAGCAAAACTGCAATCATTAAAGCCTTAGAAGAAAGAAAATCCACGCGTGAAGTTGGACACCTCTTTGGTGTAAATCAATCAACCGTATGTCGGATTAAATCTCGATTTTCCTTGAGAAATAGGGTGGAAAGGAAACCAGGTAGTGGTAATCCTCGAAAAACTACCTCTCGCCAAGACCGCCAGATGATTGCACTGGTTAAAAAAGATCCACGAAAGACCGCAGAGGACGTTGCTAATTTCGCAAATGCGCAAATGGGAGACTCTATAGGCGTTCACACTGTTCGCCGTAGGTTGAAAGAGGCTAATTTGCATGCGAGACGACCCGCAAAGAAACCTCTCATCAGTGCAATCAATAAAAAGAAGCGCCTGGAATTTGCAAAACGTTACAAGGATTGGTCAAATGAACAATGGGCTAAAGTCTTGTGGAGCGATGAAAGCAAATTTAATTTGTTTGGCTCCGATGGGATAAATTTTGTTCGAAGACCGCCTGGACAGAGATATTCTCCAAATTATCAACTTCCAACCGTAAAACATGGCGGTGGATCAATAATGGTGTGGGGTAAGGAACGATATGTTTAAAAAAAATTATTGATTTTACGTCACGTATTTACAGGTGCGTTTTCCCGTGATGGGGTAGGTCCCTTAACTCAAATCGAAGGAAAAATGGACGCCAAGAAGTACTGTGAAATCCTTGGAGAACACATGCTTCCTCATCTGCGGGAAACTTTTTAAGCGACAATGATGTCAATGTTTTGGATTGGCCATCACACTCTCCCGATCTAAACCCCATAGAAAATCTATGGGAGCTATTAGATCGGGAAGTTAAGAGGAAACATCCGTCAAATAAGAGGCAATTAGAAGAAATTTTGAAAAGTGAATGGGAGAAACAAAACCCATTAACACATTAATAGCTTTAGTCGACTCTATGCCATCTAGGTTGCAAGAAGTCATAAAAAATAAGGGCTACGCCACTAAATATTAATTATAAGATTTTTTTTGTAAGAATTACTATTTAATTTAAATAAACACATTAAAATTTATGCTGTTGCATTTTTATTGCTCCCATGAAATTCGCACTCTTTTTAATAAATGACAAAATAATATATCATTAATTAAAAATATTTACATAATGTTATTGATAATAGGTATCTATAACTGTAGGGATTAATAACCCAAAGAAATATTTTGAACTGGTCACCATTTTTTAAAATTATCGCACTTAAAGATAATTTTACCCAACGTTGCATTTTTTGTGCTCGCTACTGTAGGTTTAAAGTAGGGTTGAACCATCGTTAAATTTCATAGATTTAACAATGGTTTACTACAGGTGTTTTAAGCTAATTATCGTTTTTGGATATACTTTTATCGAATTTAGCTTAACAACGGTTAGTAAGCATGTTGTAAGTTTTTTTTTTTTTGCATAAGACTGATAGGGTTTAATTAGTAAAATTTGGTACACAAGCGTACGGATATCTTTGATTTCTCTAGGCTTTGCGAAGAACACAGTAGACCATTTTCCTTGTCGTTGCTTGCAGATGTAGATAACCAGTTAATCTGGCTAGGGGAATAGAAGTAAGATTTATCATCTTCTCCTATTTTTCCTTTTAGTCTTAGACTAATAGACTTCTGGGTGCAGGCGTAGACCTCTGATGCACAACCATTCCAATCTAACATAACCCAAACTAGACTTGAATGAAATTTTTTAGATTTTTTTCAATGTATTGTGCATTCTGTTAAATCATTAATACATCGAAAATATTAAACTTAATACAAACCTCCTTGAGATTCCGCTGCGGAGTCCTCACGATGAGCAGTTGCTCGTCCTAAAACAATTGCACCTGGTTGATTTTGCTGGACGACCGGTGTTGGTTGTGAAGCAGCCATAGCTGATCCTCCACGACTTGTGCCTCGTGAAGTCCCAACATTAGGATTACCCCATGCGAAGGTAGCGGGTTTTGAAGCTTCAGATGTCCTTGAGCCAACAGGTACTTGACCCTAAATAAAAATAAAAATATGAATATATCGCAAAAGGTACAGTGAGGCTCATAGATTTATTTGTAATCTGCTCTATATTATATGATAATAAATAAACCTTAACACTAACTGTTGATTCATGTTTGTAATAACAATTTACAATTTTTATATCAGAAAGAACCAACATTGTTACCAATTTCGTTTTTTTACGATCACAAAAGTCATTGTCGTATGTGTAAAAGCAAAGAATAATGGAAAGAAAAATGGAATATAAATAGTTTCTTTATTGAATTTTAAAGTCTAAAGTAATTTTAAGTTAAGATTATTTTGTCTTGCAAAATACCTAAATAATATTTAGGTTTCATATCTAATATTGTTTGTAAATGTAAGAATTTTTTCAAGATGTGAGTTGCAGGTTTCCTGTTTTTAAACGAATGGGATTGTATCTGCATATCTTCAATAGTATATCTGTTTTAATTATCGCCAATATCGATATATTTATATATTTTAGAGTGTTTCCGTCCAAAAAAAAAATTTTTTATTTGTTATTAAGCATAGCACAAGATATTAATCTTATAAATGAAAGTGCAGTAAAATGTTTGAAATAAAAATAAATAAGAACATGTTATAACCTTAGAAAATATAGAAATCGATGCTAAAAATTAGGATAACTAAGGAATAAATATATGTACATATGTAAAAAATAAATTAGGAAAAGTATAAAGAACATTATATACAAATATAAAATAAAAATATGAATATATCGCAAAAGGTACAGTGAGGCTCATAGATTTATTTGTAATCTGCTCTATATTATATGATAATAAATAAACCTTAACACTAACTGTTGATTCATGTTTGTAATAACAATTTACAATTTTTATATCAGAAAGAACCAACATTGTTACCAATTTCGTTTTTTTACGATCACAAAAGTCATTGTCGTATGTGTAAAAGCAAAGAATAATGGAAAGAAAAATGGAATATAAATAGTTTCTTTATTGAATTTTAAAGTCTAAAGTAATTTTAAGTTAAGATTATTTTGTCTTGCAAAATACCTAAATAATATTTAGGTTTCATATCTAATATTGTTTGTAAATGTAAGAATTTTTTCAAGATGTGAGTTGCAGGTTTCCTGTTTTTAAACGAATGGGATTGTATCTGCATATCTTCAATAGTATATCTGTTTTAATTATCGCCAATATCGATATATTTATATATTTTAGAGTGTTTCCGTCCAAAAAAAAAATTTTTTATTTGTTATTAAGCATAGCACAAGATATTAATCTTATAAATGAAAGTGCAGTAAAATGTTTGAAATAAAAATAAATAAGAACATGTTATAACCTTAGAAAATATAGAAATCGATGCTAAAAATTAGGATAACTAAGGAATAAATATATGTACATATGTAAAAAATAAATTAGGAAAAGTATAAAGAACATTATATACAAATATAAAATAAAAATATATATAAATATAAAATGTAGATAAGGATACAACGAAATTTAAAGATTAAAAACGCTATGTAATTTTCATCCTCCTTTAACTTAAGGTCATTAACTACGTTGATTAAAGCAGCAGTGAGACTCCTAGTTTTTATAGATCCCGACTGCTTATCAGATAAATTATTACTTTCGATATACTTATTTATTTGTCTATCTGTGAGTTTTTTTATTACTTTGACAAAAAAGCATTCCGGTTTACCGAAAAAATTTTCAGTAAACAAGAATTCTATTTCATACATACATATATCTCACTCAATTTTTTTTTCCTCTGTAAGCATAGCGATACATACATACATAATTGGTCATTAGAACCCATCAGTCAGGATTATTGACCTATTTTCTGACACCACTTATGTTGTGTGTGTTAATTTTATACATGAGTAGCGGGACCTACAGTTTAAAGTCTTCTACGAACGACAGATTTTATGAGAAACTTTTCATGGCAATTTTATTTACTCTCAGAGTTTTTGCCAGAAATCTGTTGAGAGGAAATCGCCGAAAAAATACTTTTTGTATTTTGTTTTGATGTCTGGCCTGGGACTCGAACCCTGGCTTTTACGTCTAATAAGCCAACACACTACCTACTAGACCACGGCGGCATAGCGATAGAACTTGTTTTTTTTTTTCAAAAATTTAAACAAGACTTACTGTTTTTTGTTTAGTTTCAATCTGTGCGTGTGATCACGTAGGTGAGAAAAACGCCAACATTATGTTAATTTTTATATGTGAAAATTTGCTCACTCACTCCCACTCTTAACCTCGGAAAACCTGGACCCTCGTACCGCCTCATCCCCTTTCTACCCACAATTATGAAGGCGCTACTATCGCCAACTTTGAAACAACACCCTCCTCTCAACATGGATTTCCGGATTACTACCAACATAGTAAATGGCCTTAAATAACAAAGTTCCTGTCAATTCACAACTGTGGCGACATTGGAACTACCTAAAGCGTTTGACACAGTCAACGATGCTGATAGATAATATACTTAATACCACTCTGCCTTTGCGTTATAATTATACAGTGGTGTTTCTAAGTGGCAAACAATGGAATGAACTTCAAACCGAATAGAATAATTCACATAGTTGTGTCAAAATAACTCACGTGGATCACCTCCAAAAGGAAGTAAAAATACTACTAGTCAGAAATTAAAAATTCTCCTTACAAAGAACTTCCTTACGGTTTGTCACCTATCGAACCATACCAACTATCACCTCGTATATATAGCATTAATACATCACAGAAGGAAACACCTATGTGCATGCTAGCTGCTTGTCAGTATATTATCCTTATTAACCCAGATATGCCCATTGCTTGATCATGATCATTTTAAACGTATTTTTATATTATTTTGGAAGCAAATGAAAAATAAAAATAGTGCATTTATATATTTTTAAAGGCTTTGGGAAAAAAGTGGTTTTTGAAGTACATTGGGCAGATGACTTATTGGGTGTGAATCCTATATCACATTTTCGACATCTAGACAAGGTTTTTTGACGGTAGGCTTCACATCTTGTTTGCTTTTCCTGTGAAATTACTTATTTGTAAGTGTACAAAATTTTACTTATCGTACAAACGTGGACCCATATTCAGTCATTATGAGAATATCACTATCACTGTATATCGTATTCAATAATTCAATATCTAAATAAAGCGATCACATAATCTCCCATGAGGTATTGATGAGTACTGAGTAAGTCAACAAAAAAACGGTACTTTAATAAACGTCATGTATCAAATAAACAAGAATGTACTGGTGTACTATATATAGGTCATTGGGCATATCTGGGTTAACTTTGTCAGGTCAATATGATTGGAGGATACATTACAGGGATACAAACAGCCTAAATACTGTGGTACCTCTTCACTCAATCGTAAAGTATTTTTGATATTAATAGAAGAAATATGTGATAATTATAATAATCATCATCAATAGTCAAACTAAGAAATGATTTTGTCAAAAATTCATGGATTTAAATAATTGCAAGAGAATAAATTATAAAAGTGAGAATAATGAAAAAATGATCGCATTTTATTAATAAAAAAATTTTATTACGACACATTGCACACTGGAAGAAAACTGTAGTATATTATGTAAAACTTTTAAGCTACGGTCAGACTGAAGTTAATTTTACTTAAGGAAAAACTTTTAAGAAAGAGACGCAGTTCTAGAAATAACCGGGCTATTAAGATCAGTTTGAAACGATTGGGTAAAATAATAAAATTTATTGTAAGGAAATATAGAGTTAATTTTTACACTGAGGGCGAGTTTTTGAATACAAGTTTAAACTCGAGATTAAGTTAATCTCCAGTTAAAGTTAATCTTTCGTTAACTTCATTTTCAGTTTTTGAATGATAGTTTAATCTTTGTAGGGCTGCCACAATTATATGCAAAAATTGCATAGTGTTTCACAACAATTTGCTTTTGTATAGAAGAAAAACAAACAAACAAAAGCTGAATACTATTGATCTTGAAGAAAAATATAATTTTTGGAAAATAATAAATTAATTAAAACTGTCTATTGCCAATTTGTGTTTTATATAATTCATAATCACTTAAAAATGTGTCTTATTCGGCTTTCTCTCACTTAAAAACTATTATTTTAATTAAAATTTGTCAACTACTTCTCATTGTTAATCTTAAGTTTAAACCAGCAACGTTGGTGGTTTAAACTTAAGATTAACTGATTAACCGTAAGGTTAAACTTAAGATTAAGTAAATTCAAAAACTGAAAACGAAGGTTAACTGGAGTTTAACTTAATCTCGAGTTTAAACTTGCATTCAAAAACTCGCCCTGAGAGTTTATTGAGAACAGATAATGACCCATGAAAATCTTGGCGATTTATTAATAATCCTCTTGGGAGGATGAAAAGTGTAAATAAGAATCTTAATGATCCTCATGGACATAAAATAATGGGTGATAAGACTAAAGCGGATTATTTCAACAACTATTTCATTGAAAGTGTGGGCAGACTGAAAAGACTCCGTTTTAAACTTGGTACTGTTACTGATGCTGTCATTAATCAAATTATTTCAAATATTAAGATAAATAAAAGCCCGGGATACGATAGAATATATCCTAAGTTTGTTAAGACAATGAAATGAGATATCTCCTGTTTTAACAAATATTTTTAATAGAATGATTAGCACATCAGGATGTTTTGAAAAAACATAAAATTATTCCAGTACCAAAGGAGGCAAATGTGACATCTGTAGAAAATATAGGCCCATTGCTGTACTTTCTACAATTGATAAAATTTTTGAAAAAATTACATACAAGCTTTCAACATATTTAGAAGAAAATAACTTTTTATATAACTACTAATTCGGATTAAGGAATGGTGTTGTACAGAAGATGCCGTTTTAAATGCAGTTAAGTATATTTGTAGTGGGCTTGATGAGGGATATTCTGGTGTTGCAGCGATATTTTTTTAATTTTCAAAGGCTTCTGACTTAGTGGACCACGAAATATTGCTCAAGAAATTGATGTGTTATGGTGTTCGGGGTCAGGAACTTTTGTTATTTAGGAGCTATTTCATAAATAGGAGGCAATATGTCAACGTAAATGATGAGGAAAGTTTTATTGGAACCGTAGACTACGGTGTTCCCCAGGGTAGTGGTTTAAGACCATTATTGTTTTTGATTTATTTAAATGATCTTAAGGATTTGAATTTATTTTTATCCATATAAATATGACCATGTCTTGAAGACAAATGTTGAGAGGGACTCTGCGATGATTTTTGAATTTGCACGTTTGAACCGTCTTATGATTAATCCCACCAAGACAAAAGTCATTCGTTTCAGGCCGCAGACTGCAAATATGGACAGTTTTAATGTTTTTATTGATGGGAAAATTATTCATGAATCTCATTCTGCAATGTATTTAGGTATTACTTTACAGAGTAACTTATCTTGGGACTCTCAAATAAATAATCTGAAAATTAAGATAGCTAGCTCCTGCAATTGGAATTCTATATAAACTCAAAAATAAAATTGATATTAATTCCAAACTTATGATATACAGATCTTTGATAGAATCGCTTTTGAACGATCTTGCCATTGTATATGCTCACAATAAGAACAACACCTCACTGAAATCCTTACAAATTTTGCAAAATAAAGCCTTGAAAATTGTATATAAATTACCTTTAATGTATTCAACTAACTCATTGTATAAAGACGTTAGCAAAACAATTTTACCAATTTATGGTTTGCATGAATACCAGGTTTTGCTGTTTGTTTTTAAATGTATAAGCCAAATCGGTAATCATACCGAATAATCATACCGAATAATTCCCAGAATCAATTACATTTCAATACAAGAAATAGAGATTTTTTACGGGTTCGTAGATGCAGACTTGAAATTACTAAACAAATAATTGATTATCTTGGCGGCACTAAATTTAACAATTTGTCTCGTGATATAAAATCTATCACTCGTATATCATTATTTAAAAATTATTGTAAGCAAACTTGAAACACTCTTGTAGATGTATTTTTCTTTTTCCTTTAAAACTTTCTTCTTTCAATATATACAGACGTGTTCGAAATAATAAGAACAACCAAAACGAAACAAAAGATCGTTTTAAAAAATTGTTTGAGAAAGATTTAAAAATATGGCTTTCTGTTATTTTTAGACATCTACAGCTTTAAAAAAATATTAAAAGTTATGTTCTAATTCATCTTATTTTTTTGTACTGGCAATAATGTTGAACTAAGTTGAGAATCCGCTGTTCGAAAAAATAAGAACAAATCATATTGGACCCACTTACATTCCTCACATGGGAGAAACAGTCCAAAGTTTTGTTGCAAATATAATCGTTTAGTCGTTGATCATTTTTTGTGCAGAATATTGATTTATTTTGGTGAAAAATTCTTCAAAAATCGGCAGAATCAAGCATTGCTATATCGACCAGCATAAAATAATAAAAAAAATTGCTCAGCAAAAGGAAAACATTTGCTTTCATAGGAGAACAGCTTGGAATTTCCAACGGAATGATAACAAATGCTAAAAACTGGCCACCGAAGATCGAAAGTCGCGGTAGGCGTAGGAAAACTAGCAAAAGGCAGAATAATGCTATCACACGGATCGTTAAAAAGCACCCCTCTATAACGTCTTTACAAATAAAAAGCGAGTTAGACCTCCCAATTGCTACATCGACGATAAGAATACGTCTGATTCAAGTCACTTTGAAAGCACGAAGCTCTAGAAAAGTAGCATTGTTGAAAAAAATACATCGAAAGGATAGACTTCTGTTTGCCAAAAAGTACATCGATGAATCTGACTCTGTTCGGCGTAATATCTTATGGACCGATGAAACAAAAGTAGTCCAATTCAGCCACGGCAAAGATAAACAGTGCGTTAAACGTCCTCCTAATTAACAATTCAAAGAAAAGCACACTATCAAAATTTTCAAACATGGCAGTGTCAGTCGCATGCTATGGAGGTGTTTTAGGTGGAACAGCGTTGGACCTCTAGTTCAAATCGTTGGGAAGATGAATGCCACCTATTACGTTCAAAGTATTTTAGAAGCCGTAATGTTGCCTTACGCTGAAAAGAAAATGCCTTTGCAATGGGTCTTCAGCAAGACAACGACCTGAAGCACACCTCAAAGAAAATAATGGGTTGGTTCCAGGACAATAATATCCATGTTATGGATTGGACGGCGCAATTGTCAGACCTAAATCCAATTGAACATCTTTGGATTGATGTAAAGAAAGGTGTTAGAGATGCAAGGCCCAAAAATATGCAGGAACTTTGGCTTGCAGCGAAGAAAACACGGAAAATATTCCATTCCACAGATGGCAGACTTTGATAGCTTCTATGAGGTCCAGATGTGTCGAAGTAATCGCTAATCGTGGATGGGCTACTTCATATTAATTCGAACACGTCTGTATATATATTCTTCTTATCTTTATAAATTTAATTGAAAAAAAAAACTAACTAAATGATTTATTAAGATATACATATATGTACATATATTTATTTCTTAAGTACATTGTAAATTTTGCCAACTTGTCCCAATAATGTCTAAGTGACGCTGGGACCAAATTTTTATGTAAATTAATATTTTGTACAAAAAAATGTTTGCTTTGCCTTGTGTGACTATAAAATATTTTAGGGATGTAAACAAGATTTTGAGAAAACAAATTTGTTTACTTGCAAACAAAAATGTCTCTAATGTGACCATAGTGTGGCCACCCATGCTGAATATTTTCTCCTTTTTTCGAGCAAGTAAATATTTGATCTTACAAACATTTTCTAAGAGCCAATAGCAGCAAGCAGTGTTGTCCACTTTTAATAATATATTATAAATTTTTATCATAAAATCACCAAAAAGGAAAGCTTTTAATAATAAACTTCATACGAAAAGAAATAAAAAAAATTTTTGTAAAGCCCTCCCGACAGGTTTATTAAAAGTTTTGATCCATTAGTTCATTATGAACTAGAAACACATTTATCACATTTTTATGCATATATGTATATAATTTCGATATGGTATTAAGTTTTATATTTTATCATTTAAACGCAATTGTAGAAAAGTAAATAATTAAACAGCTGTGAGAATTTACTTTATTTTTTAGCGAAGAATATGACGGTAAGTTAAAAAGTTTTTTTTTTAGAAAAACAATAGTTTTATTAACATGTAAATATTTTTAGAGTATGGAAAGTTACGGTAATGTTTCCTCATCTTCCATTTCGAGTTTTTATTTATTTATTTAATTGTTATATTTTTTCCGTTTATGTTGTTCTGATTAAAAAATTTTTTTATTTTCATTTTGAGAATTTTCTGTTTTGTTTTTTAATCAATCATATGTAGCTTTTCGTTTATTTCTCTTTTTCTGATGAAACAAAATTTTGTTTATGAGAAAACAAAAATATTTACTTCGGTCTGACCGCACATGTTTGCTCCAAACTGTATTTAATGCTTTTTCATTGATATTTGGGAAAATAAATTTTTCTTTGCCCTAGTGAGACCTCAAAATAATTTTGAGTGGCAAACAAAAAAAAAACGTTGATTCCAGTCAAATAAAATTATTTGCCGTCAAACAAAAATGTTTTAAATGTGACCTCCCTCTGTCAAATATTTTCAAGATTTTTGGGCAAACATTTATTTGCTCTGAAGGGCAAACAGTGGCAAATAACAGCAGTGTGTTGCCTACTAGCAAAACTAAAACTTCACTAAAATCACAAAAAAATGTATGAAATCAAATTTGAAGAAAAAAAATTTTAATTCGTTGTAGATGTATTCATTATATAGGTTTTTATTCTCAAATTAACCATTTTTGTATTCAAATAAAAATTTTGTAACCCTAGACGGTTACTCTTCTATTTTGTACGACTAACACTTTCACCCTAATTGGTTACTGTTCGTCGAATCGACGAAGCTAATTTACACTTTATTATATAATTCTTTTATGTCTGGCCAAATTTCACTCTTTTTATAAACAATGATGATTGATTACGAAAGCTTGGAGTGAATAAACGTACCCGAGGTACTAATTTTTTTAATCCGGGATGGTCATTTCGTCGAATAGACGCATTTTTTTTCGTCTACTGACTGCAAGCTTTTATTATCAAATAACGTTGTTGAAAACAAAAGCGAAATTTGGTCACACATAAAAGAGTAATATGTAAGTGTAAATGAGCTTCGTCGATTCGACGAAGAGTGGTTACTCTTCTCTGGACGGTTGTCCAGGGTTAAAGTCCAAGAAAACTTTTTGCAACACAAATTAAATTTTTTCATTCCAAATTAAATTCGCAATCCTCCCCAAGAAGCCCGCAGTTTCTCACACCACTTATGTTGTGTGTGTTAGTTTTATGCAGAAGTGTTTTTTTTGATCAACCATACAAAAATAATTTTCCTGCTCTACCAAATACTCAAAGTAAATTATCATCCAATCCCAAATACATACTGATCTCATCTGAAGAAAATAAATTAAGAAAACTAAGTCCGTTTATTATTCATAAAGGCTTACATACAATTTTTTCATTAATCGACTCTATCAGCCAACTAAGAGATAGTAATTTATTATTATTGGTTCGTAATCAAACCGTTGCAGCCAAATTCCTGAAAGCAAAGTCTCTTTTGGATATCTGCCCAATATCTGTTAAACTACATGATACTCTTAATTACGTTAAAGGTATAACTTACGCTCCTTGCCTCGTTGATGTACCAGAGGACTTCGCTCTCAAGGCGTTGTTTCTGTCTACAAATTTTTCAAGAAAATGGACAATTCTATGGTAGACAATGACCGAATTGATGTTGATCATAATACTAATGCCACGAAACAAGTATATTCAGGATACATGGTCTGGTCTTTTAACCTATACAATTACCCAAAAATAATTGGTGTAGCATGGTACAAAGTTAAAGTAAGAACCTATTTCCCAAACCCAATGCGATGCAAAAATGTCAAATCCTCGGTCATACAAAAAACAAGTGCAAAAACCCTGTAACATGTAATACCTGCAATCTACCTCCTCATCCAGATTTACTAAATTGTCCAGGTACATACAACCAAAAGAAATAATAAAAAATCAAAACTATTCAAAAATGTTCCTACGGTGCCGCTAACCGTAAATATGAAATGGAAGCAACAACAAAAAATGTACAAAATATAACACAATCATACTCAACAATTGCAAGTCATTTCTTCAAACCAAAATCAATCTCTAAAACGACCTCCAATATCACCGAATGAGAATGCTAATAAAAAAATCTCTCCGACGTGGATCGGCCATCTCTTCACTATCTACTGATCTAGAAGCTGATAAGCCATCCTGCAACTCAGCACAAAAAAATAACAAAAATATAAGTACACCTTCTTCAAGCAATACTCGGCTAAACCAACAAAAACTCCAGAACAAATTAACTATTAATAACGAAAGTTCAACCTTCAACATTCCTACCTCATCAATCCATTCAAGTCAAATAACAAACAAAAAAACAAAAGAAACAAAAACCCTAAAAATAATTCAAATAATTCTAACAACAGATCAAAAAATAGAAGTTGCTCCGATCTGTACTCATCCATCCAAAATTTCCCTCTAAGTACATTGATCTCAAAAAATGAATACTACATTCCGAATTCCTCCACAAATATGAATTATGATAGTTGAATTAATTACAATACAAAATTAACACGTTTATGCTCTTCCTGCCTTTAATTTACAGTAACTACAGACTACAACTTCCTATAAAAATTCTGCAATGGATGATACAATGGAATATAAACGGCTTCATTAATAATTTTAATGAACTGCAACTGATAATAAGGGAGTATAGGTTAGGTTAGGTTAGAGGACGTGTACTTGTCAATTCTGACAAGTACAGTACTCGGTGGTCGAATTGACCCATTGTACTACGTCCTAGCTTCTCACACCACATATGTTGTGTGCGTTAATTTTATACATGAGTGGCGGGACCTACAGTTTAAAGTCGACTCCGAGCGACACATTTTTTGAGAAGCATTCCATGGCAATTTTTTACTCGCCCTACACATCTAACTACAAATGGCACCCTAACCCACATCGATTTATCTTTTTGTTTATCCTCTCTACTTGGCATAACGTCATGGGATATTTTGAAAGAGACGTTCAGTAGTGATCATTTCCCAATTATCATTAATATGACACTTAGTAGAACAACTAATTTTATTCGAAAATTCTTGTTGAACCACGCTAATTGGCCGAAAATTAGTAAATTAGTTGATGATAAATTATTAAATAGCCAGTATTCATCAAATAATAATAAAGAAGCTTCTATAATAACAAAGGCACTGAGATCTGCTGCTAATATATCAATCCCTCAGTCTTCGGTTAGAAAGTGCAAGAATATGCCTTGGTAGAATAAACAGTTGGAATATTTATGAAATACTAACATAATTGCTTGGAAAACTTTTAGAAAATCTCCAACTATTGAGAACCATGTAAAGTGTAAAAAAGAAAATGCCATTTTTCGTAGAGAAATAAAAAAATTAGTTTTCAAAATTTTATTGCAACCATTAATAAAAATTCATCGATCAAGGATATCTGGAGTAAAGTGAATCGGCTTTCTAACAATGGAACAAATAACAATCTTTTAACCATAAGAAGTCTTAATAATACCATTACAGATGCTTCCCAGATAGCTGATTCTTTTGCGGACAACTGGTCTGAACACTCAACAGATGAGAACTTCTCCAATCAATCAATCTATTCATCCAATCAAAAAATACTCCACAGTGTCATAGCGATAGTATTAATAAGAATGCTAAATTTATAGGGAATGCTATTACAATATCAGACCTACAACTAGCTCTATCAGAAGTTAAGGGTTCAACACCTGGCTTTGACAGAATTTCATACCAAATGATACAAAACAACACCAGCCTCCAATCAAAACTATTTAATAACATTTTTGAATCGGGCATAATCCCAACAGTTTGGAAAACAGCTTCAATAATCCCTATTCCCAAAACTACAAAAAATTCATTAAATATTGAAGAATACAGTCCAATCTCCCTACTACCATGCACTGTTAGAGAAGATTATAGCTAAACGCCTTTATTGGTTTATGGAAAGAAACCGTCTTATAGCGCCAAATCAAGTTGCTTTTAAAACTGGAAGAGGCTGCACTGACGCTTTGTTACGCACTGATTATTATATAACCAAGGCACTATCATCTCGTAACCATGCAAGAATCCTGTCCATTGACTTCGAAAAAGCATTCGACAGAAATGGAAGACATGTCATCCTGGAAATTCTTCAGAAATGGAAAGTCGGCCCAAACATATTTAAATTTATCAGTTCCTTTTTGATACATCGCAAATTTCGAGTGAGAGTGAGCCGAGTTTATTCATCCATTCACCCATTGCACAACGGCATCCCACAAGACTCTCCTCTGTCCGTGATTCTTTTTCCGATCGCATTTAAGCTGTTATCACACGACATGTATTTTACATATGTACTGTCAAATTTTCCATATGCAAAGTTGTACACATCGTCTGATTCGTATGAAACATTGCATATGTAAAATTTCTAATGGAAAATATGTAAGTTTTTCAATTAGAGCTTGCTCTATTTTTCTGTGACAAACGTAAACAAAACAGGTGTTCGTTTTTTAGAAAATTTTTCCGAAAAAAAATAATTGTGAACAAATTTAAAGAAAATGAGTAAAGAACATGAAAAAGTAAGTATTGTTCCATATTATAATGAATTAAATAATGTTTATTCCGTTTGTCGCCGTGGTCTAGTGGTAGTGTGTTGGCTTATTAGACGAAAGGCCCGGGTTCGAATCCCAGGTCAGACATCAAAACGAAAAATATTTCTTCGGCGACTTCCTCTCAGCAGATTTCTGGCAAAGACTGTGAGTGTAAAAATTGCCATGAAAAGCTTCTCAAAAATCTGTCGTTCGGAGTCGACTTTAAACTGTAGGTCCCGCCACTCATGTATAAAATTAACGCACACAACATAAGTGGTGTGAGAAGCTAGGTCGTAATCCTGACTGAAGGGTTGTAATGGCCAATTATGTATGTTATTCCGTTTATTGCAGTTAGATTGGCCCAAAGAAGTGTTTTGCTTAGAGATTAAGGGAGACACTTTTCCTAACAACTCGGAGAAGGTTTTGTAGGATATCCTCGCAAATTTAAACAGTTTTGGGTCTTGTAAATGCAGTTCGTCCTAGTCCAGAATTTCTTCGAAGCAGCCACTTATGACTCCTTAAGACCGATTCTTTTTTAATTTATATTTTTCTTTTCTATTTTTTATTTTCATTGCTGATATTATTGAAATAATGCTGGACAGTACAATTGTTTTATCAGCGGTTTTTACATCCATTTCAATTTTATAATTATTTTTTAAAATTTATACACAATAAAAAGTCAGTCTGTTGTTTACATTTTTAGGTTATGTCATACGGAAAACATACACAGGTGTGATAGCAAAAATTATAAAATGACAACTTTGACATACATACGGAATTACATATGGATAAAGAAAGTGACAGTACATGCGTAAAATACATGTCGTGTGATAACAGCTTTAGTGAGATTCATCAAATAATAAATAATTACAAACACATAGACCATTGCATATATGCTGATGATCTCTACAAATTCTGCAAAAAAAATTCCAACTCTGATTCTAATAAGTTACTTCAGGAAGTACTATATAAGATTAATGTCTGATGTCATAAATCCGGCGCAAAAATTTCTTCAAATAAAACAAAAAAGCTACACATTTGCCGTAAAAGGATATTTAATCATAATTTTTTCACCATTAACATTAATAATAATACGATTAAAAATGTAGAATCTTTGAAGATACTGGGCATTCACTTTTCTAAAAAGTATACTTGGAAGGAGCATTACATCTCTCCGAAAAAATCTCTAGTTCAAAGAGGGAACTTAATTGGATTTTTATCGAGTAAACAGAGCTATGTTCACGTCATCACACTTACATACCCCGTTAAGTCCTTGATACTAAGCAAGGTAGACTATGGCCTCTTCTTAGTTGGCAACACAACTAAGTCTAATATTAACATCATAAAAGGCATCTATGATTGCGCAATCAGATCAAGTATTTATGCTTTTCGCACCACACCATTAGCCAACATATATGCAGAATCAGGACTTTTTTCAATTGAATTCCGTATTTATGAATCTAAGTCAAAAATTTTGTCAAAATTTTCTTTCCCTAAAAACTCGATTGTTGATAATGATGTTAAGAAACAAATATCTGCAAAAAGAACATACAGATACTCCTCAGCTATTTACGAATCATTGAAATTAGCAGAAACTATTGGTATATCCAAATTAAACAAAACCTATTCACTCGAACATCCCCCTGGTTTTTCAACGAACAATCTTGCGATATATCCCTATCAAAAATAAAAAAAAGAAATTTCTCCTGATGACACATTCCTACAACTCTATTTAGAAAAACAAGAGTCGCTACTGGAAAACGATTGGTCTTTATTGTTTACAGATGGTTCGAAAGACACGAACGGAACAACTTCATATGCCATAGTAGATTTCAACAAAAATATTGTGTCTAAAAATTATAATTCGTAATTACACCTCGGTATTTGTTGCTGAAGCTTCAGCCATTGCCAAAGCCATATCTATCTCTCTCACAACTAAAAACAAAACTGTGATTTGCACTGACAGTTTTTCCGTTTTAAAATCGATCATTAATCCAGCTTCTTTAAAGTGGAACATTATAAACCAAATTCGTGATTTGCTAATCAAATACAACAGTAGGTTACAGTTACTCTGGATTCCAGGTCACAGTAAAATAGAAGGATACATCGCAGCTGATCAATCAGCTAAATTTGGGAGTATTGCTCCTCTACTATTGGATTCGACAACGGAGAAACATGGTATAGACAATTTAATAAAACTACATCTTCAACAGCAACAATTATTTGCATGGTCTGGGTACCACCATCCCCACTATAAAGAAATAAACAACAATCGCAATCCACCTATGTATCCCACAGATATAGGCAAGCACGAAATCAAAATATTTTCTCGACTACGCCTTGGTCATACTTTTTTACCCACAATTTTCTCCTCCGGAGAGATTCAACTCCGCTATGTTCGAGATGTAATACTAGTATAACAGAAAATACTTTCTCCTAGATTGCCCTCTTTATCACTCGACAAGGATAGATGTGTTTAATTCTCATAATAATATCTCACTATTGAAATCTCCTACGAAAACCAACATTTTAACAGTCTACAATTTTATCAAGAAAATCGGAATCATTATTTAATTAACAATCTAATATACAAAATCTATACTTCATTCATTATTTACGTTATTTACAAATGTTACCTAGAGCCGTTGGCTTCGTTGCTAGTGCTCGATTTATAATTTAATTATAAATCTAATATAATAATAATAATAATAATTTTTTTTTTTTGTTTTTCAAATTAAATTTATTAAAAATTTAGTAAATAAAATAAAAATAAACTTATTGTTCAATTAATTTTTTTTTTAATATTTGGACGATGGGTTTTATTGCAACATTTCTCCAGATGCAGCTAATGACAAATTCATGGTCATATCAAGATAATTGTTCCACTCTGAATGTGTCACCGCTTCGACTGATTGTTTAATTATTGTTACCAGGTCAAAATTAATATCCGGATCAGCCAATTATAGCTTTGTTTTAGAAAAAACCTTTTCTATTGGGTTAAACATAGGTGAAAAAGGAGGAAGGAGCATTAAAATATGCCCGGACTCTGCAACCTTATCTTTTACTTCTTGAGTTTTATCTATCTTGGTATTATCAAAGATTTTAAAATTTTTAGCAGAATAAACAAAAGAAATCAATTCGAAGTTAAATAAACTTAATTTGAAATAAAAATAATTTAATTTGAAATGAAAACGATTGAATTGAATTTGTGTTGCAAACGATTGTGTTTGAATTTGAATACAAAAATCGCTAATTTGAGAGTAAAAACCTATATACGTATAAATATTTGGGTGCCTGCATATGCAGAGATACATTCAGAGTCTGAAATTTAAAAATGCTTTAATACATATATCATTTGCTACACCTTTCTAAATCAAAGCTATTCAGTGGTTGTAATGATTTTTCAGTAAAATGATTATTTTTTAAATATCATTAAAAAAAAGATCTCCGAAACGACCTAACTCTTTAGAACATAAAAATAAAGGGTTACTGTTTTTGTTATAGAAAATTTTTCATTTTTATTGTAACGATTTTGATTTTATTCTCCAAATTATCACGACTAATTTTGTTCCTGAAAATAAGCAGGTGCAAAGTACAATGTTATGAATGGAACTCTTGAAGTGGACAGTACGAGTCATTATAATGGAGAATTGCAATTCAACGGAACATAACTCCAATTTTCCTTTTACACAAGTATAGTTCATTTTGGAGTATAAATTTTCAACCAAAGTGACATAAAAACCTTTCTCAAAAATCTCTATAAAAAAAATTTCAAATCAGACCTAAAAGAAATCCTTTAATTTAAATTTATATGCGATTTTCAATTTAACATCTATTTTAACTTATGTAAATCATTTCAACGATTTCCAAACATGGCTTTTGGCTACACTTGAAAAATGTAAGCATTTGTTTATGTTAATTTTAATGCGATTAAAAACAAAATTTTTCTCTGCATTCTTCTTCTTTTCTACCCTGAACCAATTCTCGAACCCTTAGCCGTGTTGCTTTTTTTTGTTCACATATTTTCGTAGAAACTCGGCAACACAAAACGAAAAAATATTTATCTTCTATTACGTGTGAAAATGTGTACATCGTCGTCGAAAATCCAAAAGTAAGTAACATCAAAAAAATCAAAATCGAGTTTTTGATTGATTATGATTCGTGAGATTGTCTAACATATGTATCTCTACCAATTTTTAGATTTTACGACCAAAAATAACGTTTTTATATCAATAATTCATAATGTTTCTACATATGAAATACTTGTTATTTTATAAATCATTTTGCTTCTCCTGTAAAATTAGAAAAATGTTTGGTACGTACTTTTGCATTTTCGACGACGATATGTATATTTGTTTTCCAACATTCTGGACTCAAATCGCGGCACTCGTGAGCATTCGTTCGAGTAAAATTGCATTTTCGTATTGAATAACCAAATTACGGCATTCGATAGCTATCGAATCGAAATATACAAAAATAATGTAAAAGATTTTTTGTTTAGTAATAGAACAAAACATATCATCAATCAATAGCGATCCTTTGTAAGCGTAAGTGATATACAAATTAATAAAAAAAACCCCTCGATACCGGATGCTTCAATTATTTGTTCATCTGCATGAGACAAAGGTATTTCCTCACCACCGGTTTTTATTTTATCTGATTCCTTGCAAAATGAAAGTTTTTTTGTTTTATGTTTTTGGTCAGCAAAAACATTAAAAATATGAAAAAAAAAGTTTTATTATATATAAAGAAAAATGCACTAGTTCACCTTTCGCCATGTTGTCACATCTTTAATAGGTGACCATATGCATTCAAACGAGTGGACAATCTTTTAGCTATTTCTTTTCGCTGTCCACAATTAGGCAGCAAGTTTTTAGATAAATCAGGATGATCAAACATTTATTGTGACATAACATCCTTTTGCATACCGTTTATTTTGTTAATATTTGTCCCGAAGGACACACCGTTTATATTTGTATTTACTTTCAGTTAAAATTTCGATTGCTCATGTAGCATCAAATGTGATTTCGAGAAATATCACTCGAACGGGTACTCGTTTTCGAATGACAATATCTCAAATTTAGATACACCTGACTCGCTAACGACTTTGGTGATTTCAAATACTAAAATTTCGATCAACTTCACTCGATAACGACTGCGGCGATTCGGCCCCTAGTCAAACATGTGTTTTGTGGCAAATATTTTTTAAGTGTGACCACATGGCAAACATGTTTGCCGCTGTTTGATGAAACAAAAATGGGAAAATAAATGTGCGTAGTGTGACCACAATACAAAATTAAAGTTGTTCAGTCATATTTCGGGTAAACAAGGGAAAAAGAAAATATGTAAATACATTAATAACGGAAAATTATAACTAATCCCGAAAAAACTAAAGCTTTACTTTGTGAGCAAAAAAATCTTTCTTAGCGCGCCAAAATTCGATATAATTAATGAACTACAACATTAACTTGGAGAAAAATGTTAAATATTTAGGAGTTATACTTGACGCTAAACTAAATTTTATGAACCGCATTTTGTACATTGTGAACAATTTTAACAGGATTTCATATATCTTATACCCCTTAATGAACAAATAATGAAAACTCTCAATTGAGAATATAAAAATACAAATAAAATAGTTAATTTTTAACGCGACAATGTTTAATTGGGCATTTGCATGTTATACGTCTGAAAATTGCCACAAGACAAAGTTTCAAGCGATTCAAACGCTTTTAAAAATGTTTTTAAACTCGAAGACTGCAAACACGCTCTCTAGATTTCCTTATAGCATTTAGAAATAGGTGGCAACACTGTAAAGTAATAGAAGTGTTTTATAAAGGGATCTTAAAAATTTAAAAAAAATAAAATTTAAAAAAAAATAAATAAAAATTGGTTGTAAAAAATAGATAGGACTATTTAAAACCATTATAAAAATAAAAAGCAATTCATAGAAATTGAAGTGCATTGAGAACAATAACTTTAAAAGTAAATAAAATAAATTTTATTAAAAAATTAGAAAACAAAAACAAAAATAATAATAATAATAAATAAACAAAAATGGCTGACTGCAGTAAATGCAGAACAGCAATAAGGGGAGAAAGTGGCATCAGGTGCAACGGAGTGTGTGATAAATTGTATCATCTCACCAAAAAATGCGCAGGTATAGATCAATACTCGGCAAAGATGATGGATGAACACAACTTTATTAGATTTATATGCGACGACTGCATGCAATATATTCATAATATTGATTTGGTTTTAAGAGAAGTGCAAGATGAAGTGCATAAAACACAATTTGGTTGAATATAAGCACGAGTTTAAAGCTTCACTCAAAGAAAATGAAAATTAAATTAAACAATTACTTGAGGCTATAGAAAAGCGGTACGAGGAGAGAATAAATAAAATTGTAAAATATCAGAAATCGTGTGAAAAAAATGTAAAAGAAATCAAAAAATTATCTATTAGTTTAAAAGAATTTGAATTCAACAACAAACAGTTGTCCCAAACAATAGAAGAGAAAAATGAAAATATGTGCAAAGAAATAAAGAAAGCGGTAAATGAAAAATGTAAACAAAGTGCAAAAACAACATATGCGGATGCAGTGAAAAATAAAGGGTTGCCAAGTATAAATAGACAACTACCCCTAATTGTTAAACCTAAGGAAAAACAATCGGTTGAAAAAACTAAAGAAGAATTAAATAAAATAAATGCAGACAACCTGAAAATAACAAATGTGGAAAGTAGAAGCAGTGGAACAATTGTTATGCAAAGTGAGAACTATGAAGATAGAGAGAAAATTGAAAGTGCAATCCAGGAAAAATATCAAAACAATATGAAGTGAAAATTCCAAATTCGACGGGACTGAATATCAAAATTATTGCCATGTCTTTTGACTATAGTGAAAATGATATAATTGAAAAATTAAGAAAACGAAATCCTAAATTAGCTGATGCCAATATTAAGTTTATAGGAAAATATGAAACAAAAAGAGGAAATAAAATTTTGTTCAATGTGAAAATGAGAGTTGATAATGAAGCTTACGGAAAAATTATGGAGGAAAGAAAAGTAAATGTTGGTTGGGAAAGATGTAGAGTATATGACGGAACAAAATTAGTTCAATGTATGAAATGCAGAGGGTACAATCATATAGCCAAGGAATGTAAAAATCAGGAAATGTGTTTAAAATGCCATGGTCAACATAAAAAGTCAATTGCCAAAGTCAAGAGAAGATAATAAAGTGTATTAACTGTTCAAAAGTAAACAGCAGACTCAATATGGGTTTAGATGAAAACCACTTTACAAACGACAGAGAATGTCCCGTTAATCAAAATAAATTGAAAAACAAAATGAGAAGGATAGGCTTGGCGATTTAACAACTAAAAGGAATAAGTGCCCTCTAATCAAATTGAAATTATCGCAGCAACGGAAAAACCTGACTTTTTAATTTTGTCTGAAACACATTTGACAAAAGATATAGATGAACAAGAAATTAGTTTACAAGGATGTGATAATATCAAGTCACTGTCAACATCCTCAAGAACAGGCGGAGCTGTACTGTAAAAAAACTGGAATGTGGAAAAGTGTATAGAGAGGACTGACGATTTGAAGTATTGTATATTATTCTGTAAAGCTGTACACAATGATAATCATAATATATTAATTGGTGCATTATATAGATCGCCTAGTTACAGTGAAGCTGAGTTCTGTGATATATTTGACGAAATAATTGAAGAAATCTGTGATACTAACTGTGATATTTTAATTGCAGGAGACTTTAATATAGATTGGAATAAAAACTATTTATACAAGAATAGAATTAAGAATACTCTCAATGACAACGGCCTGAAACAAATAGTTAACGAAAGCACACGTGTAACAAGAAATTCGAGCACAATAATTGACTACGTAATAACTAATAATTATAAGATAAAATGTACGAACAGTAAAGATAATAAAATTTCAGACCTTGAGGTTATTAATATAGACTTTGAGGGATCGAATGAAAACCCTATGAATACAGCAAAAACCATCAAGATATTTAAATACGATAGGAATATATTTAATAATGTGTTAGCTGAAAATATGATATACGAAGATAATAAAGATCTTAATGAAAACGTTAAATTATTTGATGCCTGTCTGGAAAATACAATACAAAGATTTACGTTTGAAAGGCAAGTGCACATAAATAGCAAAGTGAATAACTGGTTTAACGAAGAACTGCGAACATCGAAAAGAGAAAAAATAATAAAATATTTACATGCCAAATCTGAAAACACAAATCAAGTTTGGGGAGAATATAAACTGATAAGAAATCAATACAAAGTACAAATTGAAAATAATAAGAATAATTACATAAAAAATAAAATTAACAACGCAAGTAACCAAAAGCAAATGTGGACACACATCAAAAACCTAATAAGAGGCAAAACTCAGCCAAATTTGTGATATTCGACCAAATTGAGTATAACGATATATGTGATATAGTAAATAAGTTCAAAGCATTCTTTATCGACAGCATTAGTAGTATGGCAATCAATATGCAGCGTGCAATATATTAACCGAATAGAATATAAAGTGAATGATATTTTTAAATTCCGAAAGTTGGATTTTATTGAACTGGAGAGTATCGTGAAGGGTATGAATAACAAATCTGACCATGAACGTGTATCGAATAAAATTATACTTGACAACTGGAATGTAACAGGAAATATTATGGTAAAAGTAATAAACACTTCTTTAGAGACAGGTATTTTTCCTTATAATTGGAAAAAATCAACCGTAACCCCAATTGAGAAAGTGCCCGGAACGAGAAAATGAGAGGAGTTTAGACCAATAAACTCTCTGAAAACTTGCGAAAAGATAATTGAAAAAGTAGTAAAAGGTCAGCTTGAAAAAAATATAGAGAAAATCGTGACATACTATCTAAATACCAGTCAGGATTCCGTAAGAAACATTCGTGTGAAACCACGGTAAACTATGTCATAAGTGAATGGAGAACAGTAGGAAAAGATAAGAGGATTATAGCAATATTTCTTGACTTCAAACGAGCTTTTGATACGATTGACAGAGAAATAATACTGAATAAACTATGTATGTATGAAATAAAAGGAATTGAGCTAGATTGGTTTAAATCGTACCTGAAAAGAAGAAGGCAAACGACAAAATTAAATGACAGCGAATCTGGTGAAATAATAAATAACTTCGGAGTGCCACAAGGCTCCATTTTGGGAGCGTTGTTGTTTATAATCTATATAAATGACATGCCAAGTATTTTAGAAAAATGTAAAGTTGTTTTGTACGCTGACGACACTGTGATATATAGTATAGCAAATAGTGATGAAGAATGTCGCGAAAATATCAAGTATGATATGAAAAAAATTGAAGAATGGCTTAAAATGAATAAACTCAAACTAAATGAAAATAAAACAAAAATAATGGAAATAAACTTACATTCAGACGAAATATTTAAAATAAATGACACAGTAATTGAAAAATACCTTGGTTTTATAATCGATAAAAAATTAAATTTCAATGAACAAATAGACTACTTATGCAAGAAAGTTGGTAAAAAAAAAAATAGTTTTTTTAAGAGAATAAGAGGCAAAATATCCAAGTCTACAGAGATAAATATATACAGCACGATAATAAAACCACACTTTGAATATGGTTCCACTATTTTATTCACATGCAGTAGCACAAATCAATTAGCCAGGAAGCAGAAACTGCAAAATAGAGTGATGAGAATAATACTTAAATGCGATTGTTACACACATATAATTAAATAATCTAAAATGGATGAGCATAGCACAACGGCTCCAATTTAACACATTAAGATTTATTAGAAAATTACAACAAGGAGACGCCCCGAAATACCTATGTGAAATGCTTCTGACTTTAGGATCCAAAGAGTGAGGTCAGCACAAATGCAGAAAATGCTATTCTACAAGGGTCCACAGCTGTTTAACTCATTGCCAAACAACATTAAGAATGAAACAAATGAAAATGTCTTTAGACGAAAGTGTATTAATTTTGCGCTATAATAATAATAATTTGTAATATATACATTTATTGTAAATTTGATGAAAATGTAAAGTATTTTTAATAATAATAATAATACAAAAAAAATCATTTAACAGAGAAGCGATAAAAAAATATATGTATGTATATAAATAAAAAATTATATAAACAAAGTACATAACTGGCACGGAAGTGTAATAAAACGTTTTTAAGCACATTGTTGTAAGCAACTTAAGTAGTTGTACAAGGTACAAGAACGGGTTTCGAACGGTTGACATTTCCGTCTTTAACTGTATACTAGACAGTATCAGTAATCTCTGTGATTTCGGAAAGTAGAATAAATAATAAGACTGAAAACTCATGTTTTTATAATATACAGATCGGTGAAGGTTTTTTGGCGGAACAAAAGCAGGTGTGTTCGGTGGTATACATATTTTTAACCGGCCTTTGGGAAACTCGCGATTATGTTCAAGTATAAATTCGCGCCATCAAAGAATGTGCTCAATTTACCATTAACAGGAAGTACAGAGGACTATTTATCGGAACCCCAGGTCTGCACACGAACTAGGCAGTGTTGGATTACTTTAATCCATGAAGCAGCAAGTATATCAACGTTACTTCAACAGTAAACAAATGGGTAGTAAAGTCGAATTATCAGCTGAAATCAGTTTTTTTTATTTCAAACAAGGGATTGAGAAGAGTTTATCAGAATACGAGAAGTCAATCAGACAAAACAAATTTCAACAGAGCATTACAATGCCTAAAGAATTGCATGAAAGAATTGAAAGACTTGCTTAAAAATTATTTAAAAAATATGTCTCATCTGGCTAATGACAATGAACATAATCTATGGAAAGCATCAAAATATTTAAGACGTTCCGTAAAAGAATACCCAAGTGAAAATCAAATTCCAGTACAGCGAATGCTTTAAAAGAATCCTTAGGAGCCAGGACCACTCTTAATCCTTGTAAACACCTCACAAATAAATTTATATCATGAGTGAAATAATAAAACCTCAGGATGCGACAGCATTGATTCCATGGTGTTAAGTCCTTGCATAATTTTTCTTAAAATTATATTTAACTTCTGAGATTAAATCATTTTCAAATTAAGAAAAAATAAGCAAAAATTATAATGGTATTATTTGGAACCCATTAGAAAATGAACATACATCTTTCAGACCTATTATGCAACTTTTCGGAAACTTCTGAGACTCTTTTTAAAGAGGTTAATACCAATGTTGGAAAAATAAAACATTACCAAACTATCAGTTTGGATTTATACAGAAACATGGCGTTCCATCAGAACAATATTTCTAGATTGTTGATAATCCTGATTCATTCTGCTCTATTTATTGATGATAAAGAAGCATTGGTAGCTTTTCACTATTTCTCTCAATGATTTTGCTGCTGATATTTTTTCCAGACCAGACTTTACAAGAAGGCTTGAAGAATTGCCTGTAGTCCGATGTAGAAAATGAGTAGATTTAATTCAGGTAGCGTCAACTAACTCTGGTACAATAAGTGTAAAACGTCAGGTAATGAAGAGCGTAAAGCACGATGGAATTATTATAACGATTTGAGACCGTTTCTCAGAATTTAGTGTCGGCCCACTAGCCTTCGTTGAAGGCATAATAAATAAAGACATTTCCCGGCATATTCTGAACGAAAATTTTACAGTCTTAAATGGGTCAAAGGGAATTTGCTGAGAAAGATATTTTGTTGAAGTCCTTAACGTTAAAAGGAAATCTTGTAAAATCACGTGCTCAAAAGCTCAATCTAGATCTCAATGAATGATTCGATTGTGAAAACATCATCTGGGATGATATGAAATAGTCACAACTAGCACTGAAGAGGTTTTGAATTGACCGCTAAGTGGAACGATACATCAATCGAAACGTGAAAACTTAATAAGGCCTAGCGAAACGTGTTGCTAAGATCAACGAAGGATTGCTTCTTCTTATTATGGCATATTCAAAGAGAATTAAAATGTGGTACCAAACAAAAATGCTATACCAAACTAAATTTAGAGTTTTCGCTTTCAACCAAATATATAACCTAAAAAAAGTGTTCAATTTTAATTTAATAGAGCACGAAGGGAAAAACTGTTCTTTTTTTTTTTATAAACCTGTGCTTATTATAAATATCTGTGTTTGAGTTGCTATTGCTAAAAACAACTTTTGGTTTCTGTTCCAATTTGTTTAGTTTTTTTTTTTTATTTCTAATTATTTTGAATATAAAAACTCCCCACAAAATCAAACTTATCTCTAAACAAGTTTGGGCTATTTGTCAAATAAAAAACCGTTTTATTTTAAATATTTTTTTACATCCGAATTCAAAAAATAATAATTTTTACTTCAATAAATTGTTAAATCGATCGTGTTTTGTCCTAAAGATTTATTTTCCAAAATCCTTATCAACCATTAATAGTATTCAGTTAATTAGATTTTTTTGGAAATTCTTGCTAATTGCCATGTCGGTATAGAATGCACGCGACTACAAAACAGTAAAACAATGAAATTAAAATGGCCGCAATTAGAATAAAATATACGGTTATGCCTATGCACTACTAACACATTAGATTATAAGCAATGCATTTTACTGTACTTTAACTCTGGTTTTTTATTTACAACTTTAGACCTATTATTTACTATCACAAGAACTGAAATCATACAAATCTAATAATATGCATCAAACACTTGTTGCTTCCATATAGAAAAACATATACAAAATAGATTTTTTATCCTCGTAGTTCAGGATATATATCCTTTACAGTACAGCTACGCTCATATCTTTAATTCCGAATGGTTTTTATTCAGAAATAAGCAAAATATAAAAATTACGTACTAACAACTCTGGACCAAAAAGCATAATTACTTACAGTTTGAGGAGTTTTTCTTCCACGACCTCCACTACCTGCTGGGGGATTGTTCGAACCAGCTCTTCCACGCGAGCGCCCAAAACTTCCCGATTGCTTATCCATCGTTTTTTTTTAGGAAATAACTTTTTAATTTTTTATAAACCTCAAACAACAAAAAATGCAACTGTTCACATTGAACAAGCGCCTACTTCTTTGAAATATTAAACAACAGACGCGAAGAAAGATTAAACCTTGATATTAACAGTTGCAACTCTCCGCAGTGATGCCAGAGAAGTTGTAAAAAATATCATCAACGAAGTCTACAATAAAAATCCTTTGTACACTTTAAAAAATTGGTTTTAGAATCAATTAAAAATAATTTTCGATTACAAACCGAGACGAATTCAAAAAGATTGTAGCGGTATTGTAACACAATTGCTTTGTAACAGAAACGGTATTTATTTGTTTGTTTTTTATTTTTACTACCTTCTGTGATAAAATAAATAATAATAATAATATTGTTCTTTAATTTGAGTAATAAATGAAAAAATGTGTTTATAAAAGTGAAAATAAATGAACTAAAACATGTTTTAAGATATTTATTTTCATGGCTAATAATAATAATATGTAATACTCTATATTATCATCTTAACTAAAATTTATTTGTATATATTTTTCTATCTAAAGGTAGGTAGTTTGTTCATATTTGCGAAAAATTATGGTTTTACCATGCGAATATTTTGATGTGCAACAAATGTAGTCTATCATGCGATTTTGGGGAATTTGCCGGTTTTATTGTTTGAAAGTATGCATCATTGCTTTAAATACGAAAACCATATATTTTTGAAAGCTGAAAATAAAATAAATATTCAATAATATAAACCATTTCTGTGGCACTTATTCCAAATAAGTTTTTGTGTTTTAGAGTTAATATCAGTAAATTTTTCCATTTTTCGTGTGAAAGAAGTGCTGCTTTGTTATTTCGTAAGTTGGAAAACAAACTTGTCAGATAAATTTCATAGCGTTTTTCACAATAAGAACAAAGTACTGCTTTTGCGAAATTATTTCGCAAATATTTCATACCAAATATTTTATATGAAGTTCGACCGAGTATATAGCTAGTTACACGTTTTAGTTTTTCTTTCAATATTCTTAACATAATTTTTGTCAAAATTTAGTAAAATTGATAATTATATCATAGACTGCACACTTTCGGATATAATTATTTATTTTTGTGATAACTGCTTACAAATTTCTTTAAATAAAATGTTTACATACATCAATTGCTTTCTTAAATAAGAAGGCAAAAACGAAAAACGATAACATTGATAATCAAGTTGCTTTCAATTTTTGAAATTGTGAGTTCATTACACGTCTTTGAAAATACTAATGGAGGTGAGTACTTGTAAAGTTGCTTAGTTCTTCGCTCTTCATTTATAGACGAATGCATAGGCAGGTAGCTAGGTAGAGGTGGCTGCCCATCCAAGAAAATTTATATGGACTAACTTAGGCCGCATTGGGCCCATTGTGCTACCATAGTCATTCACTATTCCCTATTATCGAAACCACTCGGAGCTCCTGATGAAGCGGTTCAGGCTGCCAATGTCAATTCTTGACAGTTCCTCCAGATCATCCATGTAGTAAGTACACAAGTACTTTCTTCTTTTTTTCGCGAAGAGCCGAGCATCTACCCAGTAGGCGAGAGACAGTCTCCTCTTCTTCCTCATCTCTGCAGAAGTCGTTAGCAAGCAGTCCAACACCTAGGCGCCTCGCATGCGTACCCATAATGCAATGCCCCATAATGACACTGACAACTACACTGAGTGCGCCGCTTTGGAGTTTAAATAGACTCATTGAGCGCCCCGCATCCAGCCTTGGCCAAATTTTACGAGGCGTTCTACCCGTGTCCGAGGCCGCCCACCTTTCGTTGACGGAATCGACGATCGCATTACCAATTATGAGCTTGCAAGTCCTCGTAAGGAGAGGTCGATGGTCGTGTCCCGCCTAGCCAGTACGTCAGCTCTAAAGCTACCTGGAATACCACTGTGCCCCGGGACCCATATGATATAGATATCATATAGTTCCGTTATCT
Source organism: Sarcophaga peregrina (assembly GCA_014635995.1). Lineage (NCBI taxonomy): Eukaryota > Metazoa > Arthropoda > Insecta > Diptera > Sarcophagidae > Sarcophaga > Sarcophaga peregrina. Next base: position 58,889,236 of record CM025791.1, read on the forward strand.
TGTCGAGATATCTGCAACAGCCGTACACCGTCTTGGAGTTCATTACGTTGGAACTTAGAGCCTTGATCGCCGCCTGGCTATCCGTAAGTGTTATGACGTTCCGCTTGGAGACCCTTCCATCCATAAGTTTCGCCGCAGCTTGTATTCTTTTGGCATATTCTATTCTGGCAATTACTTACGTTTTATTTGTGACGATTGCCTTTAATGTATCCATAATTAATGTAACCGTGATTCAAAATAGTGTAAACAAAAATAAAGATAACTTAGTTGAATATAAAGAAGAATTTGAAAAAGCACTTAAAAGAATGAAAAAACAAATACGAAAATGTGTAACGAAAAAAATAGTAAAGGAAACAAAGTTCGAAACAGATATGTATGTCATATCCACAAGTTACTGCCACGAATATAGTGATGATGTGGCAAAAAATTTCTGTTGAGTATAGCTAGGTACTCTGTTCAAAATTTCGTGCGAAATGCTGTCAAATTTCGTACGAAATATTTGCGAAATAATTTCACAAAATTATTTGCTGCAATACATTAGTAAATACTCAAATCTTGTAAATATAATATATTTAAATATTTTAATTGTAAACTGTGATAGAGAATAAAATAAATAAAGAAATTCCTGACTGAATGGTTGTAATGACCAATTATGTATGTAATTTTAATTTCGAAAATATAAAAATGTCCCACTAATAATCAAACAGTATCGGGAAAACTAAAACCAAATTAAATAAGGTCGACCCAATTAATTTTAAGATAACTAACGTTAAGAATCGGAGGATGGTACCGTAGTTATATAAAGTGAAAATATCGCTGAGAGAGAGAAAATGAAAGCAGCAATAGAGAATGACGATGATGAGTAAAGACTATGAGATAAAAGTCCCAATATAGGTATAGCTGCAGATTATTATAACGGATATGAATTTTAAATTCCCCAAGAAGGATTTGATAGATAAGCTGAAGAAGCAGAATGGAGTTCTAGAGAATTATGAAATAGAAATAATGAAAATATCTGAAACAAAGCGAAAGAGTAGAACAATGCTATAAGTGTCTAGGTTATAACCACAAACCAGATTTTATAGTTCTATCAGGAACTCACCAAACGGACGTAATAAACGATAGAGAAAAAGAAATAGTGAATTATGACCATTACTTTCGTCGAGAGCCGAGGGGATCATATTATATTTTAAAAAGCATTGGCAGATAAGTAAAATTCGAGAATCTATAAGGGCACATGAATTTTGGATAGGTGCATTTATGGCTAAGTATGGAAAAATTTCGATAGTTATAATAACAGTTTACAGATCACCAAGTCCCCAGAATTTATGTGAGGCGTTGAGTATTTGGATATAGTTTGCGAAGAAAATTATGAAATTGTAATAGCTGGAGACTAGCATAGACTGGCATAGGTACTATTATAGAATTAGATTAGTCAGCATACTTAATGATAATGGCTTAAAACAGATAGTGAATGAGTTTACTAGGATTATACAGAAATCTAAAATGTTGATAGATTATATTATTACCAACACGGAGAATATTAGAGCAAAGGCTTATGTGGATAACAAAATAGGAGATCATAAATCGATTGATATATTAATAGACGTAGGAAATGTATGTATGCGCCTAAAAATAGGAAATATCGCGTTTTTGGATGTAACAAGGATGAATTTAGAGGCAAACTGGGATCGATATTGTAATTTGAGGAAATGAATGACTTAAATGACGATGGCGGCAAATTTGACTTGTGTTTGGATAAAACGGTGGAACATTTTGCTGTTAGATCGAGAGTAAACAGAGACAAAAGAAATGAAAGGTTTAACAGCGAACTCAGGGTCTTAAGAAAGGATAAAATTATAACATACAAAAAGGATATTATGGAGAACAGTAACTTATATAAAGTTAAAGTAGTAAATTCAAAAAACCATTATATAAATAGTAGAATAAACACAGCAAAAGATCAGAAGGAGATGTGGAATAGGTTTAAAAACTTAGTATTAGGAAAACCATGGAATGTGATAAAAAAAAATGTGAAATTTGAAAGGTTCCATCAATATCTCATTAATAGCATTAGGGATTACGTACTTTAATTGAGAATTTCCATTATGACAATATTGTACAGACTTTAAACTGTAGATTGAATTTTCGTGCAATATCTTTAATGGAATTTGAGAATATATGTAGGAATATGAAAAAGAAGAAAGACTACAGGAATATATCAACTGGCATTTTATTGGACAATTGGAACACAGATGGTAACATTTTGCTCAGAATTATAAATGGATCGTTATAAAATGGAATATTTCCAAAGGACTGGAAGGATTAGATGGTTACGGCTGTTGAGAAGATTAGAAACACTATTAAATGTGAGGAATATAGTCCGATAAATACCCTAAGAACATGTGAAAAGATTATCGATATGACATAATTAAAAACCAATTGGAAGAATATTAGTATTATAACCTACTACCGAAATATCAGTCAAACTTTAGAAGTAAGCGTTCTTGTGAGACGACAATTAACTATATAAATATATAGATGGAATTTAGAAGAAATGATCACAAAGTTCTAGCAATTTTTTTAGGTTTCAAAAGAGCTTTCGAAACAAGGGATATTTTGCTTCAAAAACTTTCATGTTATGGCATTAGGGATAAAGAATTAAAGCGGTTTATTTCATATCTCACGAGGCGTAGACAAATAAAAAAGGCAAATGATGTTGAGTTGAGTATAAGGTAGAATGATTTTGGTGTCCCACATGGTTTGATATTAGGAGCTTTATTATTCATCAATCAATCATCAATGATATTGAATAGTTAGTTTTGTATGCAGATGATACTATCATTTTTAATCATTGTGCAACGTGTGAGGAATATTATGAAAAGGGATTAAAATTAAATGAAAATAAAGCAATGTTAATGGAAATTAATATGAATACTAAGAGTTCATTTAGAATAAATAATGTAGTAATTAAAAATGTAAACAATAATAAATATCTAGGTTTCATAATTGACAGGGAATTAAAACTAAAGGAACGCTTAGAGTATATATATGTAGAAAACTAGGGTAAAATATATGTTTCTTTAAACGGCTGAGGAATAAGGTCCGAATGTTAACATCGGTAATTTATATAACACAATCCTAAAGTCACATTTTGAATATGGACCGTCAATTTTACATATATGTTGTTACGGATTGATTTGATTGATTGTTAGGATTGTAATTTTTACACCCACCCTTTTACTTGTATATATGGTTGGCAATGATGCACTTTATTGCAACCCTTTTTTATCGATGCAATTGCAACTCTTTCATTATCTTTATCCCTTTTGCTATGTATGTACTTCGTTATATTTTTTTTCGCGCGTCCTGATCGACCAATGAGATTCTGACACTTGGCGTCTGTTTCGTTAAAATTTTACCGTTAGACAGATCGTCCAATCAGATTATGACATTTGTCGTTAAATGAGGATAGGGAAGATAGGCAAAGGAGGATAATGGCGTGGGATAGGAAGAACATGTTTTTTCGAAGGGGGAGTTCGTGTGTGGCCGGCGCCCAGAGTGGTAGCTTCTTTTTTCTTTTAAAAAAGTTAAAAAAAAGAAAAGAAAATAAGAAAGAAAAAAGAAAAATTTAAATTTGGAAAAAAAAAGAAAAGAAAAAAAAACAAAAAAACCTAAAAATTAAAAGAAAAAAATAAATTAAAAGAATAAATATAAAACAAAAAAAAGCAACAAAATTCAAGAGAATAAAAACAATTTAAAAGTTCAGCAAGCGGAAATGGCGCCACAAGAAGGAGGTGTTCAAAAGCAGAGGAAACCGAAGCAGACGAATCACGAGGGACCGGTGCACCGCAGCGCAGCTAAGTCAAACATTCAACAAACATATTTTTTTATACTAATATTTCTCCTCAACTAAAGTATACATATATATCATTCTTATTGTATTATTATCTTACTTACTTACTTAATATATCATTCTTATTGTATTATTATCTTACTTGATTACTTAATATATCATTCTTATTGTATTATTGTTATTAATATTATTATTATTAATATTATTATTAATTCTATTATTAGTACTATTAATAATAAGTGTATAACCTAATCTTGAAGAAAAAAAAAACACAACAAATTAATAGAATACTAGGAAACGTTATATATATATATATATACATATATTTCATACATACAATATATGACCATTTAGATTTTAAATTCTTTTTTCTCTTTTTGCAAATGTAAAATAAATTGTTTTTTTTTTCTATAAAATGAAAAAACAACTGAAGTAGTTGGTTAAATTGGGAAGGGGAATGCTGGGAGCATGGTAAGGTATGTAGCGTTCGATTAGGGTGTCCGTCTGTCATGGTGAGTGACTTGGTCACTTGGAGGGATCTTATACCCTAGGCGGTATACCATCTAACCGTCAGATCGTTTCGACTCGTTTCTTGTATTGTCGCTTTTTACATTATTAAGTCTTTTTTCTTTTTTTTAAATTTACACAGTCGAGAGTAGTTTCTTTAGAGGCATGCAGGCTGTATTTATATGCTTACGCGTTGTTAAATACGGGTTGAGAACCACTTCGATTTGAGCAGCTGCGGAGATCTTTGCATGCCCTTGACCTTGATATTTTATTCAGTAACGACCGGCGTGTAACAATGTTGTACTGAGCAACAATTAACAAGACTGCAGAAATTACAATTACTAATTGGAGAACATTTTTACCTATCTGAACACTTAAAATATGTTGGAGAAGTGCAACCGGACTGAGAAATGCAAACGATTTTAGGCTATAACAAGCTGATACAAGTGCAATGCAGAAATCATTATACTATAAGGGATTGAATATATACATACATAATAGGTCATTACATCCCTTCAATCAGGATTATGGCCTAGCTTCTGACACCACTCATGTTGTGTGTGTTAATTTTATACATGAGTGGTGGACATACAGTTTAAAGTCGACTACGAACGACAGATTTTTGAGAAACTTTTCATGACAATTTTATATACTGTTAGAGATTTTGCCAGAAATCTGCTGCTGAGAGGAATTCGCCTATGAAATATTTTTTCATATTTCGTTTTAAAGTCTGACCTGGGGTTTGAACCGTAGCTAATAAGCCGACACACTACCTACTAGACTACGGCGACTTCAATAAGACTAAGTATGTAAAATAAAATGTCAAATTATTCGAAGAATGAAGAAAGGAAATATAAATGCTTTTAGGAAAAATATTGTAAATTTTGTTAAAAATAATAATAGTTAAACTCATATAGTTGTAATATTTATATAATTTAATATTTGTAATATTTTCTTGTTATGAATCCACACAATTTTTTTTAAATGCTTGTATGGATAACCACAGTATGTGCAGTAACGAAAGCAATGACATTTGAAAAAGGCTCATAAAATAAAAACACTGGTCCAAACCAAAATGTGTCAGAAGCAACAGATACATGGAGGAAAAACTGGTAGATAAAGCAGAAAAATTAAAACATTAAAATTAAAAAACATTTATTTTGTGTTAAAAAAGGGAAAATTTAGAATATTTCTTAATTTCTTCAATGAAAGTTTAAAAAATTCGTAAATATTTAATTTTTAATTGAAATTTGTATAATTTGTGGTCACAATGAATACAGTTTCTTGAGCAAAAGGTAATTAAGAAGTTAAATATATCAAGATCAAATAAGACATATTGCTCATATTTTTTTTTTTTTTTTTGTAACAGAACTTTGTTTATATTACCAGTATTTATTAATTTCTTGAATGAAAAAATTAAAATTCCGTATTTTTTTATTATTAATCGAACTCTTAGTAATTTCTCTTCACAATGCAATAAATTTCGTGTGTAAAAGATAAGTAAAAAGAAAAATATAACAAAATATATTCTCATAACTTTTTGTTTCAGGAGTTTATGAATATACCTCTAAATTGGTTAAATACTAAGTTAGTGACAATCGATGAAAGGTGTCACCAGGTTTCCTATGATAGATGATTTTATGTAGGTATACCAGAGTACGGCACTTCAACAAATTCTCAAAAGATGTATTATAGATTTGATATGAGAACTCAGAAATCCTACAGTACGTTGTACGACTATAAACATATCTAGCAATACTGTTATAAATGACCTTAAGCTTGTTCCTATTATAATATTAAACGGAGTAAAATATTGTGCTAGCCAAAGACTTCGCAACATGGCAACCGTTTTACCACAGATAGCATTTATATGGTAGGACCAGTTAAGACTGTTGTTAAAGTCAACTCCAAGATTCTTAACACTATGTACAGTCTCAATAGTAGTATTATTAATCTGTAAATGTGTAAGATGTGCCGTATAGTTTACCTTGCCTATTATCAAGGCTTTTGATTTCCTCGGATTGAGGCAAAGACCATTAATCGGCGTCCATTGAAACACATTGTGGAAATCATAATTTATTTTCCGTATACAATTTGTAATATCAGACGGCATGCAACTAATGTACAACTGAACGTCATCTGCGTACATTTGTACATTGCAAAACTTCAACTATATTCGCAGGTCATTAGAATAAATTGAATATAAAAGTGGACCAAGTATCGAGCCCTGTGGTACACCCCTAGATGTTAAAATATTGCCAGATTCAGTACCATCGAGATACACAAATTAACTTATATACCGTAAATACGACGACATTAGCTTGACAGCAGTATCCGAAAAATGACACACGTGTTTAACTTTTGGCAGAGAATTGTATGGTTAACGGTGTCAAATGCCTTGGAATGATCGAGTAAAACCAAAAATGATGTCAAATTGTCTTCCGCACATAATCGCAACTCTTCCGAAACATCAATGAGCACAGAATGCAGCTGTGATTAGGTCTGAAACCAGACTGCTTCTCAGATAGCCATCTTTGGGTAATCTGCTTATAAATTAATTTTTCGAAAATTTTTTACCCTAAGTTTATATAAAGAACATTTGGTCCAATCGAGCCGGATCAACCCCTAATAAAATAAAATATTGGACGAGATTTTCTTTTTAGATTGTCTCAAGGATCGCCATATTTAGTTTTTGTTGGACTAATCACACCCTTGTCTCCACATCATTTAATATTTTAATATAATTTGGTACCTATTATTTGTTTTTTTACAAGGTATGTAAAATATATTTTATTTGTGGTGCTACAGTTTTAATTGGATATTATTGTGTTCAAAACAAAATAAGTTAGTGCAAAAATATAAGTAGAAAACAAAGACGAAAATAAACAAAACAAATATATACAAACAACATTATGCAAGTATAGCCGTGTTGTTGTTGTGAGTTTTATATATTTCTGTTTATTAACAGTTCGAGATTGTCACTGACTAGGTGGCCGCTTTTTAATTTTTTTGCTAAATATTCGCCTTTGTTATTTCGATTATTTCTGTTGTATATTTTTGCACAGATATCAATACTATTTTAAAATCTTAATATTATTTTTCAAATTTATATTTTAATCCGATTTTTTACTAACATTTTTTGATACGAATGAATATTGTTTGATTTTTTTAAATTAATATTGTGATCAAAAATATTTAAAGTCTTTCGATTGCTCCCTATCCTTTCTGAATATTGTTTTGAGAAACTTTCGCTAACCCTTTTTTTTAACTCTTTGTATCCTTCAAAAGTTCGGTCGCGAATATTTCTTTAATATTTTGGAATTAAAGGTGAATTTTTATTTAGTTGTATTTGAACTTTACATTTTCTTCGACAAATCCTACTCTTTGGAGTTCTTATACTTTGGTTTTTGAACATTTTTAAATTAATTTAAATTTTCGATCCCTATTTGAATTTTTCTCCCGATAAATTCATTGAAAAAACCCGAATTTTGATAATAAATAATGGCCGCGTTAAAGAACTTAAATAGGAATTACAATCGTTTAACAGATTTGGAAAGCTTTATTCAGGCTATTCCGCGAGAGGAACATTCGGTTCACTCTCTTGGTGTTCATCGGCAGGAGTTGACCCGTTTGTGGGAAGTCTTTCGTGACTCTTACGACGACTTGTTGGAAAATGCCGATGACACGAAAGTCTCAACAAAAGACGCGAGGGCCAAGTATATGTCCGGATATACTCTGTATTTTCAATCCGCCTCATTTATTGATGGATTAATTGACAGCCTTAAAGGCAAGGCCGCGAACCCTCCTATTAATGGTATCCCCATTCACCTTCCTCCATGTGACACCCCAACCTTTTCAGGCGATTACGCTTCGTGGCCAACATTTAGAGATATGTTCTCGGCCATTTACAGAACTAACCCCCATATTGGCAACATCCAAAGGATGTATTATCTTTTGCAAAAGACTGAAGGTGAGGCGAGGGACATAATTCGCACTTGCCCCATGACGAATGATGGTTTCGACATGGCTTGGCAGAATCTCGTAGATCGTTACGAGAATAAAAGAGTATTAGTTAATTCCCAATTGAAAACTCTTTTTAACCTCCCTCCCATATCGAAAGAATCTGGCCCTTCCGTCAAGAGTTTGCAACGGACAATTAATGATTGCATAACAAATTTGTCGTTGCTGGGAATAGAAACTCAGAATTGGGACATCATCTTCGTTTACATTTGCTCCACTAGACTTCCCGAACACACCCTAGGTCTTTGGGAGCAATCTCAAGGGCCTTGCTCAGACTTACCTAAGTGGAGCAAGATGGATGACTTCCTGTCTGCCAGATACCGAACTCTTGAATCAGTTTCGGATATTATCGGCAGCCACAATTTTGCCCCAAGTACTGCTCAGATTGATAATCAGAGCAATTCTAGTAATCCCCGAAGATACAGAATTTATGAGACTGTGTCCCCTAACTTACCTCAGAGAAAATGTCCAGTTTGTGGAGAGAATCATCCCATTCGTTTGTGTTCAGACTTTTTGAGAATGACGGTTAGTGCTCGCTTGGCAACCGTTAGAAGATATAATTGCTGCACCAATTGTTTAGCCGTTTCCCATGAGGCCAAAAGATGCCATAGCTCTAACGTTTGCTATATTTGCAAACAAAAACATCATTCGCTACTTCATCGTATCGAATCTTCCCCCCGGGAGGAACTGAGGACTGGAACTAAGCCCGCTAACCCTTCTACCCCAGACAGTTCTTTGGAAATCCCTCGGCCATCTCCTATACAAAAGCGAAATGAAGTGAATAATGGCCCATCTACAACCCCTGCTTCTCGACCTTTTCAAAATTTCGCTACCCGAATACAGTCCACCCCGTCTTCAACAGTTCTGTTAGGAACTGCGGAAGTGAATATAAAATTGGATCATGCCCCGTTTTCTGCGAGAGCTCTGATTGACCCCGCATCTCAAGCTACTTTCATCTCTCGAGAGTTACAACGGAAGCTAGATCTTCCAACCTATTCGGCACCTGCTGCCACTATTGTGGGCCTTAATGGCAAAGTGGTAGCAAACTCAACAAAAGTTTGTAATGTTTCATTACGGTCTCCAATTGATCCATCGTTTAAATTGACCACAGTGGCTTATGTTGTCGAAAAGCTCACTGGTCAATTACCCACATGCTCGTTAGCGAAGTGTGCTGAAATAGATGCCCCCGATCTCCCGTTAACGGAATTTAAATATGCGCATATGGATTTGCTATTGGGTGGAGATGTATACCCCCAGATAATGCTTTCCGGATTTCGAAAAGACCCCAAAAACCATTTGATAGCCCAACAGACCGTTTTCGGTTGGGTCGTGACTGGCAAAACACTTCAGTTAAATTCGTTACCCTATAAGTCTAAAATCCCTACAGACTTGAGTCTTGATCGATCTCGTAAAGGTGCGTTTGCTCAAGGTAAGAGATCTGATTGCTCCAGAGCCCCGAAATTGAAACCTCATACGAGGAAGTAATTAGTGAATACCTTTCCCTAGACCTCACGCCGATCATGACTATTTTATTCTCCCCATCATATCGTGTTAACTCCCATTACTCATATTTTCTCGTGTGCTACCCGAATACCCACTAGATTCCGAATTTTTTAAAATTGTCAGACGCCAGCACCGCTAAAACTCTGGGTTTACGTTGGAATGCGAGCATTGATACATTTTGCTTCAAGCCAGCTCCAACGCCCTGTTTACTTGTCGTCACAAAACTTTCTGTCTTTTTTCAAATAGCCAAAGCTGTTTGACCCCGTTGGGTGAGTGGCACCTAAAATCGTAGTTGCTAAGATTGTTATGCGACAAAGTTGTAAAAGCAGAACAGATTGAGGCGAATGTTTGGAACCCATGACGTTTAACAGATGGCTCGAGTTTGTCGATGATTATTCGTACATCGACAGGATTAACATCCCCCGTTGGGTTAATTTTAACCTTCAGCGTGAAGTACTTCATGCAATTTGTGATGCTTCTTAAAAAGCATTTGCTGCCATTTTGTATAGTAGAGTCCTAACCCCGTCTGGTGAATTTATCACCCACTTGCTCGCTGCCAAAGCAAAAGTTGTGCTTGTATAAGTGTATACTTTACCCCGTTGAGAGTTCTGCGATGCAACTCTGTTGGCAAAAATGGTATTTTCACTTCGTAAGAAGCTGAATTTTACCTTTGTGGGACAGATTTGACTATCGTTCGGTCCTGGTTTCGAAACCCCCATGCCATTGGCCAACTTTTCGGCAAATCGAGTATCGTTTATCGTGGACCAGGTAGGCACTGACAAATGGAATCTCCGTATGATATCATCTTACTCATCACAAAAGCTATTGAAGATATGTTATTGTTTTCATTAGATGTGACATTTAACCCCTACCGATCCGAAATTTGATCGAATACAACGGTTTTATCTCGTCCCTAATTCAAAATGAAAGTGTCCGAAATTCGAACTGCCAATGGCGTTCCAATACGGCCAAGTGTGAAGCCCATGCGGCTTTCTAACCCACACTAAGAGCAAAGCTAATTCGTTCTCTTGTTTTTTTTCCTTGTTGCGTGTTTGTCGTTTAATTCCAGATAGTGTAATACCCCGTAGGCTAATTGGCGAACGCCTAAAGGACAAACACCTCGAAACAAGCTGGCAACAATAAGGATCCTGATCACTCAGTACGGAAGAAGAGGAGCGCAACCCACAACCAAGCTCTTGTTAGAACATGTTCATTGGCAGCAAAAATCGCTTTTATATTTTATAATTTTTTTTTACCCTCTACCACAAATAATTTGTATTATTTTATCATAATATTATTACCCCTGAATTGTTAATTTTGATCTTTGGCCAGGTGACTTCTCTCTCCTCTTGTTGCAATGTTGCAAGGGGGGCGGGATGTTCACGCTGGCCACCCTACTTTTAAGCCTTAGTAATAAGTTTAGTTTAAGTATATAAACCATCCCTGTACTTACGTTATAATTATTGTGAATTGTGGAATATAAACGAAAAGAGATCATTACTCGATCCACCCCCCAACCCGAAGGTACGTTTATGTACATAGAATAAATAAATTCGATTATTAATATTAATAAATTTGTATTTTCTTTACCCGTCTTCTCGCCTAATATTTTATTTTATTATTAACCTGCACCCCCCGAAACACATGGCTTTATAATATATAATCATTCCAAAATCAAATAACATGCAGCTTTTTATAAATGACCACAGCATCTCTGCATAACATATGTTGAGTATAATATTTTTTTTCAGTGTACTGAATATTGGTTTTTGATGAATGTTAATTTGGCACCCAGTCCATATGCCAAATCTGAATTTGGTAATTGTCAAAAACGCGCGTTAGCAAAGCAGTTTAAGGTGTTGAAGCTTTTTGTATTATTAAATTTCTTTGTTTTTTTTCGTTAAAGTAGAAATAATTATCTTCGATAAACTGTTTAAAATATTAACATTATGAATTCAACACAAGTGAGCACTCAACTGGACTTACTTGATATGGCGGGAACTATATTAGAAAAGTATGACTCCAATGATTTAAGTGCGCCAGGTCTTTTAGAGGTAAATGTCAAGTAAAATAGCATTTATATTCATACGAAACTTGTAGAATTATAATATAATAGATGACGGGCATAAATCAACATGGGATGGCTACTGCAAGTGGTTTAAACGACTATGACTACCAAACACTTTCAACCTTGTCGATGGGTCACAAGCAATTGAATCAACTTCAGACATTGAATAAAATTCCTATACCGCCTGAAATTTTAGAACATTTTAAACGTAAGACTACAAAATATTTTTAAATTGCATTCATTTTTGATGACTATTTTAAACTTCTAGATATCAAATGCCACTGTATGATGGGCTTGTTTCCGGAAATAGGTAGAGCTTGGTTAACCATTGATTCCGAAATTTATGTAAGAAGTCTAATATTTCTTTTATTACTTACATTATATTTAAATACATTTACAGATTTGGACTTATGAACAATCCCGCGATGTTGCTTACTACGATGGGTTAAGTCATCTTATAATTAGTGTAGGTTTGGTAAAACCAAAACCTGGTGTCTTTATTAATGATGTGAAGTACCTTCTGATTTTAACGACACCAATTGAAATAGTTGTCTTAGGTAATGTAGTAAATATTACATCCATTATTTTAATATCTATAATCTAATTTTCTTGATGACTTTGTGCAACTATGTAACCTTTTACATAGTTGGCAGGCAATAAAGTTATATATGTTTTTAACAAAATTTTGCTCTAAAAGAAAATTAAACTGAATTAGACCTTAACAATTCTTTATTTCCAAACATTCGGTATTCCGATACTGCAATTTTATTAATGAGATCTCTTTTGTTGGGTTATGTTTTCTGTAAGCAAGATATTATTCTACTTAAATATTCGCATACAATTTTCCATAAAAAATACAGTTTTCTTAAGTTTTCAATATGGTAAACCATATTGTTCTAATGGTTCTAATAATCTTTAAAATGTATAGCTACGTACTAAATCATAATAAATTTGAAGAACATTGCTTTCACCCTCTGTAATAGCGTTCTTTTCTAACTATATGGTTATCATTAATTTTATAGTTACGTACTTTTACAGCTATTAAACTGGTAGCTGTGGAAGTAAGCCTGACGTATTTAAATTTCTGGATCTTCAAATTAACATCTATGAAGGCACAAAATATTTTCCTTTAAAATTAATTTTTAATCAAAACTAAACAAAATTCATATCATTATCAATCCTACGAAATAACTATTACCCTTTAGTCTGGATTATTGACCTAGTTTCTCACACTACTTATGTTGTGTGTGTGTTAATTTTATACATAAGTGACGGGACCTACAGTTTAAAGTCGACTCCGAACGACTGATTTTTGAGAAACTTTTCATGGCAATTTTATTTACTCTCAGAGTTTTTACCAGAAATCTGCTGAGAGAAAATCGAAGAAAAAATACTTTTTGTATTTTGTTTTGATGTCTGTCCATGTATGATTTTGTTCGCCAGTTCCTCAATAACAGCTGCATAAAAAGGCTGAAATACCGTAATCAATGTTCCCATATATTTTCAGTGATTGTTATTGATATGTTTCAATTACTATTTTGCATAATGGGGTTAAACGTTAGTGACTGCTATTCTAAAATTATTTAGGAAAATTGATCTACGATGATTTTAATTCAAGTTTCAAAACTAATTTGTCCGCTAGGAGCTAGAAGTCTTAGTTGTTAGGTATTAACAAGCTCAAATAGGTTACGAAGCGGAACTTCTGGTTGGTCTAGTATTTATATTGAATGTGGGCGAGTGGTTTTATTAATAAGTTAAACTAATTTTACCTTACATAACGAATGAGTCTGATTTATTTATTTCTTTCTATATTTCATACTAGTTTTATTTACAGCCCATTACGATTAAAATGATCAACTGCATATTTATTTTTTATCCATATTTTAGAGATGTACGGTACTACAACATTTTTGGAAATAATAATTTATGTATAGTAAAATAGAATTCGTCAAAAAAAAAAAGAAGAATTAGAAAATATAGAAACTTAAAAAAAAAAAAAGTCGCCTTAGTCTAGTAGGTAGTGAGTTGGCTTATTAGACTGAAGGCCCGAGTTCAAACCCCAGGTGATACATCAAAACGAAATTATGAAAATATTTCTTCGGCGACTTCCTCTCAGCAGATTTCTGGGAATAACTCTTAGAGTAAATAAAACTGCCATGAAAAGCTTCTCAAGCCACTCATGTTAAAAAAAAAATTTTTAACATTTAGAGATCGCCATAGTCTAGTAGGTAATATGTTAGCTTATTCGAGTTCGTATCCCAGGTCAGGCATTAAAAAAGAAACATTAAAAAAATATATATTTCTTCGGCAATTTCCTCTCAGCAGATTTCTGGCAAAAACTCTGAGAGTAAATAAAATAAACATGTCCTGAAAATGTTTCTCAAAAAATCTGTAAGTCCAGCCACTCACGTATAAAATTAACACACACAACATGAGAGTGGAAAGGCCGTAATCTTGACTGAAGGGTTGTAATGGCTAATTATGTATGTAGAAACATTTTTAAGCAGAAATTAAAATATTTCATATTTGAGATTTTGAGTATAAGTCTGAAGCTAATAAGAACTTACGTCAAAAAGTTTTAAATAGTAGAAATAGTATGTCATTTTCAGGATTTCTTAGTAAATAAAATTGTCGTGACAAGTTTCTGAAATCTCGTTCGAAATTGAACTTTTACAGTACGTTAAGTTGTTAATGGGTAGCTTGCAGTCATGATCCGTTAACTGTGGGTTTGAACCACCCCGAATTCCGGATGAAACCAACCAGTCCAATTAGTGGTATATTCGCCACCATGCCCAGATCTTCAAATATTCTGTCCTCCAGAAAACGTGATGACATAAAAGGTGTTGTACCGATTCCGTTTCTTCCTCATTATGGAAGCTTCTGCAGCAATTTTGAAATGGAAAACCAAGGTTATGTTAATTTGGGACAAGTGCAATACAAAGAGATCAAAATGACCCATTCTAATTTTGCCCCAGAAGAGAGAGTATTGTGAGGAGATTGGAAAAGAAGAGGAGGTGGGCAAGGGAGGGTATAAGAAGGAGAGGAAAATGGATGGACCACAAACACATAAGAGAGCACAACTACAACCATGATGCCCGAACACTTCTTAACCATCTCAACACCTTCTTCGAAGAAATTCCTGCCCTATTAAGGGTTGAACAGTTGCAGAGGAGGTGTTCGATAGCTTCCAACTCCTCCTCATCTTATGTCGAACTCAAGAAGTTCCGCGATCTTCCCACTGGCCAACAGTTTTAAAATTCAACAGCCAAATATTAGACAACCTACGGTGTGTTGAATTCCGTGCCGCTTTTTTCTAATTTGAAAAAGTATATTTTTAGACGCACATACACACCTGCTCAAAATAATAGATGCACCTCATTTTAAAATGTTAAAGAAACGTTAACTGTAAAAATGTCCTCGAAAAACCAGCGAAAACTATTTTTTATTATAGTTCCATCTGACCACATCTTTAAAACGATGATTTTCTGTGATTTCTCATGGTTTTAACAACTTTTTCTTCTTCTTCAATTCAATGATAATTTCCTTTACAATATTTTTATGTAATTTTATATAAAAATGATATTCTTACCGTTTTACATAAATACAATGAAAAATCACTCAAATATTGAATTTACTATGGAAAAAATTAAAAATAAGTCAAGTGGATCTATTATTAAGATCAACAGTTTTTATGGATTCATCGGAATTCGCTTTTTATGTTTAAACTAGCTGACCCGGCGAACTTCTTCCCGCCCAAAAAGGATTTTTTTATTGCCCAAAACATAATTTTATTGTAGTTGTTGTAATCGCTCCATAACAAAAACTAACAGACAGACATGTTACATATGTAGTTATAAACCATTAAATTAGCCGAATTATAGGTATCTCCTAAAGGGGAAGGATTGCCACGCCCATTTTTGGTGAGTTTGTCAATAGCGATTCTACGAACTTACCCACCAAATTGCATTCGTCTAGGATCACTATGTTCCTAAATATTAAATTTTCAAGGTTTCTGCTACGCCTACTTTTTGCTATATCAAATTTTTTTTTAAATCATCTAAACCTGATAAGCTTTCGAACAAAAAAAAATTGTTAATTGTTACGAACTTACCCACTAAATTTTATTCGTCTACGATCAATATGTTCCTAAATATTCAATTTTAACGATTTGCCATGCCCTCTTAATGAAATGAAAAATAGTTGTTGTCTGATTCTCAGACCTACACGATATGCATACAAAATTTTATGAAAATCGGTTGATCCATTTCGGAGGAGTTTAACCACTAACGTCGTGACAAGAGAATTTTATATATTAGATAAATGCATGTACTTGTCAAATTTTTCGTTTTAAAGATGTAGTCAGATGGAACTATAATAAAAAAAAAAAGAGGGCATTTTTACAGTTAACGTTTCTTTAATATTTTAGGATAAGGTGTATCTATTATTTTGAGCAGGTGTGTATAACACCTCTATCGTCTCGTACTCAAACATCTCTGATCTATTCCGTAACACTTCGTCCGTCTTTTCGTATTTCTCCCTATGCCACAATGGCGCGGAACCCAATAGAGACTGGAGTGTGTCGATGTACACGAGAAAATTGCGAAAAGTCCATGCAAATCCTGAGGGCCTTCGTTTCGGCGATGTGGGATCCAAGCACTTCGATTGCTACTTGACAGTCCACACATTAAATTCGAAGGAGGTAGATCTTCGATTCCAGTTTATCGGAGTAGAGCTCAGATCCAGTACCACACTCAATTTTTGAGCCATCAGTAAACGTCGTTATATCACCGCCACCGGTGACAACTTCAGCAACACATTCTTCCCGTGTGGGAGTTCGTCCAAAAACAATCTCTGATACTGTGAAAGTGTCTTAAAAACAAGAGAATCGGTTCTACCACATATTTAAGAACTTAAGCCTCAGTATATTTTTAGTATCCACGTTTTGGAAAAATATGGTTGTAGATACAAGATGACCTCGAAGCGAGACTGCGGTGTTGACTTCAGAGCACCCGTGTTCCCAAGCATGCCAACCTCTGTACCCTGTTCAGCCTAGAGGTAGGTCTTCTTTCGTTTAGACTCACCACGCTAATACTCCGCAGGAGCGGATATGCCGCTGTGCACATCCTGTGGATGGTATAAGCCTGCAGGCCCCATCCATTTCCAAACGTATTTTTACAGATATAAAAGGCATTCATCGCTTTATTCATCCTTTCTTGAGTGTTCTTTTTCCAGGACAGTTTGGAGCCCTAAAAGATAGCCAAGCACTTTGAGAGTCTCAGAGCCGTTCCGTTCATTTTCTGAACAGCGAAGTTAGGTGTCCAATTTTTCAGAGTTAACAAGAAAAGTTAACACTCAAACTGTTCTTCTCCGCCCACCTGTGCACCTTTGCTAGTACCGACTCAATAAGATCGCTGACGGTTGAAAAATGACGTGACCAGTATCACTACGTGGTCAGCTTATGGTTTCAATTTAAATCCAACTAGGTTCCAGCGTAGTGGTGAAATTAACCCCCTACGGTGCGCCACTAGTTACTTGCTCCCTGACGGAAGAAAATACCAATTAAGATTGAAAGTCACTCGAGTCAATGTTTACTAGACTGTAAGCCAAGAGCTTTCTCTAGTGTGCCAAATACTTCGTGTAGTGCTGTGTCCACCGATCTACCTCTTCAGTAGGCGTGCCTTGCTGGGCTGCACTGGAGTTGCTCCTAACGTATATATCAAAGAGTTTCTCCAAGGTTTCATGTAAAAACTAGGAGAGGTTTATCATGTTATGTGATTCGCCTTCCCTGCATTCGGAATGAAAACTATTTTCGCCTCTTTCCACTCATAAGGTGTGCATTCTTTTAAAATCCATTCGATGCGATATGGGTAATGCCGTCGCCTCGCCGTTTGTAGTATTATTGGGTAAATTCTTTCCGTTTCCAGAGATTTGTATGCTATCATCTCCGTTGTTATTACAGTCAAAGAACAGTCATCGGCGATTGGAGACTTTATCCCGTTAATTTTTATTTTTTTCCCCCAATATTTTCTGTTATTTATTTCCATATTCGTTTTGTTCTTCAAATATTCATGATTGTAAATGCTTTAAACAACTCTATAACATCTTTTTCAATTTAATAAAAATCAGCGGGACCGTGACTGTATGTTATCTATGAGGCTTATTTCCTCCCTGCGGAGTGTGGTTTGGCTCCACAACTTCGTGTGCTAATCGTATTTTTTGAAGCCTCGTTAGTACAAGCAATGCTCTCACAAAATTTAGCCCAGGAATCTCTTACAGCTCTATTTGCTTTTTGTTGGAATTAAAACTCAGCTTATATAGCCCAGTTGTCTTAGTCCGTTCGGCTCTATTGAAGAGTCTTCTCGTTTCCTTCCTAAGATACCTTAGCTTCGATGAACACCACGCTCTTCAGGGTCGGCTAGAGAGATAGCAGGTTGATCAGCTTTTGAAATCTGCCCCAATTCGCCCTATTTGCCAAGGATTCTGATGGGGAGAAGTCTATGCTGAAGAGTGTTCGATAGTGATCCGAACAGGAATACTTTGTAGATACCCGCCAGTTTGTGACCCTAACAACATCTGTGTCCGATACTACTGTCAGATCTATTACCTCTTCCCTGTTCTTGTTAAAGAATTTGGTTATATAAACTAATTAGATTTGAAAAAAGTATAAAATCGCTTTTAATGTCCGTGATTCCCTATATGGTGTGATGGGCTTTGACATTGAATCCCGTCAGAATCACCTGCTTGAAACATCTCCACGTCTTCGAATGCCAGATATACGGATGCTATAAGGAATATACTGCATCTAGCGCGTTCGCACTCTGTAATAATCTAGTAAATAAGAATGCAGGTGCTTAACTTACAAGCCATATATATGATATATAAAATATATCATACTCTACCGGAACAATACAAAAATGTAAGAAAGCAATAAATATTAATTAAAACCTATATTAGGACACATATTAAAGAATTCCTTTGCGTAATCATCGTAACGAACTGTATATAGAATACAATAACTTGATCTAATCAATGGCAAAATATAGAAATATAAGAAAATAAATTCTAGTAGTTGCCTAATACTTAACATTAATCGTTTTATCTATATCTGGATCTAATTATAACAAAAATATTAATAAATTACATAAATTAGCCTAAACTTTAAGAGGGATTTATGTTTTATTTTGAATTTATATTAAAAATTTTAATATTTATGTAGGTGTTACTTTTGGAGACACGACAAAAACTATATCATCACCCACCCGAAATATTCAAGGCACAGCAACTTTTGAAGAAATGCAATTAATGAGTAAGCCGATTTTTATACTTAGCACCGATAATGTCCCGATCAATGTTGTCGTAGGAAGTGATAATGGGAGAATTTTTTTGGGTGGAAGAGATGGTTGCCTTTATGAAATATCTTACCAAGCGGAATCAAGCTGGTTTGGAAAGCGATGCAAGAAAATTAATCATTCTCAGGGTATCGTTTCTTATATGGTTCCAAATTTTTTAAAAGTGTTTTCTGTAAATATACTTCTAAAGTTTTTTATGAGTAGATATTAATATTTATACTTTTTTAGGAAAATGATCCAGTTGTTCGATTAGAAATAGACAGTAGTCGCCAATTACTGTATATTTTAACTGAGAAGGGTTCGATTGAAGCCTGGGAAATAGGCCAAGAATGCAATATGATGCGTCGAATAGCAAAAATAAGTCAAAATGAGATTTCTCAAAGCGCTGGACACATTATTAAGTAACTTTTGAAAGAAAAAAGCGTGTAATGTAATGTATGTTTATTTACTTATTTATTTATAGAACTGTGGATCCAGGGGTATTTAAAAATATAAAATCAATATGTCCACTTTCAATTGATGATTGTCAAAATCTTCATTTATTAGCTGTAACACAATGTGGAGTCCGTTTATTTTTTGGAACAAACACACTTTCAGCTTATCAAAATCCTAATCAATTTCCCGTTATGCAAACAAATTTATCTACGACCCAAAGTTCACCCACAAAGATGACGTCTGTAGGAACTTGTGGAACTCAAACGGCTTCTGGTGCGGCACCAACTTCATCAGGTTGTATTGCAATGGAACAAAAACGACAGCAGGGTTTATACCTGTTGCATGTAAGGTTACCACCTGGATATACTCCAAATACTACAATTAATAAACCAAAACAAGTACATTCCGCTCATTACAATGAGGGAACTTTACTTATGGTTTCTACACCACAACAAGATCAAGATATCCTGTGGTCGATAAGTTCAGCGCCTTTTCCTCATCGTCCTTATTTAACCGAATCAACTACTGTTATTCCATTGGACGGTATAGTTTGGAGTTTGGCAGAAATGCCAAACCGTTGTAACACACAAGTGCAGTCTTTGTTGCGTAAATCACAAAAAGCAAAAAAGGTCGTGTTATTAACTAATCAGGGAGCACATATTATATCTTTGTTAAAACCTATTGATATCTTGCAACAACTACTTATAGCTTGCCATGGCCCACAACATGAAGCTGTAAAAGCCTTTTTTCAGGTAAAAGTATAGTTGCAAATTTTTCCACTTGCAACTACAATATATTATTTTTTTTAACAATAACTCTTGATTAAATGAATAATTTTATTACAGGCTCAAGGAGATCGCGAGGCATGTGCAACGGCATTACTTTTAATTTGTTCAGAACAGTATCGCGGAACTGATCTGGCGATGTGGGCGGCACAAGCATTTTTATTATATGGTGGCGAACCTACGTTATCTAGTCAAGCTCAAATGATGTGCTTACCCGCGCAAAACCAACGTTCTTATTTAAACAACTCAATGGGTTTGGATCAACGTAGTAATCCGCAAATGTATATGTCGACCCCAATGCCAAGTTCTGGAAACAATTGCTTAATCAATCGTTCAATACAGGGTACACCGGCCCAAAATCTACTGCAACATTCTCAATATCCAATAAGTCCTAGTATGTGTTAAAAATTTATGAAAACTGGACAGCATTTCATATTTTATTTCATATTTTTCAGTTTTTAGTCAAAATTCATACGTTTCATCTGGCATTGCCCCTGTCAACGATGTAAATACAGTTACTTATTCATTTAAGCATGACGCTTTATATTTATATTTTGCTCGACTAATACGCCCCATCTGGAAAATGCGATGTGTTGACGAAAATCTTAATAGTAAACTGACGCATTTGGATTGCAAATATATTTTAAAAGACCTTTATGCTATAAAGAATTTTTTGGAAGCAAATTCTGTCAATGATTTGTCATGTGAGTTAATTGTGCATAATTTTAAGTATTTTTAATAAATTATAAAATTACACATTTTTTAAGGCACTATTAAAACTTTTAGTCTTCAAAATTCACTTTCCAATGGATATGGACAAATTGTACACAACGTAGTAAACATGCACCCTAACGATGCCCAAATGAATGCAGTAGAACAAGCACATGCCGAAGAAAAAAGATCATTAACTGCTTTAAACTGTTTAATAAGTAGGCAAACATTTAATCGTTTCTGATTATTTCATTTAATGGAAAGCTTTTTTTTTATATCAGAACATACATGTGAAGTTTTAGCATTGTGGAAGATATTATGTGAACATCAATTTCAAGTATTAGCAAGCCAGTTATTAAGGGAACAGCAATCAGTTTTAACAACTTGTACTTTTCGTGACTTGATATTATCCCGATCCGAATTTTGTGCACTTTTAATTGTTGCCTTAGTAAATGCGTATTTAAAAGACAACACGTCTGTCAGTACGATATCCGCTAAATTACGCGATGACTGCCCAAATTTATATCGGCACGAAGATGCTGTATCGTTTAAGGCAACTGAAATTCTTATGAATTCTAAAAATTGTACAATTATTGAAGAAAAACACGAAAAATTACGAACCGCTCTGCAACTATGCAAAGATGCTGCACCGAATTTACCGTTACAAAATATTTGTCAGCAGGTAAAACCAAATCACTTTATTAAGTTTTAAGTAGTTATAAATTTGAAATTCCATATACATATTTTAGTTTATTTTAAGTGAGTTTTTCGAAGGTGTAATTGAGTTAACAGCTACTTGTGCTTCTAAAATTGATCCTGAAGAATTTGGTATTCACTTTTATCAGAGCGATGAACCTGAAGAAGATCGTGAAGGATACGCTGCTTACACAGCACGGTAAAAGAAAATATTTATACAAATCCTTATTTAAAAATTGTTGTGAAATTAAAAGCACTTTCAATCAAATGCCTTTTGTTTTATTCCTCTTATACTTTCAGATTAAACTGCTACAAAGAAGTCAGGCTAATGATGGATCATGTTTATCAGTCTGCTTGTAACTCCAATGTTAATAAAGAATTTTCTCAACAAATTTGTAATAATCCTGAAATAAGTGTTAATGCTCAGATTATGAAGATTGTTGAAATGGCTATACAAGTAACCGATCCAATCTTACATACATGTGTTTATGAATGGTTAATGATTCATGATATGCTTTTTGAGTTATTATCTTTAACAGAGCAAAGTTTGGGTGAATTTTTGAGAAGAAATGTATTACGAAATCCAGACAATTTGAGTTTAATTGATTTATTGTGGAAATATTATGAAAAAAATGGCCATCATGCGCAAGCTGCACGGATTTTAGATAATTTAGCATCGACTTTCAATGATAGTCTTTCCCTCCAGCAAAGAATTGAATATTTAGCGAGAGCGGTAATGTGCATGCGAAATGATGGTGTTGGCTATTCAATTTCTAATGGTGTTCTGCTGAAGGAATTAGAAGATAAGGTATTAAATGCATATATGTAATTCATAAATCCTTTTATAATAGAATGTACCAATCACGTTAAATATCTATAAATATTTCAGTTAGAAATTGCACGTGTTCAAAAAACTGTTTTAGAGGCAATATCGGCATTGGAACCTACAAATAGCAAAGCTAAGAAAGCAGTAGAAAATTTAAATAAATGCTTATATGACATTACACAGTTGTATGAGAATTTTGCAGATCCGTTTAATTTATGGGAATGCAAACTTACTATTCTTAACTGTTCTCACCATAATGATCCTCTCCTTATTGAGTCGGTGTGGATTCAAATTATTAACAATGCTGTCGATGCCAATGGCTCAATGCAAGAGCGAAGTACGCAACTATTCTCAAAAATTGAGGCTCTTTTCAAGGAGTTCGGAGAATCTGGCCATTGCTTTCCACTAGCTTTCATCATAAGAGAACTTGAGATAAAGGCATGTCAATTTCGATTTCCTGAAGGCATCGTACCAGACAAATTAGTTGCAATGAATATAGATGTTGAACTACTTATGGAATATTATGCTAGGTAAGTATTATTAGAAGACTTACATATATAATGTTCTATATAGGGTTAACATCGCGATACTTAATCTGTATAAATACAAAGTTAAGATTATTCTGAGTAAAACATAACTGCAGAAATAGGAAT
The DNA here is from genome assembly GCA_014635995.1 of Sarcophaga peregrina. Classification (NCBI taxonomy): domain Eukaryota; kingdom Metazoa; phylum Arthropoda; class Insecta; order Diptera; family Sarcophagidae; genus Sarcophaga; species Sarcophaga peregrina. The sequence continues at coordinate 58,912,645 of CM025791.1, forward strand.
TTTTCAAAAGCCTGTAAATAAATAAAGAAAACGCAGTGCTATGTATAAATATTTCATTAAACAATGAAGAAGTATTTTTTATTATTAAAAAAAAAATATCAAATTTTTTCCTAAATGCATTTGTTTCTTTCTTTTTTTTCATTTTTGCATTATTTGGCAGTTTATTGAGTAAATCTAGTTCTTTGTAGAATTGTCGTTGTTATACATTACATAATTACTGCCTTTTTTCTATACTGAACCAATTTAGCTAATCAAGCTTATAATTAATATAATTAATTGAATTGAATCTTAATATGATTCGTATTACTTTATTTTGCAATTTTCACTTCTATTAATTTGTTCACTTTTTCAACTTTCTCAATTTCCTCCTTATTAATCTTAAAAACTATATTGCTGCTTATTCATTCATCTTATTACGATTATCATTACATTATTCATTCGTATCTCCGTATTGTTTATATATATGATAAACAGTAATCCCCCTAAAATTGTTAGTACATTTCAATCGTCGCAAACGCTCTCTTAAAATCCATTTTTGCTGTTTATTTCTGCTTTTTTTCAATTGAATTTTGGACAGTAAAGTACACGATTCCGGAAAAAGGCGACGTATATCAAAACGGCGTAAATTAAATTTCAAATAACTCATACTAACAGATGCATTTGTTGATGTACATTTTACCACAAAAAAAAAACGGGTTATCTTAGATTTTTTTTTAACTGTCCTCTACATCACATGTTGGTGTCATACGCTTGTGCAGCACATGGACAGGGAAAGGGATAATTAAATTTTTATTCTATGTACCTATTGAATTTTTTTTGAAGAGGGAATTCCCCTGATTTGGTTTACAAACAACAGAGGCGACGTAAATTGAAGTTGAAGGGAACAAAATTTTTGACGACGTTAATCGAAACAACGTAAATCGAGGGAATACTGTAGCTACTTTTTCGTTATAAATATGTATCAGTAAAACTTTGGTATAACGAAATTAGAAGATGTAGGAATAAAATTCTTTATAACTGTAGTTTTTTCTATAAATTCTATTTACTCGAAACTATGTATAGGAATCTTTTCACCTATAAAATTGATTTACGCTTTAATGAACTCATTTTGACAAGAATCAAAACAAAACTGACTAGTTTTGTGACGTAGTACGTATGCATCTCACATGCTTAAGGATTATGACGTTTTCGTTAAAATAATGCTGCCAAATAAATTTTAAATTTCCCACATTTTCTATGATAATAATAAATTCAATTCAATTGAAAAATATTTTGAAAAAATTGTACATTAAAGTATTTCTGCTTAAATTGGAATCAAAGGTAATTCGACATATTAAAAGTTATTGTCCGAGGGAGGTTTACATAAGCCTAATGCCGATTTTTTAAAAATTTGGAACATTTAAATTATAAATTACACATTTGTCATAAATAATTTATTGGGAATACCTACAACAAAATTATAAATGTAGCAACGCTACATATACATATAGTTTGTGAGAAAATGAAACTTCCAAAAACCTTATTTTAAAAAATAAAGAGAGAATGAAACTACCTTCTATATTTCTTATACTATGGTACGTATGTGCTCACTTTTAAAAAATTTTTGATAATGGGACTTTGTTTAAAATTTTATTTTGCTTTACTATGAATCAGCCTTTTGAATCAGTATTTCGCTAAGTAGAGGCTTTGCCATGACACTTGCAAACGCATATAGACTTTGCTGTTTTTGAAACGAGACTAACATTGCTCAAAATATAATTTTTTTTATTCTCACTCCGCTTTTGAAAGAATACTTCGCTATAAAGAGGCTTTGCATAGCCGGGACTGATTTAGCTTTATTATTAATTCGTTGTATAAAGGCTTTGAAACGAATTATTCGATATATAGACATGACATGATTTTATATGACTAACTTTGCAGTAAAGAGGATTTTTCAAGGGACTCAAAAAATAATTCGTAACATTGAGTTTATCGGTATAACGAACCTTGTTTTACTGTATTTATTGATGATGCTCTTTAAACGCTCTTGTAACCGTAACCTTCGCACATGTTTTTAAAGTGTTTATTGGAAGATAATCTTAAAACACCCTTGTTCCCGAAATGTTGTCGATTGGTTTTATCATTGATTCTTTTAACAATCTGGAAAAATCCAGATATCCAGGACTTGAATGAAGTTAAAATGTTATGCAACAATGATGGAAAAAATCTGTTGGAAAAAACCTGTTCTAAGTAAAAATAAGTATGACAGAAAGGAGGTTTTAATTGTAGTCGCAAATGACATGAATTCAGAAATTGCAGTTATAAAGACAAAGACGACAAGTGTTTTTCCTGCAATTTGGCCATATTTGTAGACAGTGTCCATTCTTTGTGTAAAAAGATTTTACTGCGAAAGACTTACTTGTTCCTGGTAACAAATTTAATGTAATCTCTCATGCAACCCACAGAAGATTAGACAGGCCTGAGCTAAAAAAATCAGATTTCTATCCCATTGGAAATTTTAAGGCTTAGGCATTGCTAATAAGGAATACTCCTAACTATTCCACGAAGTATCCGATAATTGCATAGGTAATCAATTAATATTGAACAGGTGAAGGTTCAGAACAGATCAGATCAGTTGAGTTCGTAGAATAATTAATGTTGGTCAGTTCATACGGAAACAGTGGTGATATTGACATCAATCTGAATGCAAGACATGCTGCTGTAAGCGAGGAAAAGATCTATTGAAAGTTTATAAATCGATAGCGTCAAAAACAACAGGTGTTGAAATGAAGATGATCGTGAGACATGAAACACCTACATACATATATACTGCAACCCAAAACGTTTACCACCGATAACAGAAAGAACGCTGTCGATTAGTTTAAAAATGCTCACAAGAAGTATTTATGCAATACTTGGCAGCACTAACTTGATCCGAACGTTTTTTTTTTTTTTTTTTCAACAAATTGCAATGCTGTCGCAAATTTTTGCAAATATAGTAACAGTTTGATTTCAGTTGGAATGGTTTGCGGTTAGCCATTTCTTCGACAACATTGTAGTTTCATGAAATAAAATCTATTAAACAAAAGAAAATTTTCCTTTATTTGTAGAAAAATGGAAAAATAATAAAATTTTGCGATATTGTTACAGAAAATTTTAATTATTTATATTTTTAGTCCCGAGGGAGATTTCACATTTAACATATAAAAATTAATAATACGGACTAGACTGGATATGGAGTCAGACTTCCAGGAAGGTAGAAAGAAAAAGTCAGTATTGTGGGGAAAAGTTTTATTAAAAATTAAAGAAACCAAATCGGACTTTGAAATGACAAAGCAACAAATAAGCGGGAAATTTTTGAATTTGCACACCACTATAAAAGAATTAAAGTTAGAAGTAATAAGACTGAGCGAAACGCCACTTGCTGGGAATTCTATGACATATTTGATGAAGTCTATGGTACAAAACACTATTAACCCATCGTCTAAATTTTCAATAATATATGCTATTCTAAAAAGCAAATTCTGTTTAGTTTTTGTGCAGTAGCAAAGCACCTGCAACAGCTGATCACGCATTGGCAACAAAACTTGGCATAAATGCCGCGTTGGTGCAGAAATTTGCTGAATTTACGAACGCAGAGTATATCATTTATCGCACATAATGGACTATACCAATTTTTCTAAGTTCCGTTTGACTTAGCGAATTTATCTGGAGGTTTATAATGTGACATTAACGCAGTGTTCCGAGATTTAACCAGAAAAGGTATAGATTTGTCTTACATTACACAGCAGAAGATGAACACGAGGCGATAAAAAATGTTAAGACTATTTTCATACTTTATGAAGATTATAGACTAGATACTATAAATTTAAAGGAATGTAATTTCTGTAACGATGAATTCAATTCCTTAGATATGTCATTGAGAGTGAAACAATTTCACCGTCCCCAGAAAAATAAAAGCAATGATAAAATGCCTCGTTCCAAAAACTGTGTGACATTGGCTAGATATTTCCGTCAGTTCGTACGTTATTTCTTGGTAATAGCGAAACCAGTAACAGATTGGAAGAACGATACAGAAATTTGGAAAATACAAGGAACAAATTTTGGCATTCGAATGACTCAAGCAAAATTGAAATCCACTATTTACAATCAAAACTAAGATCGAAGTTTACACTGAAGCGTCTACAGAAGCAATTTTGCTCCAAAAATCGTCAGCTTTACCTGGCTGCTATATGAGAAATAAAACTAACGACCAAGAGAAAAATATTCTTGCTACAGATTTGTGATGCTTACCGTCATCGAAGCCTTTAAGTTCAGAATATATTTGTTAGGTATATAGGACCCAACTGCAACGTATTTAACAAAACGTTCGAGGAGAAGGACCTATGTACACGCGTAGCCCGATTAACAGAATTCGACGTGCCCTAACTCATCTCTTCAGGCGCCGCTCATTCAAGCGCGCCTTCGGCAGTCGGTCACATCAATCGATGTCAGGGCTTCCTCTATTTGGCCCTTTCAACCCAAACAAGGTTGACCATGTCGTTGAGCAGGTCGTACAACTATAGAGTTGCTAAAGCCACACAACACACGTAAAGTTATAAAAATAGGTTATGGGGAGGTCCCTAAACAGACTGCACCGAATTTATGATAGCCATAGAGATGATGCTGTATTCGAAACGAATGCAACCGATTTGTAAGGCAGGGAAAATCACAATTCACGGATTTGTATTCAAGGATCACGGTCGGCACGAATGTTTGCAAATTTTTTTATTTTATACAATTCTTTGTGATACTTCTTTATATTCATAAATAAACAATATTCCTACATATTCATATACATATAATAATAAAAATAAATGGCAGCTAAGAATAAACATGTAACGATATAAAATGAACGTATCTGTGGCGGCCGTGTCGAAAAGATGATGGCAAATGCCCGTCGTTACATCCATAGTTTGTATGCGTAGGCCGTTCCTGCCAATGTTAGTCCATAAGGTCAACTCTCCTAACATATTCGCTAATAACATTTTCTTCTTGTAGCGAGCCGTTTTGGTTATCTTTGTGTTTCCATTAGATTTTTTGAATAATTGAACTCCAACATAAGTTGAACAAAGTCTTTTACGCTTGGTATCCTTCCAGAGTTGTAAGGTTGATACCGTAAGGCCCACCCATATATTATACTGCATGACCTCAATCTGCTTTCTTTATTTGGGGATCTGTGTCCGGCGAAAGTTTAGAATTCGAAATCCAATTAGAACGCATTGTTACTGTACAGCATTACCATGTTCAGTGTTTTGATAACCTGTTGCACTTTATTGCTTTTCCGATGGATGATAATATCTCGAACATCCATCATTTTTTCTCTATCAATAAGGACATTCCTTCTTTCTTTGCAGCTTTCCATTTGGTTACATTATACAATATGATTGCAACGTTCACGCTTCAAATTTTTCGTGTCCTCTTAATCGTTATAACAGAAAATACGTAGAAAGATTCGACAACTCTATATTAATTTTTTACTTAATTCTGTTTTAACTTTTTTATGTTTTATAAATATAACGAAAAAAATTTTGTTTAAAGAATTTTCTTTTTTTACACTTGACACTGAGCTCATAACCTATTGAATTTAATTTTTTATTAGACTAAAATAATTTTCTTTAGAGTTCTAATAACAAAAATTATAAAAGAAGAGTACTGTAAACACAGTAGTTATGAACTGTACTTTAAAAGAGATAATTTTAAAATCTAGCCCTTGGTAGGTTGAGGACCCTTGGCAGGGCCTTCTTTGAGAGCTTGAGTTCTGTGTCGAGAGCTCAAGGCTCTCCACAGATTCATTAGCAGCTTGGACTGGTTGAGAGGTGCTAGGGCTTTAGTGTATTCGCGCTCTCCCCCTCTTTTGTTTTGTGTCTGTTTCTTTCTGTGTAATTCCTTCGATTCCCATTCTCCCCCCTTTACCTACATTCCCTCCTTTCATCCTATATCCTCTATTTCCTTCCTTCTCTAAGGACATTGTACAATGGGTCAACGTCCTCTAACCTAATCTAACCTACAGCAAATATGAATTTTTCATTCTTCTGATCGTATTACCTCTTATATAGAGCATTCCGCTTTTTAAATCAATCTTCATAAACCTAATCGATTAAAGTAATGCTTTAAGAGATATAACAAAATGTAAGTGAGATTATATATCGCTCCTTTATTGCAACATAGTCATATCTCAAAAAATTAAAAATTTGTAGATATTTAAGCAAAATTGTTGAAAAAAAAATCACTTTTATATCCCAAGCTGAACCGAAGTTATAGCAAAAAATATTTGCGGCAGTTAGATCATAGGACTTATGTCTTGAAAACTTAAATCACATTTTGCCAAGTTCAAGTTTTTTTGAGATAGATGGGATAAAGCACTACAGTACGCAACTGGCATATGTAATTTTCCGCTAATTAGATCATTAAAGATTGTAAAGAATTTATTATAAGGACAAAAAAATGCAAACATTATTAAAAATGTCACTGAATGGATGTCAGTTATTCAATGTATCCATACTACTTGACTTTTGATTTTGGTTTTAAATTTTTATATGAATTACTATTTTTATTAACTTTTACTTTCTAATGTTAGCGCTTAAGATGCAGTTATTCATTGCCTCAGTCTATTTTATAAATCGATTTATAATAAACACGCTTTACGAATAAACAAAAACAAAATAAATATAAGTGTTTAAAATTAATTTTTCAGGATGATATCAATTAATGAACGTATTTGGGCAAATGAAGGTAATGAGTGGCATTTAGTTCAATCTTCGATTCGTGTTATAACTTTGTTAGCAAACAATACCCATTCAATATGGTCCCGGTCAAAGTAAGTACATAAAATTTTTTCCAGAGTTGTGATATTGTATTTTTTATATTTTTTGTTTTTCAGGCGAAGAATAATAGGAAAAGCACAAGATATGGTCTCAGTATGCTTGAATCTATGCTATCAAAAACCAGGAACTGAAAGGATGCAACAATTACTTAAAGAATTACAATGCCGTCTTCAAAGAAATTTGGCATAAGTTTTTAAGCGTATATTTCTATCAACGAGTTTCTTCTAAATTTCCCCGCAACAACTGTTTAAAAAATGTACCTTTCAGCGTGTAAAAGTGAAAAATAGACCACATCTTATGGCTGGATAAATTATTGTTCTTTAACATGTTTTTCTTTATTTCGACAAATTTATCATATTTATCTGTATTTTAATGTCTTAAATTAGTGTATTTTTTATAAACAATAAAGATTAATTTTAAAGTTAATTTTTTCTTTACAGATTTTAAAAATTAGAATTTTTTAAAGCAAACAGTCCATTAAATTTCGTAGTTTGTAGTTAATTCCTTCGTGAATTTTATGTTTAAAACTCGGCATAATACAAATAAATGGATCTTAACACTAAACGTACCGATATTTCATGTATTCCTATTCCTACCAAAGAAGGTCAAATGACCCCCTGCTGTATTTAAGATAGATTACATATATTTCTCGGTAAAAAAAATTAACAAGAGATGTGATAATGTTATTTTCAAGAAATTCTGACAAGAACTTCGAAATGGGTCATTTGACCCGTCCATGGTAGGTTTAGTGTTAATCAACTAAAGTAAAACTGACATAAATATCGTTTATAAAATCTTATGAGGCTACGTAGAAATGTAATTTTAATTTGTGTTTTTTGTAATTCATTTGCTACATACGAGGAAATAAATGAACAACTATATTAGATTGAATGCTGACTTAATTGATGCCGCTTATATTTAAAGTTCAATGATGATTCAGATTCTTTTCTACCTGACAAAAATATATAGAATGCCAAAGAAAATCACTTAATATATGCAGCAATTTGTTGGCCAGTTGTAGCGAAAGTGAACAAACGAATACCGGAGTGAGTAGCTAAAATTCAAAATATTATCATAGTGCTAATCAAGGCTTATAATCTACCCGTATACAACGGTTAATTTACAAAATTGTAGAAACACATTTTGGTATAGCCAGCCTTGTTCGCGATGTGACCCTCAGGATAAAGCGTGGCTTACTGCAACGTTTTCCCCTGACTGTTTGAAAGAATCCTTTCAAGATGGATTGGTACGTTGGGAAAGAAGTCTTATCACTATCTAATATATTTGTTTAAATAGTTCGAAATACAACCGTGATTTTTACAACCTAGATTTCCATGCCATTTATGCTGTGTGCGTTAATTTTATACATGAGCGGCGGAGCCTATTATTTAATGCTGATTCCGAACAACAAATTTGAGAAACTTTATGTGCCAATTTTATTTTACTCTCAGATTTTTTGCCAGAAAACTGCTAAGAGGAAGTCGCCGAAAGAAAATGTTATCATTGTATATTGGTTTGAAACCTACGACGACAAGTCGAGATTATGGCGACTTAAAATATAAAATAAATACTTTTATAAAAATAACCAAAACATTTTTCATTTATTTTTCCCTTCAAAATCCAATTCGTAAATATTAGGGAATACATATGATGGGAAGGATGTATTATTTATATCAACAAGACATAAACATTAATTATCGACGATCGACGAAGAAAAGAAAAACAAAGAAATTGTGGTAGAAAAAATATAATACAACAACGGCGAAATGAAGAAAACAATTCTCCCTAGAAGAACATCTTCCGTATAAGAAAAAAATACAACTGCGACGAACTGCAGAGAGACTATAGAGACGATTCTAATGAAGCATATCTCCATAGAAAAAAAAAACGAGAAACCTGGACATCAAAAATTGATTATAATAGTTTTGAAATTTATTTGAATTAAAAAGTAAATAACAATAAATAACAATTCGTTTTTAGCTAAATTTATTGTAACTTCTATTGTGTTTTTTGTGTTTAATGGTTTTCGAATTTTTTTTAGCCCTTTATTCACAAGACACCCTATTGGGCAACCACCATTACCAGCCGATACCCATGTGGATGATTCGGTAGAGGATTTTCGTTGGCCATCTTATGTCGACTGGTAATGGTGATTGCCCCATACTCATCTGATTCTAAGGTCAGATGAAATGCGGCTCTCAATATAGGATAGGAATATGGGCTGGACTAAGGTGTTAAACGACCAGTGCCGGAGTATTCTGGATACCGGGCGAACTCCAGGATTAACCAGCCTTACATGGGCACATCGGATCTCGGCTCAGGTGGATCATCCGCAACTCGTGGGACCAAAAATGAATGAAGACAAAATTAAAGAATAATAAAATAAGAAAAAGTCCTCTCTGGAAGCCAAGAATAGAACTCATAAATATCTGCGTACGGGTGTTAAAGCGGCGCCCGTCTTAACAAAAGAGGTGAAGGTGAAGGAAGTGGTTAATGTAATGGCAGGTCAAAAATCTGAAAACTCGGTCTTACCAAAACCGAGGCCTCAAAAGCCGAATCCACATCCAGGAAAAGCGAACTTGAAAATGTAAAAGTTGACGCGTCACCAAACCATGTAAAAAATTCTAAACATAAACACAGGAAGTGATTAAGTGCTAAGCGGATTTCAAAGCTCCCAGAGGGCAGCCGAACACCGCGTGATACGCAATCGTTAGCCTAGGCTAAAAAAAAACTGGCCGAATTAGGTAAGTTAACAAACGAGACTGCCGTGAAAAGACAGCAATCTACCAATAGTATGGCTGGCACCAACGGGCGGAAAACCTCTCCTCCACTGCAGTCGCCAGTGTGATTGACGGTGGCGGTGGTGTTGGAGGTATTGGTGAAGGTAATTTTGTTGTTGATGGAGTCATGTCTTGATAAGGAAATAATTGGTTTTCCATTAGGTTTCCTCATCATTTGCACTAAATAAATTTAAAGAAATTTCTTTACGTATTTTTATGTTTCAATTATAATTTGCAATGACGCCTTTTGCACGTTGAAATTTGTTTCGAAACAAATTTCAACACTCTTGAGTTTGTAGGAGAGAGGGGAAAAACGAGCGGGGGTGATTTTAGAATTTCATGTACTCAGAAATTTGCTTTGTTCTTTATTCGTATATACACAGAGTTGTATTTAATTTCACATTTTCTTTTATTTTTTGTTCCGCATAGAGAAGTTAACATCTTGACTGCCGCGGCAACTTTCAGAAAATTGGCCAATAACGACAATTTGATTTTTCACATTATATTACTAAAAACTATTTTTAGATCGTAGATATGATCAAAAGGCAAAAATGATGTTTTTACGAGATGACTCGTAGTTAGTCAACGGTGTTAATATAAAGCTCCCTTATTTAAAATATCATTAGTCTTTGTTGATTTTGTATTTGAAATCAAAACATTGGCAGAAGAAAAATTTTAGCGCCAAACAATTAATTAAAAAAGGTTGAAAAAATAAAAATTAAAAATATTAAAAAGAATATAATTTAAATAAGGTAAATATATTAAAAAATAATAACACATAAATATATAATATATTATAATGTAATAACAAATATAATATTCATATAATGTTCATGTCTTGTGTTTGAACCTAAATCACAATGCCAAACAAAGTTACAACTGTTAAAAACAGCAGAACGACGCGATAAAAGAAAACAAAATTTCTGAAATTAATTTTTACGTCCAAAAGCGAAAGAAATTTTAAAAGAAAATGCAAAAAAGTTTCTCACATTTGTTTCGAAACAAATTTCAACGTGCAAAAGGCGTCAATGAAAAATTACTACTCTAACACACTCTTTTTAAACAAATTTATTGTATTAGGCACATATTGGAAAATAGAACGATCGATTAAACACTAGAAAAGACTACGGTCTTCGGATCGCAATTGATCAGTCATACCGTGGCTAAGGTCAAAGGGTGGCGTAGTGTTGTGAGCTGGATCATCTAAGATTCCGTAATTCGGATATAAGTGAAGCCAAGAATCGTCTCAGAGGAGGCTGAAGGAGGTGGAGATTAATCTGAACCACAGAGAAGCCACAACACTGAATCTTCTAACTACCCTGCGCTGCCTTGAAGTTTATATCACTCTTATCCAAGAACCTTGGATCCTTAGGGATAGGATTATAGGTTTCCGCAATGCTATTATAGTGCTACGCAGATCGAAACGACCTCATATTGTTTCACATAAAAACAATACACAAAAGCTACCAGCTAGACTAACACATATATTGAACTTATTATAATTAAACCAACAACAACATGAGAAAAGGAGATAGGCAAGTAAGCAAACGCAACAATAAGCAATGTGTCGCGATGGATTCCTCGAAAAGGCGAGAACACGAACCTTCTACTTCAAGAACGTTCGATGGACTGTTAGCGTTCAACTATAAAAAATAAGACACAGCAGACGACGATTCAGTCAGTTGTGTGTGAAGACACGAGATTCAGTTAGAATTCAGTCAGTCGTGTATGAAGGCGGCACGTGAGTTACAAAAATTGATACACAAACTGTATTTATTTAACATAAAGTGAGATTTATATCGCAACTCGTGCGATACAGTAAGAATTTGATCAGTCGTGTGTGCAGAGAAGAATAATGAACAGTTGTTATTTCGTACGCGGTAGAGAGTGTAAGAAGAATAACAATTAAAGTAAATTGTTATTGTTTAAGTCAAATCGTTAAAGGTGGCATACGGAATTGTGCGACCAATAAATTGATTTATAATTAAACACAAATTTATTTTTATTTTATTTGCAATCTACGAACTAATAATTTTAAGACTTTTAAAAAGGTAAAAACTTACTTGTTCCTAACAGAATTGAAAAGGTTAGAACCTGTATTTTAGCTAGTAGTAAGTTGGATTTGTTAATCGCTCCTTCCTTTTGTACAGGTAATGTTGCAACTGTGGAGTACAGAGATGACCTTGGGATTGATCTGATGCTGTCAGCTGTGTACATGCCTAATGAGTGACATCGTTGGACTACTGGTGGAGCATGCGAAGAGGTAAAATTGTTCTCTCGCATTGGGTTTTGATGCCAATGCTCATCACACCCAATGGTGAGGTTGGGTCGATTAATATTTGTAACGTTGGCGATACGTCGACTTTTAGAAATCGTGTTAGGGAAGCTGTAATTCACATTACGCTCTCTAACATAGATATGTCTATGATTAGGGACTGCAGGGTTTCAGATGAGTGTTCTTTCTCTGATCACCAACTGATATCCTTCTGTTCTAATCTATCTAGTAGCTTTCATAATCCTTTTAGAAATTCAAGAAGAACCAACTAGATCAATTTTAAGAAGGCTACAGAGGACTTTCCTCTTCAAGCATCAATGATTGAGTTGGATCTTTGATGAATATTTTGTTGTATTGCTATAGGGATGCTTGTACCCTTACTTACCTGGGTACGAGGAGCCAGCCCGTCTGGTAGAAGACTCTTTATAAGGCTAAAAGGTCGGACGAGGATGTTGACTGGTTTGCATATAGATGCAGTTTTAATGGCTATAAAAAGAAAATTAAGCGCTCAAAAAGAGTGATATATTACACGAATATCTGGTGGCTGCGTATAAAGACTGTGCTTGTGATGTTTATACCAAAAGCTTTTAAACCCAATCACATCGACCCTAAGGATTATAGACTGATGTTGCCTCATTCTTTCTTTTGAAAGTTTTGGACAGACTTATCGATCTATATTTGAGGTCAAACATGGACCGGTCTTTGTGGAATAGGTCACAACATGCGTACATTAGGGGTAAGTCAATTGAGAGCGCTCTTATTTATTTATTACGGTTTTTTAAACCTAGATATATATAATTACAACATATTAATTATTTTTACAATATTTAATTAAAAGTTTCTTAAATAAAATTATATTTTCATAGTCCTTTATAATTATTACATTATTATTATAAAATTATACTATTATAAACTTCAGTCTTATAATTCTTATTTACTAATTTAGTCGTTCTAGCCATTATCCCAATTTTCTTCGTTATTTTGGTCACAATTTACTTCAAATGATCATCGAAACTTAAATGATCATCTATCATTATATCCAGATATATAATTACATTTACTCTTTGAATAACGTCATTCCTTATTTTCAATATATAATTTAATCCTTGTATGACTTAAACATGATTTTATATCATTTATATATAAAATAAAACGCAGTGGCGCCAGTACTGCTCCTTGCGGCAATCCCATAAACACATTAATTTTTGTTGATACCGTATCAGATACAATCACTTGTTGCTGTCTATCACTCAAATAGCTGGTCATCAATTTGTCCTCAGTAGCATTAATTCCCATCTTCCGCAATTTCACCATTAATATATTAATGATCAGAGCAAGGAAAGTTGCAACTACTTTCATTTTGTCATTAAGACTATTCTTCCACTCCAACAATACAAAGTTTAAAGCTGTTTCGCACGAGTGATTACTTCTGAATCCACACTGCTCCTTTATTAATATATTATTTTCCTCTATTTCTTCACTATTAGTTCAACAAGTTTAGAATCGTATGTAATGGTATTAATAGCCCTAAGTTTCTCTGCAAGTACAGTATTTGCAACTTTTTGTACTGGAACAATAGTTGTCACTTTCCATTTTCTAGGCACCACATCCATCGATAAACTTTCGTCTACCATACAAGCATAGAAATAGGCTGTGTAATTAAGAGAGTCCTTCAATACACCTTCCGAAAAAAATTATTTTACCGCCAATTTTATAGTTAAATTTCTTGGAAATATCATGTACATCATTTGATGAAGCCATTTTAAACCTGAACTGTTCCATTCCATGATTATTTATTTTCTTCACACTGTTCACAAAAAATTCGCCGTCGCCGTGGTCTGGTGGGTAGTGTGTTGGCTTATTAGACGAAAAGCCCGGGTTCGAATCTCAGGTCAGACATCAAAACGAAAAATATTTCTTCGCCACTTCCTCTCAGCAGATTTCTGGCAAAGACTCTGAGAGAAAAATTGCCATGAAAAAAAGCTTCTGAAAAATCTGTCGTTCGGAGTCGACTTTAAACTGTAGGTCCCGCCACTCATGTATAAAATTAAGGCACACAACATAAGTGGTGTGAGAAGCAAGGTCGTAATCCTGACTGAAGGGTTGTAATGGCCAATTATGTTATGTATGTATACCATTTATTTTAACTGTTTTTATTTCTCCTTTCTGTTCTTTTAAGTTAGTCAATTCTTTTAAATATTTCCACATTTCTCTACTACTATTTGCATCAATGTTTATTTTATTTTTCATGTACTTTATTTTCTTTATTTTTATTAATTTTTTATATTGTTTTTAATTATATTATCGCCCATGTTCTGGAAAACGCTGCGTTTTCAAATCGCTTACGGTTTGAAAAACGCTAAACGCATGACAACCTGTTCTGAAAACGAAGCGATTTGCTGGCGTTTTGCATTATAAGAGATGTTACTTATAAGCACTCACGAATAATTGGTCATTTTTAACACGGGTAGCCGGTTTAAAATAAAATTCTATATGATTTATTTGCTCTCATAAAAATTTTAAAGTAATTTAAACAAATTTATACATTTTACAAATTTTTGTATTCAATGTTTTTAATTTATATCGTTAAAAAATGATAAAAGTTTTCATTTAAATAAAAAGAAAACATATTAAATTAAAATTGTGTATAATTTTATTGCTGATTTATGGTACAGTTTGAATAAAAAAGACCAGATCGCTTCAGTATATCCTAGCGATTTGAAAACGCCAAATTTCTGGCGATTTCGTTTGTCAGAACACCTATATGGCGTTTTCAAATCGAAAACGCAAACATTAAGCGATATGCGGTTTCCAGAACATGGGCGTATCATAGTTTTGGTTGTGTTGGTAAAGCAGCGGAGTACAAAATTCAACGTAATTTTTGAGAATCGTACACTGGGAAAATAAAAAAAGAAAAAAAATTGTTTATTGTGTTGTGTGTATATTAGTGTGGTTTTAAATATTTTTTGTTTTTTGATTAAAGCATATGTTTATTGTTTTTAAAAGTTTATAAATTATAGTTTAATTTTTAATTCGGTTAATATTTTATCTAATAGAGACCTTAAGATTGAATTATTTCTTAATATTTTCTATTTATAATAGAAACTATATGGCACATAAGGACTTTCAAGTGACAAATTAAAGTAACACTTCACTAGAATATATTATAAATAATTAAATAAATAAATTAATAATTAAAAAAATCAGAGGCTAGCCTCGTAATGTCGTTTTATAAAAAAATGAATTGCGACATAAAGTGCGATAACACACAATACATTGTGCATTACCATCCATATTCTCTATGCAAAAAAATTCATATTAACAATTTTCATCAAACATTTTGTCGCGCGTATTTGCAAAAAACAAAGAATCATTCAAAAAAGTTATGTAGCGAGATGTTGCTTCATCAAGAGCTAAACGTCAACCACAGATATAACAGATACGTCACGTGCTTTTGACGTTTAACTCCTCACTTAGAAAGGGTCAGCAAATATTACCAAAAAGTATTTCTGTCCATCTGTGTGTCTGTTTTGTTTATGTTTTTTTAGATTTCGGGGTGGATTTTTATTATTCTATTTTGGGAGAAATTTATGATATTTTTGTAGAATATTAGAATAATTTTGGAAGGAGATGAACCGTTTTATTAAGAAAACGTAATTCGGAATTAATGTATTTTTAAGACACCTTTCATCGGTCGTCACTAATTTAGTATTTAAACAATTTGGAGGTATATTCACAAATTCCTGAAACAAAAAGTTATGAGTATATATTTTGTTATATTTTTATTTTTACTTGTCTTTTACACACGAAACTTGTCTCATTGTTAAGGGAAATTGCTAGGAGTTCGATTAATAATGAAAAAATTACGGAATTTTAACTTTTTCATTCAAGAAATTAATAAATACTGGTAACATATATAAAGTTAAACAAGAAAAAATTCTTATAAGCAATATGTCTTATTTGATCATGATATATTTAGCTTCTTACTTTCCTTTTGCACAAGAAACTATATTCATTGCGGCCATAAACAACATACAAATCGATTAATAATTAAATATTTACATATTTTTAACATTTTCATTGAAGAAATTAAAAAATACTCCAAATTTTCCCTTTTTTAACTCAAAATAAATGTTTGTTGCTTCTAACACATTTGTTTCGCAAAAACTTTTAACATCTTTTTTCTCATTCTACGGGGAGGGTTAAAACTGCTGATTTTAGCGTTTTTCAAACGTCATAATTGTCGCCACTGGTTACACTGTGGCTTATAGTGTAAGTATATCAACACAGCGTCAGCAGAAATTTCTTTGGCTATCACATGTGATAGGAAATTTTGAATATGCCCTTCACTGATATACTTTCATTTTGTCTCTTTAATTTTTCAATTAGTTATTCATTATCACATTTCTAGAAAATTTTTGTAACAACAATTTTTGGTTTTAAAGTTCCCGGTGTTTTTATTTCATAGTAATTATTTAGATTTTTCTCTCTTACTTCCTTTATTTATTTATTTTATTTCAAATTTAGCACAACAAAATAGACATCTTATAAATTAAAGTGCTAATGATTACATAAAAAGAAAATAAATTTTAGTATAATGTAATAATTAAATATAAATATAAATACAAATTAAATTAAGAAAGAAAATTAAAAAGTTAAAAAAAAGATTACAAATAATTTAATGTATTAATTTGGTTTTATACTGTACTTCAACTAGTCATTAACGAAAATATTTCGAAAGTTCAATTTTAAATCTGTTTGCGTTGCTAATTATTTGAATTCTCTTCGGTAATTGGTTCCAAAGTCGAGTGCAATAAATAAAGAACTGACGTTCAGATAGGGCAGTTTTATATTTTCGTTGAATCAATACCAATCCCCTAGCCGATCTGCCGAAATTTATTCTTCCATACAAGTTAGTCGGTTGCGCAGTATAAATTATTTTATGTAGAAATATTAAACTTTTAAATTTTAAAAGATTTTCAAAACACATATTGAAAATCTGGTATGAGAACACGGATATAGAATCACGTATTCCTCGATTGAAGATATATCTTGCAATATTATTATAAGCAACCTTCAATTTCCGCAAATCATTTGCATCACAGTTTGCATAAATTTCGCAACCATATAAAAGGACTGGTATCAAATAAGTTTTCGCAAGCAGCATTCGTATTTTAAAAGGTGTTGAACATTTTACAGCCCAAAGATTTCTCAACATACCATAAATTTTACCTACAGCAGAAGCAATGTGATTGGACCATGTCAGTTTATTATTAAAAATTACTCCCAAGTTCTTCGAACAGCTTACAAACTCTATTAAATTACTACTTATTTTAATTTGAATATCGTCGTTAATCTTTCTGTTACTTCTATCTATTAAAATACACTTCGATTTTGTGGGATTGATACAAAGTCCATTGTTTTTTGCCCAGATATCTATTTTATGCAAATCAGAGTTTATGTTATTGACACATGTGTCAATTCCATTTAACGAACCGCTGTTGTATATTTGAACATCATCCGCATACATATGTATTCTACAATGTTCCAAAGTATCTGGTAAATCATTAATATATAAGCAAAATAATAGGGGCCCAAGCACTGAGCCCTGTGGAACACCTCTATTAACATCAAGGCTTTCAGAATATGTTCCATTATAAGATACAATCTGAGATCGACCTGTCAGATATGAACGTAATAATCTACAAGCTGTTTCTGAGAAGCAGAAAAGTTTTTCCAGTTTTTTTAATAATATGGAGTGTTCAACGGTATCGAAAGCTTTACTATGATCAAGTAAAACTAAAATGCAAATCATATTATCATCAAGATCAGCCCTTAGATTCTCTACTACATCAGTTAAGGCTGTCATACAACTTCTTCCCTTAGTAAATCCAGATTGAACAGCACATAAAATATCATGTTTCCTTACATATTCATTGATCTGCTCACTCATTATATTCTCAATAACTTTAGATAAGAAGGGAAGAATTGATATTGGCCGAAATTCATTGTTCTGTTTAGGAATTGGTGTAATTTTTGATTTTTTCCATTCATCAGGAAATGTTGATTTAGTTAGTACTGTATTAAACGTGTGAGTAACATAAGGCAAAAGTTTATACAGCAATATTTCAAAAAATTTGGGATTTAATCTATCTATACCGGTAGCTTTGGATTTTATAGAACGAAAACTGCTCAGAACTTCCAATTGGCTAACGCACCGAAATGTAAATGAATTTTCAATGGAGACGCTACAAAGATCGTCATATATGTTACTGGTCGATGATGGTATGTTTGCATTCCTAAACATATGGTTTAAGTTATTGACATCAATATCACATGAAGAAATATTATCCTTCCCAATTCCAATTTTACGAATTTCTTTCCATTTTGAACTGCTATCAATAGCTGACGAGAATCTTCTCTGGTAGTACAGTTTTTTCGCATGTTCTATACTTTTCACAACAGCTTTACGGCAATTTTGAAATAGTGTTCGAAATTCTGAAGTTTTAAATTTCCTCCATCTAGCATACGCAGTATTACGCTGATCTATAGGTCTCTTAATATGATTGGTAAACCAAGGAGTTTGATTCGCTACTACACGCCTAGTTTTTATGGGTACATTTGCCTCATATAAAAATTCATCATTCTCCTGTAAAAAACGTATTTGATCATTTACATCACTATATGAATAGATTTGATTCCAATTTATATGTTCCAACTGTTGTAACAAGAGGTTGTAATCTATACCCTTAAAATCTCTGTATTCATATTCTTTCTGCTGTATATTGATGTGATGATCATAAGTCATAAATAGCAGATCATGATCCGAGAAAACTGATGCCGAAAGCTGGTCATATAGCGCAACTCTTGATAAATTGTTTACAAATACCAGATCTATTAAGCTGTTAGTACATCCATGATAATGCGTAGGTATAAGAGTGTTCACGGGAAATAATCCCAACGAACGCATGGGGTCAATTAGAGTATTATTACATAGTAAATTACTGTTAAAATCACCAAGGATAATAACCTCGTTGTATTCGACAGAAAGATTCTCCAAAATACTTATAAATAAGTCAGTTTGTACATCTCTATGAGGCCTGTATACACTTCCAACTAATATCCTTCCATTCTTCCTTGGGATAATCTCAATAAAGAGGTATTCGATTTCACTGCCGGCTTTTGATTGCATCTTTACAGCACAGTTAATACCACACCTCACAAAGATTGCAACTCCACCACCTCTTCAATAGTCTTCCCTATTTTTAAAACCAAATTTGTAATTTTATTAATAAAATAAATGTTGTTTATTAGCAACTACTCTTTTATGCGTTTAGACTCTATGCATTCACAAAGCGTCGTGGGAGTACTACGGTATTTTTGATGTGACATACTTTGTTGAGGCGAATTTGACTAGGGGTGAGTACACACTGTCGGGCTCAGAGATATTGAGGGGACCTTCAACTTTTTCAATTGAGGATTATGATATACATGCCCCATATTTTCTGGTACAGTTTATCACTCACATGCTGGGAATAGACCAAGTGTGCAACCAGGGGTATTCCACTTGGGATACTTGACTTGGATAAGAGCTTCAAAAAGAAAATCTTGGTCTTTCTTGATTTATTATATTACATTTTTATTCAGATTTGTTATTACAATCCAGTTGTTCAGTTCTTCCTTATTTTGTGTTTATCCTTCACAATTCAGTTTTAAATGGGAGGATAGAAAATAGATGTTTTAACAATAGAGTTTACAAACAATATTTGTAGTTTTACATTGTCATATTTTTGTAGACTAATATTCAAATAATAATAATTTTGTTCAAAGCGGCTAATTTTTGATAAGGTTTTTCATTCATATTAAGGTTAAAATAAAACATATTTTAGCCAGCGTTGAAAAATTTAGTATTTTGGCATTTCTTTCAGTATTTTTTCATTTCAAAAATATCGCAGTACCTCCGGAACGTTTTGAGTACTTTTTTATTATTACAAATTTTATGTTTTGCATTTTTCATCTATTAACGCATTAGCATTAATGTTCAACGTAATGTTACTGGTAGAATTAGGGTTTAGTCCCGGTTATCCAAACGTCCACAGAACGTACATTCGTTTTTAGAACACGATAAGCAGTTGCAGTGCTTTTAATATGATAAAAACGAACGTATGTCATATTACGTGCCATCGACGTTTGACTAAACGGGACTATTATGTTTTGTTACGTTCCGAATGAGCTGTTGTAATCTAGTACGTGAGGAATACGAATAAGTCGTTAGTTTTTCTGTTCCGTACCGTATGTGTAATAAATGTAAATAAATTAATAGTCTAGTAGGCAGTAGTACGGGCTTACTACACGTGAGCATACGATTCAAACTCCGTGTCAGACATCTCTATCAAAACGAGATATGAAAAAAATATTTCTCAGACGACTTCCTTCTGGCAAAAACTCTGAGAGAAAATAAAATTGTCATGACTTGTCAACTTTAAACTTTAGGTCCTGCCACTCATGTCTAAAATTAACATACACAATATAAGTGGTGTGAGAAATTAGATCGTAATCATGATTTAAGGGTTATAATGACCAATATGTATTTTTTACAAAAGTACCATTTGATGCAATAAAGTACTCTTTCAGTCATAGTTCAGTACCATTTCAAAATTTCAATTTTGCATCACTGATTGTAGCCATATTAAAATATTTTCCATTCACAATAATTTTGACGTGTTATTTTATATTTTTTTGTATAAAGTGGGCTATAGTTTTATTTCTTTATTAAAAATGGATTTAAAAGCATTATTAGGTGATTTTGATATGGAAAATAGTACAAGTGTTGATAAAGCATTAAGACAAATAAAATGTAAAGAGGTGCGTTTTTCTTGTGTAATTTTTGGTGTTAATTGTGTATATGTTCAGTGGCTCGCATCATAATTCGCCAGACATCAAAAGCTTAGAGCATGAACATTGTAAACGCATATTTTATAAAAAATTGGTCAATTTTAAGCAAAAATTTCGTATTGGTGTTTGTAATACTTACAAAACTTTATATATGTATGTATATGAGAAACCGAACACAGTTTATTTTGCTCTCAGTTTTTAAAACCCCCTCAAATTCAGCTATAAATGTATTTAAATCGATATCCCTTTAATGCAACTTTTTTTGGAGTTGTTTCGGTGGATCTTGTACCATATCTCTATTAGAGCAGTTTTTAATTCGTTCCGATTGGTAATCTGCCTTTCTTATGACTTCTTTCCTGTTAACACATTCGCTGCTAAGCTTAAATTATATGGTCGTTCCCATTGCCATTTTGTGTGTTATTGTTTACCAAAAGCCTGTTATTTCTTGATAAGAGCACATATATTATCATACATAATCATTTACAAGCAGAAAACCAAAGACGATCATACTCTTCGTTGGCAATAGTAAACAAACAAATCACGCTGGAGGATAAAATAAAGAAAATGGAATAAAACGATACACATTGTGAAAATTGTCAACACTTAGAAATTTACTATTGTCGATTAGCAAAAAAAAAAAATTGCTAATTCAAAAGCTTTGCATGTTATTAAATATTTATAGTAGGACGCGTACACTCGTCTTGGCAGTGCGTGATATCCTGTCAAAGACGAGTATACTCGTCCTTGGCAGCGAATGTGTTAAGCAACAATAAACAATTTGTGTATCAGATATTGCATATGTAGGTAATAACGGAAACGAGAAGTCATCTATCAACATGTCTAAATATGTAAATGTTCTTGTGTATTATAACGTCAATAATAAACAACTCTTGCCCTTCAAATATTTGAACTGATAAATTAAGTTTCTGCATTTACGTAAAAATCTGCAAAAGTTTTGAATTTTTAGCTATACAATATAGTATGTACATATTAAACTCTACTGGAAGACAGTTCGTACGCTAAAGATACTTTAAGTTAAGTATTTGCTTTTAAAAAAGATTTAAAACTAATTATTGTCCAAACTTGCCCGTGGACATCATTTAAAAAAATGTAGAAATGAATAATATTAAAGTTTTTGCTAAAAAAAATATTTTTTTTTTTGATTTTTGAGAAAGAAAGGTACATTTTTCAGATTTTGTGTACTTCATATTTTATTATTTCTATTTAAAATTAGTATAGTTGGTCTCATTATTCGTGCTATTTCCATAAGATTTAAGTTTTGTATTACAACTGTATGAAATATTTGTGAGCCACTGTATGTATGTAGGCATTTCATTTTTACATAATTAGGATGAAATTGAAATGGATCTAACAAATCTTCTGAGCAAACAATGCCAAATTGAATCGAAAATGTCGTGTGTTACTAGAGCAGTATTAATGCTTGGCGATGTGGCAAAGAATTCTAAGAAATTAGACGAGCAGATAGTTAATACTGCTTGTCTTGCGAAATCTGTAAGCGCAAAGGTTAGGCGCCTAGATTTAGCGCGCAGTCGGGTATCCGAGTGCCAACGACGCGTACATGATCTTATTGATTTGCAGTTATGCAGTCAAGGAGTAATAGCTGCAATTGCTGAGGAAGATTTTGAAATCGGGGCTAGTCACATAAACAGATTTTTGGCCATGGACTTACAATTATTAAAACGCACGGCTGATGATGTCCAAGGGTCAGTAAGTTCAGTTAGTGAAGCAATAAATACGTTAGACGAGGCAACATTGGAAATGCGTGATTTAATTGGACGTAAATTCAATGAAGCGGTTAAAAAAGATGATCTCGCTTCAGTGGAGAGATTTTTTAAAATATACCCTCTGTTGGGTCGACATCATGAAGGTATAGAAAAGTTTTCGAATTATATATGCATGAAGCTATCATTTAAAGCACAAAAGGAATTGAGAAACGTTATTGAAGTAGCAAAAGCAGAAAATCGTTTACCACTGGCATACGCGGATACACTTACTTTATTGTTAGAAAACTTTGCTAGAGTCATTGAGGTAAATCAACCTATTGTTGAAGCTTGCTATGGCTCAGGATATTTGTTGTACATGCTAGAAGTATTACAGCATCATTGTGACATTGAAGTTAAAAACTTATTACTTGAATTCAATAAATACCGCAAGATCGGACTTCGAGTACAACAAATAAAGGAGGGATATTCTCGAGGATCTGGCAATAGCAATTCGAATTCGTCTGCAAGTCTAGGTCATTACCGTAATCTGTCAGGTGGATCAATAGATAAATTAAATCCAAAAGATATTGATTCAATAATAGCGGAGATAACAGTTATGCATTCCAGAGTAGAATTATACTTTCGTTTTATGAAACGGAGGATTACGGTAAGATCATAATTTCTATCTGAAAAGAAAATTCATAAGTTTTGATATCTTTAAAACAGGCTGACATTGAAGCAACTCAATTGGATAAAATTCAGCAACAAAAGAAATTTGAAATGGCAAACAAAATATTAAATAATTCTGATCTAAGTAGACAAATGCAAGAACTACTTGGAACTTATCTGCTGTTTGAACGGTAATATAGTATCTCACAGCTTATTTTGCGTGCTCAATGGCAAATTCGACTCTATTCTTTTTATTTTAATAATGACACGAAAAACTCTTGTATTATTATTTGTATTTGTTGTAACAACAGCAAGTTTATTAGTTTGTCATCATAGTAACATTAGACTATAAGCTGTGAGCCTTTATACATTACAAATATTCACGCTTAATAGTTTATTTACAAACTAAATTTTTTACATTAGACGCTCTACTATAATCCAAGAATAGATTATTCGTTGGAAATTTATCGATTTTAAATTGAATAGACTTTTCAAAAGTAATTTTCAAGACTAAAATTTAATACATATAAAAGAAATACTCATTTAAAGATCTGGGTGCCCTGGTAGTCTAGTGGGTAGTATGCTAAACTATAACCGTGAGGATCGTGGGTTTGATTCCAATCAAAGACTTTAGTCTGTTACACTACACCGAGTATATACTAGAAGTTACTCAGCTCATAATTGTAATTGTGTTGAAATTAATAAAATAATAAGGTCATTTAGATTGCCCATATATAGATAGGACCTACGAAATCTCGATCAAAAGCTACTAATATTTAACTAAATTTCCCTTTCGAAATTAAAAAGAACTAAAAAGACTTATGATCTTATTATAATCTTGGAACACAGACGCTAGAATTAAAAAATATGATTCAAACCATAAAGGCAGAGAGTTTATTTATAAGAGTAATTGCTCGTAACATAATGGGGCTCAAAAGTATAAGTATGGAATAACAGATCGTTTTTATAAATTTTCACACTAAGAGGTTAATTCATTTCAGTCAGGATTGCGACCTAACTTCTCACATCATTTATGTTGTGTGCGTTAATTTTATACTTGAGTGCCTGGACCTACAGAGTAAAGTCGACTCCGAGCAAGTTTTTTTTTTGAGAAGCTTTTCATTGCAATTTTAGTTACTCACAGAGTTTCTGCCAGAAATCTGCTGAGAGGAAGTCGCCTAGGAAATATTTTCGTTTTGATGTCTGACCTGGGATTTGAACTCGGGTCTTCAATTTAATAAGCCAACACAATACCTACTAGACCACGGCGACTTCTCCTTCAAGTTATAAATAGACTTAAAAATAGACCCAATTTTTTATCTCAAGCCGCACAAAGATAAAAATTTTTAAGGAAAAAGCGCGACTGTGTGATGATTAATTTGTTTGATCAGTAGTGTATAAGAAATGATTATTCTATTTCAACTGGACTAAAGATATTTCTGTCTAACAAATGTGCAGTTTGTACTAACCATGGTATAAGAAATATAGAATGTAGTTTCATTCTCTCTTTATTTTTTAAAATAAGGTTTTTTGAAGTTTCATTTTCTCACAAACTATGTATGTAGCGTTGCCCCATTTATAATTTTGTTGTAGGTATTCCCAATAAATTATTTATGACAAATGTGTAATTTATAATTTAAATGTTCCAAATTGTAAACCTCCCTCGGACAATAAATTTATATATGTAGAATTACCTTTGATTCCAATTTAAGCAGAAATACTTTAATATACAATTTTTTCAATTGAATTGAATTTATTATTATCATAGAAAATGTGGGAAATTTAAAATTTATATGGTAGCATTATTTTAACGAAAACGTCATAATCCTTAAGCAAGACAGATGGTGAATTTTAAAAAATAAAGAGAGAATGAAACTCCCTTCTATATTTCTTATACATGGTACTAACCATGGCGTATTTGTTTTTGCCTGTTGTTTTTGTATTGTTGTAATACTTATCCCACCTTATATAAATACGCCTTGGTACTAACTATCGGATTATTTTAAATATGAATATTTTACATATACATTGAAACTTAATAAGACTTAAGTTAGAATCACATAAAAAAATCTAGAATTAAAATCTTTGGCTTAAGTCAATTTGAATTATGTATGCTATCATATTCTACTAAAAGAAAATTTATATTTACGTTATTAATAAAAATATGTTCATGTCATTATGAAATCCAATTACTTTATATAAACGTAAAATGTGATTCTTCTTGAAAGTATCATTTTCGACTTAGGTTGTTACTTGTCCCCATGACAAGTACATGTTCTTAAACCTAACCTAAGTTGTTATTGCTTGGCGCCTGTATACGGAGTAATGAGCCACTGAAGCAATCTTCGAGGAAGCATTAGAGGAAAGGAAAGTGAAATAACAATGGCTAGTGATTATAATGCAAATTGGAGTCTTATAAACCTAAAATTAACTATTCGCTTGAACATGATATCCTTAGCTCTTAGAGTACGAGCCATTCATACGATATAGGTGCCCAACACCATAGGAAAATGATTTGTAAGCAACAATATGACCGCAGTCTTGCCTCTGTGTCTTAAGAATATAGTAGCCTGTGGTTATTGGCAAATATTTATTTATGTATATAATTCAAATCGAGTTCTTCATATTGTAAGGTAGTATATAAATACAGTGTACAATCTTCAGCTCATTTGTTTTTGTAGTATATAAACTAAGAATGATTTTGGTTACTTATCAGCATCTTTTTCATTAAATATTTATGTGTCACTTTGGTGTCCTTATTAAATTGTACCTCAGTTTAGTTTCATATTGACTACAACAGTACATTTTTATGGGAACATTCGTCTTAGTTAGAGATTAATCTGTCTCATTCTGATGTGAAAATCAGCATATATTCTGGTCTTTGATATTTTAATCTTTCTATCCTTTTTAACATTTTCATATTCTTCTGCAATTCCAATTCTTGGTAGGTTAATACATCTTAAAGCTTCAATCACGTGAAATTTACAAGTCTTGAAAAGATGTCGAGAATAGCGTTTTGAATATAATGTGAGGGCATTATGAATTGTAGATCTGCTATGAAGCGTGAATTTTATAAAAACAATAAGTTTAATAATTTTTGGCCTCTGCAGGTACTTTATAGAAGAGAGTGTCATTAAGGCTATAGCTTTGGATACTTATGAGACTGGACAGTTAAGTTCTTCAATGGTAGACGATGTTTTTTTTATATTGCGGAAGTCAATTAGACGGTCTCTATCAAGCCAGTCTGTAAATGGAACATGCGCTGTTATAAATAATGCCGCAACATGTTTAGAAAGCGATTTTGTAAACGCTTTGCGAGCACCACTGAAATTGGGATATCCCTCAGGTTACATTGACTTAGCTCAAGCATATAATGCAATACAAAGTTCATTACAACAAGGTAGAATTCAATCAAGTGATAACGAAAAGGCGCGCATAAATTTTTTGGTACATCTTAATAACGCTGATATAGCGACAGAATATATTCAAACCTTATGCCAAACGATGGAACAGGAAATTAAAAGTGGTTTTCCATCTATAACAAAATCTGAAAATCAATTAATTGAAAGTTGCCTCGCAGAACTAAAAACAGTTCAAGATACGTTAAAAGCATGCGTAGATTTTGGAATGCAGCAATTGCGGTCAAGTGCAATTAAGCCACGTCTACACCCTTGGGTAGATCAATTCTTAAATTACAGTCACCATTTATCTGAGGTATGATCTATAATTATGTAATAAGTTTGAAAAATTCACACATCAACTTTAGGAAGAACTGGCATCTTACGAAGCTGGTGAAACTTTTGCTCAATTTTTAATTATACAAGTAGATGGTTTATTAAATACATTTAAACCAATGCTAACTGGACGTAATTCGGACGCCTTAATCAGTATAGTGGCCACAGAATTAACATTGCGTTTGGAAAGAGCTATAAAGAAAACCACATTCAACCGTGTAAGTTATGAATTTATTTCTCAATTGATAAAATTAATATATTTTACTTATTTTGCAGTTGGGCGGTTTAGTATTGGATCAAGAAGTACGTGTTTTGGGTGCCTATTTGGCAGGTGCAACGTCATGGTCTATACGAGATAAAATGACCAGATTAAATCAAATTGCAACTATATTAAATCTAGACAAGGCATCCGAACTAAATGATTACTGGAATCCAGAAAATATTTCGGAACTATCTACATGGCGATTAAGTCCAAATGAAGTTAAAACAATACTCACATTGCGGTACTACTTTACTTAGTTTATAACAATAATTCTTTATTAATTTTGTCATTTTTTATTTTAGGACTGACTTTCGCATAGAAGATATAAAGCGCTTAAGATTTTAAAATTTTTACATAACACATTTTAGACATTGCTGAATAATTGTATATGTATTAAAAAAAAACTACTGTTTTTCAATTTTAGTTATTTAACACGTTCCCTGCCACGTATACCGTTTTCGGAGCGCACTAAACCTCATTTCTACGCCAAGCTGAATTTTTTTTAATTTAAAATGTTTGTATCCAAAATTCAATTATTGGTAGGGCTGTTTTATGTAACGTAATGATGTTTAAAACAATTTTAGAGTAATGTACCGATAAAGGTACATGTGGCGTGGTAATTAGTTGTCGGAGCACTTCTGAACATTTATTGAATACGGCAGTTGTAAATCATCGATTTTATATAATACAAAAAACAATAGTTCAATTTCACTTTATAAAATATAGAAAGTTACTGATTTCATATTTACGTAATACAAATAATGATGCATTTTGTGAAGAAGATGACCATGTCCTACCTTCTGGAATTACACAATGAATTACAAAATTGTAATGGTAGACCAATAAAAGGGAACCACTGCAAACCAAGGTATGCAGAAAGTCTGAAAAATTATAATAGTGTGATCAAACTTGAGTAAAATATATATATTCTTTTGTACATCACCCTTATGTCTCTTATTCTATGTGAAATAAATTTAATTTTTTATTGTTATTTTGTGCATTTTGCCGTTTGAATATTAATAATTATGAAAATAACATACATTTTCTGAAAAATAAAAAAAGAACATGTATTTATAGAGATTTATGAAAGTAGTTATCGTGTATCGAAAATGGAATACGTGGCCTAAAAAAGACACCTCATAAACAGCTCGGCAGGGAGGGAATGTGTTAAATATGCAAGAAATATAAAAAGTTGTTGAAAATTTACATTTTGGTAACAGATATTACTAATTTCAAAACCCGGCAAAAATTAAATAAATGTGTAAAAATTTACGATTTTAATAACTCAAAAATAAATACATTTTATTAATGATTCTGTATATACCAATAATGAATTAAAAATGATCATAATGCCTTTTTTTTTATGCTAAACCAGTGGTTAAAGTCCAACCTTAATAAGAGTTGCGATAACGGAGTTGTGTTCGAAGCAGTCTTCAGTTCAACTAGTAGATTTATGAGCTGCTGAATTAAACTTCCAAATCTGAAATTAACAATATATTTGAATCTTTGAGCCGCAGCATATGTAATTATATCTTACCGTTCATCAAGTTCATCAATTCTGGCATAAAATATTTCATTCATTATTTGAGTATCTATTAAAGAGCAGAAATCATCGCAGATATGAAGTATTTCATTGATTATTAAGTATACTGGATTACTTGAATGTACCGTCGAAGTATGTAGCATACTAACTTTGTTAGCTTCTTCCTAATAGTAAAAATTATTTTAAAACATAATAATGCTATTCAAAACCAGAGTAACTAAAAGTATTTTATTCTGAAATTTCCTTTTATAACTCGAAAGAATTTCTGTCATTAATAGTAGATGCAACGTTGTATTGAACAAGAAAATACAATATTTCAGATAGCAATTGAAGTTCGGTTGCTTACTGTCAAAGTATTCAGTAAAAAAAAAGGACTGACAAAAGATAACAAATCATTCATAAATGTTTGTGTTTAAACTCTGTTCAGACACTAGCTCAGGTTGCCATCAGAATCCTAGATATGTGTGAAGTTAGCTTTGAAAATTACATTATATTTTTTAAAATTTAACAAACATACATAAAAAACTATTTCTTGATAAGAGATCACCAAGTAAAAAGGTCATGTTCTTTTTTTTTGTCCTACGGCTATGTAATCTAATTCAAATCTTTAATATTAATTATAATTTATATTGTTTGACGTAAAACCATGAGGAAATATTTTTTACTTTAATTTTAACTTTTCCTTATTTTTATGGTCTTTTACAATTTTCTGTTTGCACCTTACCTTTGCAAATTCTTCTATTACATTTACATAACATTGATTGTAGTAAATAAAAATAATTGTCGATGCTATCCTCACGCACATTATATGTATATGTACATAACTAGTACACTAAGTATGTTCAGATTTTCTATACTGAAACAAATGAAATTTATTACAAATTTGTTATGGTTGGTTATATTTTCTTCTTCCATGACTTCATCGATATTCGTTTCTTTCCTTTACTTTATTATCATTAATTTTTTTCTTTTCTAACGTTTTTTCCCTCATTTCAAATTTTCTCCTTTTTACCTGAAGATATCCACGATGGAACGTTTTCGTAGGTTACTACACTTTACGTAATAGTGTAAAAGAATTATTTGTTTGCTTGGCAAATTCTGACTGTTAAAGTTGTGATCTGAACCAAAACCCAATTGAATTATTTTGAAGCGTTACTAACATCGCTCAACCATGTGTTATTAGCGATAACAAACATTTTGAACAAATTTATATTACATTCTCATTATACAATATTGAAATCAGGTAAAAAAAAGAAGTATGGGTTTTAAACAAAAATAAAATACAATTTTTAAAACGATTAAAAATGTGTTTTAACTGAAAAATATTTTGCATATTCTTATTTGCTCTAGTTAATACTTACATTTGTTAGAAGAAAGCACAATGATAGAATATTAGCTTGAAAAATGCTATGAGCTCTCTGAATTTGCTCAAAGTCTGCCTTATTAAGAATTGTGTTTAGTAAAATACTAAATTGACCTATGTTAGAAATAATTTGATAAATACCGGATTACTCAATTTTCGTATTTACTTACTCTCAAGTACATCCACTTGAATATAATACTGTAAGTTATCAACAAAGAACATTAACTCATTGCGCAGATGGATTACTCGAATATTTTGATTTTTTTTATTCTTAGATTCCCTGGTATGTTGACGCCACAGCATATGCAATTCATATTGCATTTTCTTAATTAGTAGCAGAAATCTGAATAATATATTGTATCGCTCTAGTACTTTTGGAGAGAACAACAAGTGTAGAGGCCAATTTATCTTATATTGTAAATGAATTAACGGCAAGTAACCGAATTCCTGTCCGTCTTCAGAATCAAAAGATGATTTTGGTATACAGAGTGAAAACTGTTCCAATTCCTCCGATACTCCAACTCCATGTGCTGCGGACTAAAAATATTATTATATATCATATGTTTTGATATGTTAAGAACAAAAGTCTAAATAAATTATAAAACAAATTTAAAAAAGGTGATTATTATAAAATCTATGTACATATATAGGGCATTTACAGTTTTCCGTAATCTAATAAATTAGATTGCGAAACTTTCTGGAAATCCTCATTGTTTAGTAGATTGTAAGAGATTAAGTTAGATTTCATAAGTTAGACTTTCATAAAATGTAAATAAGTAATGTAGACATTTTAGGGCTGTAATCAATAACAAGCAATAATTTAATTTTTGTATGTACTTATTTATACACTAGAGCCACGATTTGCGTCGTTCGGATCCCAACTTGCGTCGTTTAAATTTCGATTTTCGACACTACCTACATACGTTTAAGTTTTTGCTTGCAGTATTGAGTATTATCATTTTACTATTTGTATTGTGGTACATATTTAGAATTTTTTTTGGCGTTTTAAACTTTTTGCAACTTCTGTTTATTGTTTTGTTATATCTTTATAAGTCGCCGTGGTCTAGTAGGTAGTGTGTTGGCTTATTAGACGAGAGGCCCGGGTTCGAATCCAAGGTCGGACATCAAAACGAAAAATATTTCTTCGGCGACTTCCTCTCAGCAGATTTCTGGCAAAGACTCTGAGAGTAAAAATTGCCATGAAAAGCTTCTCAGAAATCTGTCGTTCGGAGTCGACTTTAAACTGTAGGTCCCGCCACTCATGTATAAAATTAACGCACACAACATAAGTGGTGTGAGAAGCTAGGTCGTAATCCTGACCGAAGGGTTGTAATGGCCAATTATGTATGTATGTATATCTTTATAATAATTAAAAAAAAATTTTATGAACTAAATAAAATAATGAAAAATGTTTTCATGCATCTTTTTATCCCCAAAATATTAAGTTTTTGGCTTTATATTGTATTCTTGGTCCTCATAAATTAAATTGCAATGCATTTGTATAGAAAAAGTTGATTCGATTTACGTCGCAATTCCGGTCCCCATTAACGAAGCCAGTCTGGTGTATAAGGCGGAATAATTGTTATTTTTTTTTTTTTTTTTTTCTACGAACGTCCCCGGCCACACACTAACCCACCCTCAACCGACCGCGGAGGGCTCGTCCCCATTCCGTAGGGACACGTACACACCACAGTCCGGACTGTAGCGGGAAAGGGAAAAGCTATGGCTACTAGAACATATAAACAGCTACAGAACTTAATCACAAGCTGAACAAAAAAAACAGAACTATCTAAGACTAGAACAAAAATACGTTTTTATACGATAATTTATAAATTACTGCGTGAATACAAGCTACGTTTTATGTTACAAACACTACTATTAAAATCTATAGAATTATAATGCGAATTAAAATCATTACTTTATCGTTATCTAATTTTTGGTGCACTTAACTGTACTATTAAGTGGACATTTTTAGGACGTATTTCAGTTATAAATTGTTTTAACGGTTTTGCGAGTTTAGTAATACACCCAACTCTTTTTTTTTACACGGATTTGAAGTTAAACGGTTGAAAAAATTTTTTTTTGTAAATAATTTTTAATCAAGTACGGTTTTAAAATTACTGTTCGACAGTTCAAAACTCTATTACCGGCCGAAAGTAACCATTGGATATTTTGATGGATATCTCCAGTGATGATACCGACTTTAGTCCAGTTCGTAGCAAACAATTGTACTTGTTATCAAGTAGCGACGAATATTTATATTGATATGTAAATATTTTTTCTTTATTTCTATTCTAATTTTTCTGTTCTTAATTCTGGATTAACAGATTTCTTTGGTTTTTTACTTGCTCTACCAATTTTTCACCTGTATTAATTATGTATTTTAAGTTTTAATGCTCAATGAAATGACATATGAACATACAATTTGTATGCATTTCTGAAATTTTATAGTTCTCAACATTTTTTACACGGTTTTTCGAAGTAAATATAAT
Organism: Sarcophaga peregrina; assembly: GCA_014635995.1. Classification (NCBI taxonomy): domain Eukaryota; kingdom Metazoa; phylum Arthropoda; class Insecta; order Diptera; family Sarcophagidae; genus Sarcophaga; species Sarcophaga peregrina. Next base: position 58,945,227 of record CM025791.1, read on the forward strand.
TCATTATTTTATCTTACATGGTTTTCAGATGACATGGAATGTATCACCCATTTTACTATAGGAAACGCCTCTTTTTTACACGGATTTCTGAGGAACGTAACTACCGTGTAACGTCTCTATCGACTAATGGTAGACTGCCGTTGATTCTATGTGTGAAGACAGAATAGATATTTTTGTATCTTTTTTCTTATTCCACACATTCAGCTGTACCATCATCAAAATCGTCTCCTGGTAAGGTCCGACTCCAGTTTTTTGTTTTGATGCCTTGTTAAAAGAAGTTTTCTTTTTGGCATTGAATTTTTGGACAGCAAAGTTAATACAACCTTTCCTCATAATTTTCCGTCCTTTGTTGGTGGACCATAGGTATTCAGCTTAGGAGCAAGTCCCTCCTACAATCTTTTGGCTGTTGCTTTTCCTTGGCTTCAATTTAGCAATTTGTTTTTCACCAAACTAGGATGATCGCCCATATACTTCTCCAAAACATCTTTTTTTTCAATTATTTTATTAAATTAATCCCGGCAAAATAATTATAGCTTTATTATATTTCGAACTTTAAATATAATAATAAACATACATTTTTATAATTTTTTTTCACCTACAACTTGTTTGCGCCAAAATAAAAATATTTTTTCGATAGCGTTAAACTGACGAGTAAAATTTAAACAGCTGATACTCGATTAGAACCTCGTTATCGTATGCTATTATCTCAAATTACGACAGTACTTATTCGATGTCGAACGCGATAATCCCAATTAGAAAATTTTCAAGTAATATTACTCGATCACGTATGCGGTAATTCGGGCCCTGATTAGTATTAGGTGTCAGGCTCAAAATACAGCGTACATTCACAAGAGATTCCGATATAAAAAAGCTTTTCAAACCGCAGGGAAGTCACTGCCGCTTTCTGAATCAATAGCTTAGGTCATTATAACCCTTCAGATTGGATTAACAATAATGATTATAACAGTGGTGCAAACTTAGTTTAATTTAAAAATGGTTCAAAAGTTAAGAAAGTATCATAACATTTTAAAATCTATACAAATTCTAAAGAAAAAAATTTTCATTTAAAGTCGCATAAATTCGAATTACTTATCAATTCAACTTATACTGTAATCCGTTTGCTGCATAACACACAAAGAAAAGCTTATACAATAATGTTTCATTCTTTTAAGCATGAATGCTCTTATAACACTCCACTATAGAGCGTTGTGAATCAATCTTGAATTCATTAGATTCACTTTCAATTACTTCGTCATTTCAAGACGAGAGAAAATTGCGAATTTAGTGGACACCAAATATAAATTTTACTTTACTTACTTTAATGGAAGATACCGTAGTCTATTAGGCATTGTATTGTCTTATTAGACGTAAGGCCACGGTTCAAACCCCAGATCAAACATCACTAACAAAACAACATATGACCAAATATTTCTTCGACCACTGCCTCTCAGCAGATTTCCTGCAAAAACTCTGAGAGTAAATCAAATTGCCATGAAATGTTTCCCAAAAATCTCTTGCTTGGAGTAGACTTTAAAAAATTAATTAATCATTCACAGTTGTTTTGATATGGTGAGCTTATGATTCCCTATATACAGGGTGGCTGATATGTATTGCAACCAACTTCAGGTTATAATCATTTATAAACCGCTTGTCTGACAGCTGACAGATTTATTCCAGTGACAGTTCATTTTATTATTTAAAGTGATAGTGTGATTGCTTTATATTTGACTGGAAAACCGCAGGTGGCTATCGTTAAAGCTTTCCAGCATTGAATTATGAATAAATCTTTTGTTTCTCGTACCATTGCTCGTTACCGTGATACTGGCAGTGTTGCATCGCGTCCAAAAACGGTAAGAACACCAGAAATGATTCAGAAAGTGAAGACTAGATTTGAACGGAATGCACGCCGCAGTGGTAGAAAAATTCCTCGTGAGCTGAACATATCGCGAGAACGGATGCAACACATATTGAAAAATGAGCTCGGACTAAAGCCATTGAAGTTCCAAAAAGTGCAAGAGCTCATCGATGGACAAAAAATAGTTAGACTGGAAAGAGCCAAGTAGTTACTTCGCTTGCACGAAAGTGGCCAGTTACCGAATTTGGTTTTTTCCGATGAGAAGCCATTCCAAATTGAGCAGTTTGTGAACAAAATGATCGGGTTTACTTGCCAAAGAGGTCAGCTGAAAATTTACACCTGCGATTGGTCACCAGAACTCAAGCGCCGCCGATGGTAATGGTGTGGCCCGCCATAACGGCTGATAGTCGCTCTCCGCTCGTATTCATCGACCGTGCGGTCAAAATAAATCCCGAATATTATCGGGAAAATGTCTTAATGACAGTATTGAAGCCCTGGGCAGACAAACATTTCGGCCGCAGACTATGGACATTCCAACAGGACTCAGCACCACCGCACTTAGTACGCGTCAACCAAGAATGGCTTAAAAAGGAGGTTCCCCGCTTCATTTCCACCGCACAATGGCCACCAAAATCTCCGGATCGCAATCCGTAGGACTTTTGCGCCTGGGGCATTTTGAAGAGCAAGGTTCTAACTAAAAAAAATACCAAAGTGTCGATCATCTCAAGACGGCGCTTCGCCGGGAATGGGTCAAAATACCGCAGAGCCACTTTCGTGCAGCCTGTGATGGCTTTGTCGGCCGTTTGAAGGCAATAATTCGCACCAAAGGTGGCAAATTCTAAACTGATTCCAAAATTTGATATTATTTCCACCATTTTTTGCTTTTGAATAATAAAATTAAAAAATATAGCGCTTTACTTTGTTGCATTATATGTCAGCTACCCTGTACATACATGATTGGAAATCAAAAGGCATAGTTTTGTATTTTTTAAAATAAATACTGAGCTAGCAATTAACAGTAAAAAATACATGATTCATATTATCGAACCCGTTGTCAACAATTGCTTGTCACTGCTTGCTACTTCTATTTATTCATATGATTCACAGAAGCAACGAATCAGTATGAGTATTTTGAATACTTTTTAAAAAACTCTTTTACAAATATTGTTTAATGTAAAATTTTCACGTGAGCCGAGGAGTTTTATTTTATAATTTACTGCAATATTAATATTATTAATTAATGCAAAAAATATTTGAATTTTTATTTCTTATCTATATTTCGAAAAAAAAAAGAAGTTACATATTGATGTTATGTATTTACAGTGTGTAGACCAATGCGGTTACGTTTTTCGTTGATTATGTTACCTGTGGCGGAGAATACGTGTTCAGAAGCCACTCTCCTTGGGGGAATAATTAAAATTTATTGGGAAAGTTTGTGTGAACGAGGGTATTCTGGAGTATGGTTTCTCCACCAATGGAATACATCAAAGATTATATCAATATTCATTTCTAAATAACTAACGATTTACTTCACCGGATACTTCTGTAGCGGATTGGTTTGTTTGAAAAAATTAGAGGAAAATAGTTGTTATTCTAATGGTGGTTATTCAAACGTTGAATAATGAATTGGAAATACACAACGCTTTTAGTTCTTTTAAATTAATTTCATCTAGGTGGATACAAGAAATAAGCCTTGTAGTGAATAAAATTATATTAGGAACGTACTTATTTTCCATTTCTTTGTTTTTATGTGGCAAACTCCATTTTCAAACATTTCTTAATAATTTTCTGAATTCATTGTATTGAATTTTCTAAAAACACTTTTAAAATGGTTTTTAATGTCAACTCAAAATTTCATTTGAGTTGTGAGTTATTTGATTTCTATACAAAACAATCAAACAACAGTAAGATTTTTTTTATTTATTTATATTAACAGTACTTAAAAAACAAAAGCGAGTATATTACATTTAGTTGGAGGATCAACACTGCAAACAATATCATTAAAATATATTGATGTTAAACAACATAACAAAAGCATATTACATGTGAGAGGACAGTGAAAGTGAATCACTCATGCAGTTTTCTGATAGAAATGTCTAGATAGAAAGACGAACAGATAAAACATCCCGTAAAGTTGACTTAAAGAACGGTTTCCAGATGGAGAAGAATTCATCTTTATACTTGGTTCTACACCAAGTCATAAAGTTAGAAGCGCTACGAGAGTTTGTTTGACAACAACATTCCTGTTTTACCTTGGCAAGTTAATTTCCCTGACCATTACAGCCCGATTAACGGATTTTGGCCTGCCTTAACACATCCTTCCAGGCGCCTCTGCTTCTTGCGCGTCTACGCCAGTTAGCCACACTAATCGATGACATGGCTTCCTCGATTTGATCCTGCCAACGCAAACGTGGTCGTCCTTTCCACCGAAGCAGATCTGTGCATCACATTCCAGTCTCGCCAGAGCATCCACCTCCACTCGAACGACATGGCCGACCCAGAGCAGCCGCTGGATGTTAATACGCTGCGCAACGTCTATGTCGTTAAGGAGATCATATAGCTCATTGTTGGATCGGATGCGGAAATCATTGCCAACTTGCACTGGACCGAAGATCTCACGTAGGACTTTTCTCTCGAATACTCTCAAGGCTGCTGCATCAGTGCCATAAAGAAGCACGGGGAGGATGAGTCTATTGTAGGATATTAATTTTGTCGCACGAGAGAGGTCTCTGCTACTCAATTGCCTATTGAGACCATAGTAGCACTTGTTGCCAAGAATGGTCCTGCGCTTAATATTCAGACTGACATCAGTTTTGGTGGCAACGGCTGATCCAAGATAAATTCCTTGATTATATCGAAAATATAGTCATCGACCGTTATCTAAAATCCAATACACGGCACGTCTCTACTTGTCGATAACACACATATACCTAGTTTACTGGTAGACCCAACATAGTAACTTCCGTTTAATAACACTAAATGCAGCAGTAACATCTCGCTGGGTACGCCCTATGCTGTCAATGTCGTCGGCGTACACAAGCAACTGAACGCTTTTTTGAAAAATAGCGCCATTGCAATGCACTTCCGCAGAACACTCCCCATGATGAAGTTGAAGAGCTCGCATGATAAGGGATTGCTTTGTCTGAAACTTCGCACAGTATCAAAAGGTTCGAAGAGGTCTATTCCTATCTTGACGGAACTGCACGAATTTCTCAACGTCCTTCTACATAGCCTTATCAGTTTCGCACTTATATCGAGCTCAGACATTGCGGCTTATTGTCGACAAAAAGATGGTGGTTGCCGACCTGATTTTCGTAGTCTTTTGCAGGATTTGACGCAGTGTAAAGATCTGGTCGATGGTGGACTTGCCAGGGCTGAAGCTCCACTGATAAGGTCCAATCATTGTTTCGACAAGTGGCTTCAGTCGTTCACACGATATGCCCGTAATAACCATATATGCGATAGGGAGAAGGCTTATGCCCTAGTAGTTGACGCATATCGTAGGTTCATTGGACATACTCTCCTCTAACATATTTTGTAAATAAGCTGGTGCATGCGCCCAAACAACTCATTACATCCCCTGGTGTGGACCTTATTGAAAATCTGAGGCGGAAATAGCGAAAAAAGTTATAATGCTTATTAATGCTCGGTATAGGAATCAGTGTAGAAGAAAGTGTCAAACGTTGCTTTGCAAACATGCCCAAGGAATGTCACAAAATATTAGTTAGTTCTAAATATGTAATATTATTTTAACTATAATAAATATGTAATAAAAATCTTAACTATAAACTATGGCTCCAATTATGGTTTACAACAGTCGTTTTTAAGTGTTGTCAGAACTGTCAAAAACTTACAACAGATAATTAGCTGTTGTCTTGTTGCAACGGTAAGTTTAATAAAGAAAATGGAGAAATATTTGTAAGTCTATTTGCATATAAAACAAAATCTAAATGAATTTTAATGTGATATGAATTTTTTTATATTTATTTTAAGTACTTTTGAAATCAATTTATTGCAATACATACAGTAAAAAAGAATATCACCAAACGGATATATTTGTAATTTTAGTGGCAGTTTCAGGAGAATAGTGCAAACCTCTTGCAGGAAGCAAATATCGAGATCTGCTTTTCTGTTCTACACCAATTGTTCTTGCTTTGGAATGGACTGTATTAAAATGGTGCTCTGGTGACCGTTCCGCAACGCTACAAATTATCCCTGGTAAACGTGTTATTGAATAAAAGTTTATTTTACTTGTACTTTTTCCTCTTCTGTCATCCTGGCGTTTATCCAATTCTTGCAATTTATTTTTTCACAGAATTTTATAATCTTTTAAAATGCAGCAAACAGTGGGTTGCGACACACCAATATTAAAATCGTTAACGCTATTTCTTTGATAACCTCCATCACCAAAAATATCAGTGCGCAACATAATTTAAGGATTGATAGAATGGCAGAACAGCGGATTGACTGCTCAGTTGTTGCAGCAAAAACATAAAACCATCTTTGTAGATGCGGAAAAATTTTACAAAACTGAAAGAAATCTTATAAACAACGCTGAATTTTATAATTGAATAATTTTACGTACTCAGTATCTGGTAATTCCAACGGGTTTTCATCATCAAAGAATAATAATATCCATTATTTATATTTCAACTTTTTTAAACTTCACTATGCGCTTAAATTTTTTTTAATATAATAATTTTTGTTTTCAATTGACAGTTTTGTACACTCAGGGATGTATTTTAGAGGAAAAGTATACTAACTGAGTAATAGTTTTTTTATTCAATATAATGAAAAAAGGAGATGTATGCAAGAAAAAAGAAAAATCAAAGGAGTTCAAAAATAACAAACGCCGTTCACATTGTACAGAGTTACCCTATATCAACAACACTACTTCTCAATGTGAATGTCGTTTTTACAAAAAAGGAAAAATTAAATAAATTTCATTAGTTTCATAAAATATGTGTTTTGTCCTTGGCAGGTTCTTTGTAAGAATATCTGCAATCATGTGTTCGCTTGGGCAATACTACAAAATCACCTCCTGGTTTCTTACGACTTCACGTATATGATGGAATCTGATGTCTATATGTTTGGTTCTCTTATGAAACACAGGATTTGTAGCAAGTTTTTCTGCACCTTGATTGTCAATATTTAGTAGAAAAGATCCTCCGGATGAAAAACCAATTTCCATCAAAAGACGTCTTAAAAATATCGCCTCCTTAGCAGCATCGGACAATGCCATATATTCGGCCTCTGTGCTACTTAAGGCCACACACGTATGTTTTCTTAAATCCTTGCGGTCGAGGGCATTACCAATCAGCATCCACGAAACCTTCCATAGTATGCTCATCTGCCTGATACATAATTTTCTTATCAATGGATCCTCGAAGATATCGTTGTATACGTTTAGCCACTTTCAGATGTTTAACATGAGGATTTGTATTACGTTGTGATAATTTCGTCACGGATTGAAGTATATCCGGCTAGTTGTGATGTCTAGATACATAAGTCGCTATCGGTTTACAATTTTCCATACCGTGTTCTTTCAGCAATTCTTTTATGTACTGGGACTGACAAATTGCTATTGCACCCGTATCATCTTGTCGTTCAATTTCTATTCCAAGGTAGTGATGTAGCGGTCCCTTATTAGTGACAGGAAAGTGTTCGATTAACATTTCTTTCACCTTTGTTACACATCGCTCATTTTTTCAGCCAATTATAAGGTTATACACTGCAACTAACACCAATTGCTCGTCGAACGATGCCATATACAGACACGGTTCACATTTGCTACGTTCGAAACCAATTTCCTTCAATAGCAAGTCAAGCTTATCATAACATTCTTTTCCGGATTGTTTCAGGCCATATATCGCCTTGTGGTGCTTGAGAACTCTATGAGGATATTTATGATCCACAAACTTTTCAGGCTGCTTCATATAAATTTCATGGTGGATTTCACTATTAAGGTAGGCTAAACTTATATCTATTTGGTGCAAATACATTTTAAAATTCACTGCCAATGCCAACATTAATCGTATGGTTGAATATCTGACTACGGGTGAAAAGGTCTCGTTGTAGTCTATACAAAATCTTTGACTACAGCCTTTAGCTACAAGTCTGGCTTTGAAGCGCTCTATACGACCACGCTCGTCACTTGGTATTTATAGCCTTAGGTTTCTCAGGCAAGACCACCAAAGACCATGTCCCATTTTTGTTGAGTGATGACATCTCCGATTGCATTGCGTCATACCATTCATTGCCTCGTCAACTATTGTAGGTAGATTTACTTGGACCATATTATTCAAAATTTGTTGTTTTCGTCGTAGCATTCTCCTGCTGGTTGTCGATTTCATTTTCTGCGTCTTCATCTTCGGCTGTTGCGAAACTAGCAAATTCGCCAACGCTGTCAGAATCTGTACCTTCATCAATCAAGTTCTCATGCTTCATCTGGTTGGTTTTAGGGACTTTTCGGTTTTCTTCAACATCTATTAGCAAATAGTTATCTGGGTTTTGTTTCTGTTGGTCAGCAGTCTCCTTCTCAACACTGGCATCTTCTTCAAAAATAACATCACGGCGCTCAATTATTTTTCCTTCTGTTTCATCAAATAAGCGATATGCTTTAGCCACTTGTGAGTAACCTACTATGATGAAATTTTAGCCCTTGGCCGCGAATTTGTTTGTCCCGGATTTATCCAATGATACCGCATACGAGTCAAGTGATTAACGTTGGGTTTTCTACGAAAACATACTTCATGAACGTTACAAAATATCTGGCGCCACTTAGCGAATTTATGTTGAATGGGCCGCACACATTACTGTGGATGAGTTCTGACAGGTCTTCTGTTCTTGTGTGAGATTCTTGTGGAAAAGGTTTCACGTGGATCTCGCTTAACATACACGTTCTAAATAAATATTTCCTTTCTAACAGCTTTTAATACCACCAAACCATCAGAATGCTGTATAGTAGCAGACGTTGAATTGAATTTGACGATTAAACCTTTTTCCACTACACGACTCACAGATATGAAATTTTTTTGCAATTCTGGCGAAAACAAAACTTTTGTGTATTTAATTTTCATACCTTTATTATTTATTATTTGCACGTCACCTTTTCGCTTTGCTATTATTTGTTTGTCGCCAGTCAATAAAATCTGCTCATCGCTTTCAATAAAGTTCATTAACAATTCTCTGCTGCAACACATGTGCGCAGTCGCCTCGCTATCGACGTACCACTCAGTTTGCTTGTTCGTTGTTGTTGATGTTCTTGCATGTAGAAGATCTTCTTGTCACAAATCCCGTCCAGCTATTTCTCACCATTCCGTAAACATCATTTAAACATGTTTACTTATGTTCGCTCTATTTTGGCATCGAATGGTTCAAAGTGCCTTTGTAATAAAGATACTTATAATGAGAGCCTCGGCTTGTTATTTCCAAGACGCAACCATGCTTCAATTGTAGAAGTTAGAAAAGTTCTTTATTATGTTCAACTAGTTAGGCTTCACACTCAGGGTTATTGTGCTATGCTTTTTCATCACTTTCCATCCCAAGCTGCTTTTTTTCATTTGCGTGTCACAGTCGATTTCTGCTTACGAACACAATTCACTAGCTACCAAGACCCATTGTGTAAGAACAATGCCATCTGCAATACCAGCAGTCATATTTTCATCATCATATTTTTACTATTTGGTACGTTTTTTGTAACCCAAACATTTTAACAAAAACAAAACTCAATTTAGTTTTGTTTTTGGTTCAGGAAAACACAAAATTAGTGCTTTGATGTATTTTCCTTTTGACGCAAGTGATAGTTTTCCTAAGAAACAGTCATATATTCGGAAACCGAATTTGTCGAATGTTAGTTTTTATCTTCCAATAAAGTAATGCAAATGAAATGCTTTGAAAGCTTAATATTAAAAATCAAACTATGTATATTTTCTAATTTAAAAAACATTACCAGAAGTTATAGTAAAATAGTGTATATTTTTAATTTTATAATTTGGATTTTAATTAAAGAAAATTTCAATTTTCAGTGCTTTTTAATATTGACATGTTTTTAATACTGCTAAACAGATATCACGTAAAAATGTAAGAAAATTCTATTTTTTACAGATTCTTAAATTCCGTTCCGGTTACGTTATATTTCTATAACTATTCGTATTACTTACTTACTTAATTGGTCATAACAACCCGATTAACGGATTTCGGCCTGCCGCAACACATCCTTCCAGGCGCCTCTGCTTCTTGCGCGCCTACGCCAATTGGTCACACCAATCGATGACAGGGCTTCTTCGATTTGGTCCTTCCAACGGATACAAGGTCGTCCTCTTCGCCGACTTCCGCAGATCCCCGCATCAAACACTCGTCTCGCCGGAGCATCCTCCTCCATTCGAACGACATGGCCGAGCCAGCGCAGCCGCTGAATATTAATACGCTGTACAACGTCTATGTCGTTGAGGAGCTCATACAGCTCACTGTTAAATCGGATGCGAAAATCATCGCCAACTCGCACTGGACCGAAGATCTTACGTAGGACTTTTCTCTCGAATACTCTCAAGGCAGCTGCATCAGTTCTTAATAGGGTCCATGCTTCTGCGCCATAGAGAAGCACGGGTAGGATGAGCGTCTTGTAGAGTATTAGTTTCGTCTTGCGAGAGAGGTCTCTGCTACTCAATTGCCTATTGAGACCATAATAGCACCTGTTGGCAAGAGTAATCCTGCGCTTGATCTCCAGACTGACATCATTTTCGGTGGTAACGGCGGAGCCAAGGTAAATGAATTCCTTGACTGTATCAAAAGTATAGTTATCGGCCGTAATATGTGAATCAATACGCCGCACGGCTCTACTTGTCGATAACATATACTTCGTTTTGCCCTCATTTACTGCCAAACCCATCTTCTTAGACTCCCGTTCAATAGCACTAAAGGCAGCAGTGACATCTCGTTTGGTACGCCCTATGATGTCGATGTCGTCAGCGTACGCAAGCAACTGGACACTTTTTTGAAAAATAGTGCCATTACGATGCACACCCGCCTTTCGCAGAACACTCTCCATGACGAAGTTGAAGAGGTCGCATGATAAGGGATCGCCTTGTCTGAAACCTCGCACGGTATCAAAAGGTTCGGAGAGGTCCATTCCTACCTTGACGGAGCTGCAGGAATTGCTCAACGTCATTCTGCATAGCCTTATCAGCTTAGCAGGTATACCGAGCTCAGACATTGCGGCAAAAACACGATCCCTTATGGGGCTATCGAAAGCAGCCTTATAATCGACAAAAAGATGGTGTGTGTCGACTTGATTTTCGTGGGTCTTTTCCAGGATTTGGCGTAGTGTGAAGATCTGGTCGATGGTGGACTTGCCAGGTCTGAAGCCGCACTGATAAGGTCCAATCAGTGTTTTGACGAGTGGCTTCAGTCGTTCACACAGTACGCCTGTAAGAACCTTATATGCGATAGGGAGAAGGCTTATACCCCTGTAGTTGGCGCATATCGTAGGGTCTCCCTTTTTCAGGACGGGACAGAGGACACTGAGGTTCCAATCGTTGGGCATACTTTCCTCTAGCCATATTTTGTAGATGAGCTGGTGCATGCGCCCTACCAACTCATTACATCCGGTCTTAAACAATTCAGCGGGGAGGCCATCAGAACCTGCCGCTTTGTTGTTTTTAAGTCGCATAATCGCGACTTTAACCTCTTCATGGCTAGGCGGTGGAATCTCCACGCCGTCATCATCGATCGGGTCCGGAACATCATCTCTAGGGGCGGTATTGATGTCGTCATCGCCTTGCAGCAGAGTAGAGAAGTGTTCCCTCCACAACCTCAGCACCCCTTGCGGCTCTGTAACCAGGTTTCCATTCTCATCCTTGCAGGAAGACGCTCCGGGCTTATACCCCTCGGTCAGACGCTTAACCTTTTGATAGAATTTTCGAGCGTCATTCCTACATCTGTACATCTCGACTTCCTCACGCTCACGCCTTTCCTGCTCCCTCTTCTTGCGTCTGAAAAGGCGTCTCTCATCCCTTCTCCTCTCTCTGTAATTTTCGACAATGGCTCGCGTAGCGGGCGACTGCAACGTTTTTTTGTATGCGGCGTATTTCGCTGCAGCTGCCTCGCGACACTCCTCATCGTACCATTGGTTTCGTTGTGGTGGGCGCTCGAAACCAAGGACTGTTTCCGCAGTATTGCGCAAGGAGTGGGAGATGTTGGCCCACAATCCGCCAATGTCGCTGAGATTGGATGGGGAATGACGGAGCTTATCAGAGAGTTGAGCGGAGAACGCCTCAACTATTCGTATTGCTTTACACATAATGAAAACGATCAGCTGTTTCTTACTGTTACGGTTACGTTCCGTTACGGATGCATAACTGGGGCTTTACTTGCAAAATGGCCTATTTCACCGCAGTTAAAACACTTGCCTCTTTTCTCAGTTTTTGCTTCTTTTTGTCCTTTGTTGTGTGTGTGTACTCACCGATGCTTCTTCGGGTTCAATTTTTTCTTTGTGTCTGTTGCCTTCTTCTAGAATCTTCTGTATAACGGTAGATAGTGATGGCAAGTTATCGCGTGTCTCCATGGCAACAACGAAGTGTTCAAACTCACTTGGGAGACTGGATAACAACATAATGACTAGAAGATCTTCTTGTACGACAATGCCAGTCTCAGCTAGTTTCTCAGCCAATTCCGTAAACTCATTAACATGTTTACTTATGTTACCACTATTTGGCATAGAATGGTTCAAAAGTCTTTTGTATAAAGATACCTTATGAATGAGACCTCTGGGCTTGTGTATTTCCTAAAGACGCAACCATGCCTCATTAGAAGTTAGAAAGTTCTTTATTATGTTCAACTAGTTAGGCTTCACACTCAGGGTTATTGTTGCTAGTGCTTTTTCATCACTTTCATCCCAAGCTGCTTTTTCATTTGCGTTCACAGTCGATTTCTTCTTACGAACACAATTCACTATCTACCAAGACCCATTGTGTAAGAACAATGCGCATCTGCAAATACCAGCAGTCATAATTTTCATCATCTAGTTTTTCTATTTGGTACATTGATCCCCTTTTAAAAAAGAACTTATTATTCACTTTGATTCTTTAAATATTTCATGTGAAAATAACTATAAAATCTTATTTTCTTTCTGGACTTTGTCCTGGGCCCATAACCTCTTTCAATAGTTTTTTATTCAATGTAATGAAAAAAGGAAATGTATGCAAGAAAATAGAAAAATCAAAGGAGTTCAAAAATAACAAACGCTGTTCACATTGTACAGAGTTACCATATATCACCAACACTAACACTGAAGAACAACCCTGTGACATACACAACATACAACCATAATAAAGGAAATTATAAATGTTATGTTGTCTCTGTTACAACATTTATGTGTTGTAAACCATAACCGGGGCCTACATTTTTTTAACTTCTTGTAATCAAAAAATAATATAATTATCTCACTGTCACTGTGAATAATTTTGCAATCGGCTGCATATTTATATGATTTACACGACGAATTTTCCGATTGGCACAACTTTCAAAAACACTTTGCATTTATATGATGGCTTTTGTACTGCATGCCTTTTTTAATTTTGGGTTTAATAATAATTGATTTTTAAGCAGCACAGACGCACATCAATCTAACTAATTAAATTTTTGTGCAATATATCAAAATTATGTCTTCAAACTTCATTTTATAGCCCATGTTCTGGAAAACGCATATCGCTTAATGTTTGCGTTTTCGATTTGAAAACGAAATATAGGTGTTCTGACAAACGAAATCGCTAGAAATTTGGCGTTTTCAAATCGCTAGGGTATACTGAAGCGATCTGGTCTTTTTTATTCAAACTGTACCTTAAATTAACAATAAAATTATACACAATTTAAATTTAATATGTTTTCTTTTTATTTCCATTAAAAATTTTAACATTTTTTGACCATTTAAATTAAAAATATTGAATACAAAAATTTACTTTGAGTTTGTTTACTGTTTGTACCATTTGTTTACTTACTAACTGGCGATTTATGCAAACAGCTGATCAGATTGATCTTCGAAAAAATTTTAATGCTAGTAGTGTTAATTTTACAACTAATTATTTGGTTATTTCTATTTAAACTTTTGATATTAATATTTCCAATTTATTAAATTCACATATATATATTAAATCGTAAAAATAAACCCTGAATAAAAGTTAAAAAATAATTTAAAACCTGCATAAAGTACTTTAAAACGTTTATGGGAGCAAATAAATCATACAGAATTTTATTTTAAACCGGTTACCCGTGTTAAAAAGTACCAATTTTTGGTGATTGTAAGCGTAAGCGATTTGAAAACGCTGCGTTTTCCAGAACATGGGCGTATATTTGAATATACTAATAAAAAAAATTTTTATTATTCGTAGCTTTTGTTCTGGCGTAAATACAAGGTTGAACCTTTTAGGTTACAGAGGTTAGGCAGGAGGATACTTCCTTTGCCTTCTGAGGTCAAGCACCTCGGCGTTATTTCAGACAGCAAGCTTAACTGAAAAAGGAACACCGAGGAAAAAATGAAGCAAGAGACTGAATGGTCTTTTTCTCTATAGGAGCTCCATAGGTAGAAGTTGTGGTCTTTCGAATAGGGCCATTGGCTGGATCTACTTATGATTGTGTTGTGTGGTGGAGTGCTTTAGACTAGACTTTCCAAAAAAAGATCTTGGATAAGGTTGAGCGGAATACCTCCATGAGTATCGCCGGAGTGAGGAGTTGTTCTCAGGCTGCTCTTGATACTCTGCTCTGCCTGACTCCGCTTGATTTTTATATCAAGCAGTGTGCTGAGCGTTGTGTCATATGTCTGAGGAAATCGCGCTCCTGGAAACAGTACCAGGTCGGATATGTCTATATCAGGCAACGGAACACAGAGTTATATTCGGGTTTGTGTTCCGCTTTTTTTTCTTCCTTTCCTACCTCCTCTCAATTTCCTTATCTCCATCACTGTCTTTAGTCTTCCTATCTTCTAAAACTCTAAATTCTTCTACTTAACCGTAGATCGAGCTTTGTATCAAAAATGATTCATTTTAATTTTTGAAGTTATATAACTCTAATTCAGAAAACGTTAGATTATCTAATATTTTTAGAATTCGTAGGATTTGTTATCGTCATTATTTTAAACCAAATAAAAAAAGAAAATTTCAAACAGGGTTGAAAAAAATCAAAAACTTCATAATTCTAGCTTATGTATCATTTTTGATGCACTCGACTTTTCTAGCGATCCTTAAGTGATGTGTATGTAATTTTTTTATTTTTTCAAACATTTTTCGGTCGACTACGTACGTACGTATGAGATAACAGAATATTTCACTTTGATGTGCTACTCGGAAATTATATTATTATTACACCTATAATGTCTTTTTGAAAAATGAGCTGAAAGTCTTCCAGCTTTTAGTATTCCCAATAATTTTGTCGCTCTAGATTAGAAACAAATTGAATTTTATGGTCGTTATACATTTTGTGGTTTACCGAAATCGAATTGACAGTTTTAGATACAAGTATATTTGTGCTGCGTTTATAGTAAGTACTCACAGTTGTACTTGGGAAACCTGTATCCGGGAAACCAGAAAGGACTCAAATGGAGAACATTGTTATTGACATAATCGATGTTCTATTGCTACGGGAAACTTTTTACCTCACATTACGTTGACAACAAATGTTTTTAACGAAATATAACAATGGTTTGAACCATCAGGTTTCAGCCAGCCCTCATTTGAGTATTACTGATTTGAGTGACAATAACCTACCCCATCTAAACAATTGGAAACTTATAAATCGCCGTAAAGCAAGGGTGCTTGATGTAAAATTATTGCCATTTATTAATAAAAACCCAAGCTGGCATTAAGAGTTTGATTTTTACGTAAAAAACAATGGTGCAATGTACATCATGTCAAAAAATTTGGCGTAAATTTCATAAATGTGATAATAAAATGTAATAATATGAAATAGTTCTATTTAAATGAATTAAAGTAAATCAAAATATTTAAATTTTTTAACAAAACCTAACAATAATTGTGAAAATTGTATGTACTACAAGTACGTATTAAAAGATACATAAGCAAAAATTATGAAGTTTTTTTAAAGCTCGATCTACGGTTAAATGAGTCAAATTTTTGTTCGTATAGATATAAATTTCAAACCGCTCACATCGGGCCTGTCCGTAAATGCATTACGGCGCTGTATATTATATGCATTATGTTCATAATGCAAACCTTGGCAGCACTGCAGCTGTCAAATGTTTGTAAATGCAATATTAAACCATATTATGCGCAAATAAATGCAAAATACTAATCATAAAAATGGCTGATGTTTTGAATGAGTGAAAAAGGAAGAATGAGTTTTAACAGAAAGTTTCTTTTTTCTTCCTTAAATGTCTTCTCTTTTCTGCATTTAACAACATTTTGTTATTTGCTTTGTTCTGCAGTTAAAAATTAAATTTATTAATATTTTTTCCATTTCTGCAATGTTCGTTCCAGAGGTGTGAACAACACATATAAAATTGCACACTATTGCATTTTTCTCAAGACCGAATATTGATTGTAGCTGCAAATATAAATAAGTGTGAAGCAGAGATAGAGTACTAAAAAACAATTGCACTCGTAAACCATTATACAACAGTATAAAAGTAAGTTGTGTGAAGAGCACAACAAAAATATTGTCCTCTTCATAGAGTCACAACATGCATTCCTTTTTTGCTCTCGGCAACCGAACATCTTCGTCGACGCCAGCATTGCCAGTAACTTTTTTGTACTTTTTATTTGTGCGGAACAGCGTTGCCAGAAGCTTAGAGAAGAAAATCATCATATGCAGATAAAAAATCATAATTTTTTAATCAGCCCAATCATGTATAAAAATTCCGCATGGAATTTCTCTCTTTTCCCTTCTCTCCTATTATGAATAAAAATTCCGCGTGAAATTTTTTACTTCTCCTTTGTCTCTGTTTTAATTCCATTTTTATCAAACGTGTGAAGAGAGAAATATTAAAAAGGGAAAAAAGTAGGTATTCTCAATGTATTTTAGTTTGTATTTTCCCCAAAAAAAATTTGCTTATAAAACACAAGGGAGTTTGATTAAAAATTGAAGTAAATTTTTATACAACTAAATTTAAATAAATAAAAGATATTTATATGTTTCTGTAGGTCTAAAAAAACTATTAAAACTCAAGTTCAATATTTAGCTCAAAGCCGACTGGCCTAAAGACACATTGAAGTCTTTTCCTACATTAGTCTGGTACCCAGTACTCGTGAGCTCGCACTTAGCTTTACAATTGGTGAAATACCAAATTGCTTTTTTGTGGGTGAGTAGGTAAAATTTCTAGTAAATACCGAAAAGATATACACTCTGTAGTACTTTTAAAATCTGTTGCAAAATAAAATTTAATCCTAAACTTTCACTCTTACTTACAAAGCCAGCGGCAATTCAAGAAGATTATATTCACCCTTAATTGCCTTCTGGAAATACGTTGGCCAATTTTCTCCACTAGGCTACACATGATCACACCATACATTTTTATTTTCTTGTATTATATTAAAATCTTATTTAGTTTTTCAAAATGTATTAATTTTATATAACTTTAATTAATTATACTTTATTTTCACAAATTGCCAAAAATTTAATATCAATAGGAAACACAGCTGACGAAGTCACTTTTTCAAACTTTTACTCCCACGGAATTTGTAATTAGAGGATTTCTTTCTCGAGAAAAACATTTTCCGCAAGAAAGAAATTCTTTGAGAATATTCGTGATTGGGCTGAATATGTACAAAATTTTATTTAAAAATTATTATTGAAATAAATATGTTAACATATGTATTTAAATTATTATTGTTTAAAGCATTTATGAAGAAACGTGTACTTATGTTTATGTGGTGACAAATCACACATTCACCAACCAGCAAATAGAAAACTTAGAAAAAACACAACTGATTTCATTAGAACAATAACTGTATATATTGATATATAAGAAAGCTTAAAAAAAAATAAATTCAAATTAAAAAGCACATGCACTTTGAAAAAAAAAATTATTAAGAACTATTACTACAATACAGGTATTCACTAACTTACGAACGAGATAGGATCATTGGGTTCAGTCGTAAGTGGATTAAGTCGTAAGTCAAATTTCATACAAAAAAATGTAAGAAAAAAAATTACATTTTTTTTATTTTTTTATTAAACCTACACTCAGGAGATGACCCCTACTCATGCAGTGCATTGTGCAGGTTTTAGAAAGGTGGAAAGAGGAAAAATGCGAACGGTAAGGAAACGAGTTGCTGCTGGTGACTATGAAATGGCCTGTGCTATACCTTCACCATTGCACAGTCTACAGCAATCGTCTCCAAGAAGCCCGCAGTTTCTCACACCACTTATGTTGTGTGTGTTAATTTTATACAGAAGTGGCGGAACCTACAGTTTAAAGTCGACTCCGAACGACAGATTTTTGAGAAACAAGAAGAAAAAGAGAAGAAATCGCCGAAAAAATACTTTTTGTATTTTTTTTATTTTTGATGTCTAGCCTGGGACTCGAACCCTGGCTTTACGTCTAATAAGCCAGCACACTACTTACTAGACCACGGCGACCCCAAACTGTATTGCTAATTTTTATGGTCCGTAGAAATGAAACTACCCAAAATTTATACTTATATTTATTTATATATATAAAATTTATGTTTTAGGGATTCCCATCAACTACATATTTGTCTTCTTTAAGTATTTTCTAAGAATAAAATTGGAAAAAAATGGTCGTAAGTTCGAATAGTCGAATCTTAAGTCGGTGATTACTTACACAGGTTTTCATATTTTTAATTTGTACTTCCCACGAATATAACAGTGATGCTCTTTAATGTCTTTATTTCCAAAACAATGATGCATTTTTATGCACATGCATACATATGTTTGTTACAGGGCACTAATTGTAAAGTAAATAAAAGCAACCAAAAATAAGCTGATATAAGACTTAACTTGACTATGTACAACGAAAATTGTACTCACTTCAAATATGAAAATCATAATTTTTATAAATTAAAAATCATAATTTAAGAAAAAAAAAAATCCTCAAATCATATTTTGGTTGAAAAATCATCAAAAATATGATAAAATCAGCATTCTGGCAACGCTGCTGGGGAAAAACCTTTTTTACACTACTGATATTCATATGGCAATACTGAAAATGTAGCTTCAGTAGTAAAATATGCTCTTACAACACAAAGCATAGTTCCGTTACTTCACAGCCAAACGAGTGCTGTTGTATACATTGAATAAATGAGAAATACACATTTCAGTGCACTCGTAAAATCAAGAGCAACAGAAAAGAGTACACTACAGTATTGCATTCGGTGAAGGGTAAGCTAGCAGAATGTCTTGTGTACACCTCTAGTTTGTTCGTTCGTAAATGCAAACAAATAAATCGGCAAAAAGAAGCATCAGCAACATGTGATTAGCAGCGTGGGCGCAAAATAATCATATTATGCAGCGCAGTAATGCATTTACGAACAGGCCCATCTTTTGTAGTTAAGTTCGATTTACATACTTTAGTATTGGTTTCTTATTGGATTTTGGAGTTCCGTGGTGCTGATGATTTGGGTAAGAATATGTATAATGAATATGAATCTGAAAAATTTTTGATGAATACTTGAAGGTTTTGCACGACTATTTGGAATAAGCCAGTTTTCACTTTCGTATAACCTCACACAAAATACCAAACTGGTTTCTAAACAGATTGTAATCGTCCGAACTCTCATGTTTAGACGTCACTATTTTTTCTCACTATATTGCCTAGATAGCAGAAGTTGTTTAATTTTGCTGACGTGTTGAAAATCGGATGTAAAAAGGGAAAATATCTGATACCTAATCTGAAACAGATTCTATATAGTACCTCTCTTCTTAAGTCAGGCTTGTTGAGCTGTTTTTATGTCAGATTAATATCACTAACTCTTTTTCACCTCCGGAAGTGAGTTAAGTGCCTTTCTTATCATTACACTGTGCAAAATTTTTAATTTAACTGGACAACGTTGTAATTCCACAGTTCTTTGGTTTATAACAAGGGGGCAAGAAAAAATTCTACCAACAATTTAGTTAATATCATGAAAAATAGGGTTAGAATATATACATATTTATTTAATAACCTGTTATCCAATGCAAATATTTTTTTCAAAATTTTTTAAGAGAAATAGGCTGAACCTGAATCCACTCGCTTGAGGCTTTAGTCTAAATCTTGGTGGGGGAGGATGCTCAGAGTGCGGACAAGGCGTCCACCTCAGTCAGTCTTCTGCTAAGAAAAGGCCTATAAGCCAGAAGCGCACTTTGGCGCGGAAGAGGAAACTAGAGGTGACTAAAGGGAAAGATTCGTCATCTTACAAAATAAAGTGGCTTGAGAGCAATACCGGGACGATCTCCGCTATGCAATACCCCTCTGGTAAGATTCCTGATGACCAGCGGGAGAAAGTAGAAAACCTAGTGAACAATAAAATATTGGATTACACAATGGAAATCATGGGCTGTAAGTTCAAGGGGGAAGTTTTATCGTGAATGTAAACCCTGCGGCATCTATTGATATAAAATAATTATTTGCCGGTTTCCAATGTGGAGGAGAATGAAAGTGGTGTTGGCAAATACATGATGGAATGCACGGGTAAACCTGGTCGGCGCAAAAAATTATGAAACCTTTTGAATTCTATGAATTGATGAATTCAATGTGAAAATACCCAACTGTTTTTTTTTTACCGAAGTGGATGAAATATATGCAGAATTATTAAGGACGTAATAAAATTTACGATAAAACGCAATAAAAATGGTGAAATAAAACTGTAAGTCACGATTGGTTGCAAAGCGTTGTAATCAACAGTGAGTTGGGAAATGTTCGCACCAGTCAGTGGGTAAGAAATAATAGGAATGGATGTGTCTGAAGAAAGTTTGTCTGAAGCAGCATTTAAACTTCATAAATATAATGAAAATGAATTAAGTTAAGGAAATCGATATACGGGCTGAAACAATTGGAACGCTTGTGGAACATGGTATATATATATATATATATATGTCGACGACCTGATTGCCACTTATGAGGACAAGAATATCGAGCTGAATATCACGGAATATGTTTCTAATAACTGTGATTCCATTAATAAGGTTCCAATTACTTTTACAATATGCTTTGTTAAAAGCGGCGAAGCAGTGCCTTTGAGAGATTTTTTTTGAGTAAAATTGTTGTTCACTTTCCATGAAATTCTAGTTTGATGTGTGGAGACAATTTAAGTGTACAATATCTAGCTAGGAATTCAGACTGTCACTCAAGTAATAAACATAGAGGATAACAGAAGTCAAGGTAATATATTAGGAATTTCATAACTTTTAAGCTATGATATGTAAAAATAATTGATTTTTTTATAATTTTTTCCTACTTTATTATATTATATATTTGATAATCCTGTTTAGACAGCAAGATAAAATAATGTATTTCATTCACTTGATATATCCTTATCTAAATACGTTCGAATGTAAGTAAATATGTTAGAAGATATTATTGTAGCAATTGAAATGATTTGGTCTGAAATGACTAACATTATTTTCATTCTTACCTCAAATGCTTTCACGAAATCTCTAAGTTTGTTTTCATTTTCAGCGTCTCTATTTATAATGTACGTTTGCCGAATAAACTCTAAGAATAATTCTCCCCGTCCGAGTAAGTAAAATTCTTTAATCAATCTGAAAAGAAAAGATATTTATCAAAAGAGAAACTTTTCCAAATTACTTAAATTAGTTAATTTATGTTACCAAAATTTATATTAATATTATTTATATTATTATTTTCTTGTTATTAAAGAATGATATTAAATTCTGACAAACTGGGAATGGTTGAGAAAGTTTCAGTGCAAAAGGAATTAGATAATTGTTGGATTTGAAACTATTCTGTTGGGGTATACAAGGAGCATTCAGTTTTAATGATATTCCTTGAAGAGGAATGAATCTGCGACTCCAGACGTATTTACTTCGTGGAGTTATAGTAGGAAAAGAGTGATCAAGGTCGGTATTGGTGATTTTTGAGATTACTCATGAAGATGGCTAGCCAAAATGGACAAAGTACCCTTGCAACAATCGGATTTCTCCAGGTCCGGATATTGGCCCGGAGTTGTTACAACACTAAAAAGTTAACAGAACAAATAATAGCCAAATCCCTAAACTAACATCTTAAAAAATGGAATAATTCTTTATTTTTTTCTTAGAAATATATTTTACTTCTCAAATTTTAGCAAATGCGTAAATATTGAATTACGCGAACAAATCTAAATTCATATGTCATCAATAACGCTAATAGCGTCCATTAACAACTCAAATGTTATCACCAGTTACTGATACGCTGATTTGTCCAGAATATGAAGAGTAAATTTTATTTTGTTATAAATATTCGAGACAATCATGTTTGTAAAGTAGGCATTGCTTTTACATAACCACCGATTCTTACTCTAGTATATATACCCTACAAATATGTCATTGCAACCTATCTCTTGTGTAAAGTTACTGTTATTGATATTAGCCAGACATCATCAAATATAATATGCGATGATAAAGAAGGTGCATTATTGGTAACAAGCATAGAAGAGGATTACATCTACAGATACGACTATTGAAGGTTTGGTGAGAGGTGTTGGGAAAACATTGGACGTCAAGGAGGTAAATACTCACTTATAAAGGGTATTGAATAGTAGGGATTTATATCCCGATGTATCATATACAGACATACGATCTGTGGAGACAAACGCAGGGAATGAAAAAATAACACTCGGCGATAAGACTCCACCACTTATGTATTTTGGATGAACTCTTAAAGAAAGTGTCTCATGAAGGCGTTGACTGCCAAGAGTATGCATACAGGAAAATTCTTTTCTTGTGACATATCTATTCATAAACCCCTGTTATTTATTTATTTCAGATTCATTTTTATGTGAGAGATCATTCAATAAGGTTTAAAGTTCGATAAATAATAGTGCGTGCATAGTGTCCGGATAGTAAACTGACATGACGGAGGCCACTCCTGCCATAACGGTGTCTTTCATGAAAATTTTGGAGGTACAACCACAAGGCTTATGTACACGATGCAAATCATGTTGGCTCTTATGAGGGAAGCCGCATCAGGTGAAATAGAGCAACTTCTGCTGGATTCAATGTAATGTGAGAATTATAGCCAATGACCATGCAAGGAGGGGAGATTCCACATCGGAGTTAGGGCCAACTCTTCTGTGGATTATTGATATATTAAAAAATTATCTAACGAACCAATACAAACCCACTACTTATTATTTTATAATATAATATTTTTGTTCCACCTAAAAATTCCGAGAGATTCCTTAATTGACTTCCATATTAATTTTCAACCCTCGTTCTTATTCCATATTTCCCATAAATCAAATATTGGTAAAGATATATCTTTCAAACAGTGGTCTAGTAGGTAGTGTGTTGGCTTATTAGACGAAAGGCCCGGGTTCGTATCCCAGGTCAGACATCAAAACGAAAAATATATCTTCGGTGACTTCCTCTCAGCAGATTTCTGGCAAAGACTCTGAGAGTAAAAATTGCCATGAAAAGCTTCGTAAAAATCTGTCGTTCGGAGTCGACTTTAAACTGTAGGTCCCGCCGCTCAAGTATAAAATTAACGCACACAACATAAGTGGTGTGAGAAGCTAGGTCGTAATCCTGACTCAAGGGTCGTAATGGCCAATTATGTATGTATGTATATCTTTCAAACGTTTTGCAACTATTTTCATCACGTTTGTTTTTTTCACTGTCAATGAATTTAAAAATACAGATTTTTTCCGGACCCATGTAACATGGATTATTCAAAAATAATTTAATGAGACTAGAGTTGTCAGTACTCATTCAGATGGCACGAACTGACAGAAGCTGAATTATAGCGATAGATAGAGAAGGGATGTAAAAAGAAACAAAAGGATTAACTGCGCGGGGTTAGATATAGATGTCTCAGCCGGTGTAAAACCAATATACATCAAGAGAACCTAAACTCAGGCTCCCAAAAAACTATTTAAATCACCAAAGAATCCCCTACCTAAGGTAATCAACCTTTTTCTACCAAGAACGGGACACCCGTGCAGAAGATAAGAAAACCAATCGCCAGCATCATGTTGAACTTATTACGGCTCAGCAGTTAGTCAGTTTTTCAATTATAAATTGAAGGTCAAAAGGTTGCTAGCCACAGCTGAACTAGAATGAGAACCTAATCTTGAAAGAACACCTAATTCTCCGTTTTTAAGAAAACTACTACACATCGGAGCCCAACAGAAACTAATTTGATCTAAAGATGGTGTAGATAATACAGAGTTCTGGCGGTGCAAATCATTCGAAATTTACCAGACCGATCCTGAATCCGGTAACCTGTATTGAAAGGTGTAAAGTCAAAGATTTTCACTTAAGAAACACTGAACTTATCATCCTCTTGTTAGTAATGGACATGTAGTCTAAAATCCCCCGGATGATACCAGAACTGGTGTATCATTCATGAAAATGAGCGTACCAATCCGAATTGGAAGGTCTAGACTATTCCAGAATACCCTATACGATTGAGAATCCTCAAGCAAAGTATAAACACCTCCTTGTATTGTTCTAAAAATTTTCTGTTTACCAAAGGGGTAAAGACTTTAGAAAACGGGAATAAGCGTCCGATTACTGCGAATTAACTTTAAAAAGTAAACTTATACATAAAAAAAAAGCGAAACGTAATTTTATAAAGAAGCAAGCTATACTGCTAAGTAATGATGAAAACTTACTTTAATTGTTGCACTAAATCGGCATGGTTAACAGCGATTTCAGAAAGCCGCGTCGTAACGTAAGATTTAATTTCATCAATAACGTGTTCGTAGTGTGAAATATTCAATTCTGAATCATTTTGAAGAGCTTGAATTTTTTCAAAATAAATATGTTCGCTTTCATTCCATAAAGATTGTTCTTTCCCAAAAAATCTGGTTTCAACCTTACTCCATGACTGAGCATTTTTGTTTAATTTGTTTGTATCTACTTTAAAGATTAGAACGGTTTGGCCAATAAACAGCACTTTTTCTGCCCAACTTGCAGACAAATAGTGAGGAAGAAGTTCATAGGATATTTCAAATCCCCATATGTCAGCGTAATTACTAGCAATCTCCTAAATAATAATACAAATATGTATTATACAGTGAAAATTATCTGGCACGTGTCCGTTTCTTACCGAAATAGAATTTGATGCATTCTTTCCACTACTTACACTAGCTCCTCTATCACTTTCCAATGTACTATTGGAGTGGCCTTCTGAACTTTGAATAAAAAATTCTCCATAGGTGTCAACAATTTTAGCGTACAATATCCAATGTGTTAGCTGCTTAAGAAATACTACATTTACTGCAGATTGAATTCTGAAAAAAAAATTATTATGTGTTACTTAAACAGGCATTATCTAATCTAACTAATGATTTAAAAAATTTTGTTATTTTATTTATTTTCAATCTTACGTTTGGGCAGCCTTCTTAATGCGTGCATCTCCGTGGAATGAATGTTGCTGTAGATATTTAATAAAAGCGCATCCATGAAGTTTATGTATCCGAATTCCGCGTATTAATTTAGATAAATACAATGCCAATGGTTCGTATTCCTGCAATTTCTGATATATAAACATTAACGATTGGCAGGGATTTTTTAAAAATCTTTTCTCAAGTTCCGTTATGTTATTTAAATAATCATCTAATACCAATTCGATTCCGTTTGCGAAGGCTTTTAAATATAATCCAGTTTGTAAAGGTTCTACAACAAAAAAAGTGTTTTCTTTACTAGGTAGTTATACTAATGCCATATGCTAATTACACGGAGCTATAATTAAAATTCATCTTAAAAATTACGTAGTTTTTACTATTACATATATTAATATTTACACTTTATTTACATTTGTCTTGTTCAGCGCAATGAGTTTAGAAAGTATGTTCCTTTTCAAATTAAATATTGTTGAGTTGAATTTTCAATTAGAATGTTACAATAATGAATATTATATAAATGAGAGCTATGACTAAAGTGTAGATTAGAAAAGTAACAATGTTGAAATACAGCATATGTTTATTTTTAAAAATTCATTATTATATGTAGGTTAGGTTAGGTTAGGTTAGAGGACGTGTACTTGTCGCTTAAGACAAGTACAGTACCCGGAGGTCGAAATTGACCCATTGTACAAAGTCCTTAGAGAAGGAAGGAAATATTGGACATAGGATGAAAGGAAAACAGACACAAAACAAAAGGGGGTGAGAGCGCGGCTACACTTATGAAGCCCTAGCACCTCTCAACCAGGCCAAGCTGCTAATGAATCTGTGGAGAGCTTTGATGTCGGCTCTCGACACAGAACTCAAGCTCTCAAAGAAGGCCCTGCCAAGGGTTCTCAACCTACCAAGGAGCTGGGCAGTTACAGAGGAGGTGTTCGACAGTCTGCAACTCCTTCTCATCGTACATACCCTGCAATAGACCGGCTGGGATCTGTTCCAGATCCCCGTCAGCAACCTAATCTCGTAGTGCCCCGTGATAAAACCGACAACTAACCTTAAGCTAGCCTTAACCAAGCCCATCAGCCAATCTGTTTTCTTACTGTCCACAGCAGGCCATAGAAGTCTAGAAACAGAACAACCCGATCCGTTCCTCCCTGACCCATCCATCGATGAGGCCATAGTGGTAGCAGACTAGGGGGACAGAACCAACTATCAAATCGCCCCCTGAAAGCGAACCTAACCTAGCGAGGGCATTGGCGTCTCATTGCCCAGTATTCCGCTATGACCCCGAACCCAGCATAGACGGATACGGTCTGATCCAAAAGTACTCAACGACTCTTTACACTCGCGAACGAGCCGTGATTTGCACCAGACCGACCAGAATATGTAATTATATGTAACTAAAGGCGAAAAGTAAACAAAAACCAAGAGCAAAAAAAAATAACCTTAAATTAAAATACAGTACGTAAGTAAAACTTTAGATGAGATCAGATCATTAATGTTGTTGTGCTGTGGTGAAATGCTATGTAAAAATTGGCCAATAATTTTGTACTTTTGTCACATGCTAAGACAAGTCAATTATAAGCGGGATTTGAACGCCAGTTGTACTGTTAACTGGCAAACAAAAATTTGTAATTGCGAAAAACCATTTTTATTTTGTATTTTTGTTGTTGTAATACCATTTTGGCAAATGGCAAATGAAATTCAGTTGCAAACCATAAATTTGGCAATAGTATGTAACCGTTGAAAGGAGTAAGTTCTTAATATAAACCTTGTTTCAGTTTGTATTTTCAAAACACCATGAACTGGGAAATAATTTTGGTTTTTATTAAGCCATAGAAGATTTACTATAAAGAAAAACTCTTATGTTACTAAAATGAGAAAATATAAGTGAAACAAAATAGTTAATGATTTTAAAAAAAGACTTTTTGCACCTTAAGAACTGCTAAAACTTATAAAGCGCCGATAAACAAATCGGCGTCTGCGTAGGTTTTAAAGTAAAAGGAAAAAAAAAAAAGATGACACATAATAAACTGAGGAACGATTTCGCTGCTAGCAATACGAAATGACTATGCTGACTGAGTAAATATTTGCAACTAAAAATGTTTTTCGTTTGTGAAATGAATTCAAACTCAAGTGATGACCTGACAGCAAATAAGAAACAATTTCATTGTATTATTTTAATGATTGTATTAATTTATAATTTATTTCTTTGAAAGGTTTGAAAGCTATTTTAGATTAAATAAGACTGCTTTTATTTATGTGCTGGAAGCAATAACACCAAATTTGAAATGCGGAGTAAAATCTACTTTCATTTCCAAGACAACTTAGTCGTACCAACTAGGTGTTGGTAACGATTTCAATTAGGGGCTATCGCAACCACTGTTTTCCAACATTTTGTCGGATACACTGTATGCATTGGGAACGACAGTTTGTCGGCAAGTGAGTTAAATTTGAAATGACAGAAGTTGAAAAAAATAAAGCAAAAAAAATTGATTCTCCTAGCGTTATTGGCTGTGTCGATGGTACACATATCAAAATAATTGCCCCAAAATAAGAAGAGGAGCCTTTGTATTTCAATCCCATTGCAAGAGAAGGATTCTTCTCCAATTCTTCCACTAATTTTTCAAATTGTATTGTATTTGTTATATTTAATTTATCTGTTATTTCCATATTTTGTTTAAAATCAACTGAAGTCGTTACCAAAAATGGTGTCGACAAAATTAAAATCGCTTAAACACAATATCGTCGTCAGATTTACTTGTAGAATGCAAAATATATTCGATTATCTTCAAGAACGACTAAGTTAAATTACAATTTGAAGTAAACGGGTCAAAACGATGTCGTTTTGTGTCCACGGCGACAACTGCAATAAGGGTGGGTATTTGATAAGCGGTGCGTTGTGGTGCACATTAGTCCACATTACCCGAAGTTACTCTATTCATTAAATTAAAACAAAAAGAAAAAAAATATATTGGATTATTTTGCATAAAGCGCAACAATGTTACATTATGTCTAGTATTTTTATATATTTCGCTATAAATATGGAAAATTTCCATGTCATACAGAAGTATAATAATTTCGGCGTTTTATTATTATAATGTTTATAAACGTAATTTTAATTACACTTACACCTTTAAACAAAACGTTTTAATTTGACAAACTTGAAAGTTTTTTTTTATAAAAAAGGAGTTTGTAGACACAATAAGAACTGTTAAAGAATGATGATCCGTTTAAACTACACATGCATCTAAAGAAAACGACCAGCAAAGGGATAATAAGAAAACCGATGGTTATTCATCTAAAAAATTCAAAATAAAAGCAATTAGGCATATATAAACAAACAAAAAAAACTTCTCATGAAACGGCACTTTAACAGAATGATAACGAAATCAAACAACTGCTATATGCGATCGAAAAAAGATATGAAGAGAGATTAAAGAAAATAGATGAAGAACAAAAATATTTTGATAAAAATGTTAAAGAGGTAAACAAAATGTTGTCGAGTGACAACGGAACATGAAAACCACGGTATATTTATAGACGGTAGCCGTAACTGAACAGCTGATGAGGTTTAACATGTCAAAATGTTGTTGTTTTTTTAGTGTTTGTTGTAGCCATTTTTATATATTTTTTAACATTTTTCTTTCTATTGTTATTCGTCAGTCAGTGATGAATACACTTGGTCAGCTGTTTTTGACATCAGGCATACTCTTTACAAAAACAAAATCCCTGTTCTTTTTGCATTGTTGTATTTGTTGTACAGACGCTCCTACCTCTTATATAAATATGCCTTGATGAAAACAAAAATAAAGAAATATGTAACAGTGTCGAAAAATTCAGTACTTTAGTACTTTTTCACTTCAAAAATACCGCAGTACCCCCCGGGGCGCTTTCAGCACTTTTTTTATTATTACACATTTTATGTCTTGTGTTTTTCAACTATTAATGCAACATGCTCAACGCAATGCTAAAGGTAGAATTAGTCCTTAGCCTCGGTTACCCAAACGTAATAATAATAATATCGGTAAGCATTTTGCATTACGTTTCATCAACATTTGACTAAACAGAGCTTTTACGTGTTGTTACGTTACGTGCCGGTATATTAGGTGTATTAAACATAAATAAATAGTCTAGCAAGTAGTGTACTGGCTTACTAGACGTGAGCCCTGGGCGTAAAAATAAAATTGCCATGATAAAGTTTCTCAATCATTTGTCGTTCGAAGTTGACTTTAAACAGTAGCTCCCGCCTTTCATAGATAAAATTAACACACACACAACATGAGTGGTGTGAGAAGTTTGGTCATAATCCTGATTGAAGGTTTGAGATGACCAATCATGTATGTATGTACGTACATTTTTATATTTGATGCAAAAAAGTACTTTTTCAGTTATAGTTCGGTACCATTTCAAAATTTCAGTTTTGCAACACTGATGTAACACAATAAAAGTGAGCAACAAAGATATGTGTGAGAAAATTGAGACAAAAAATACGAAAATGAACAACGACATTAAAAAACAGTAAAGGAGACAAATGCCAAAACTAATATGTCGTATGCTCAAGTTGCTGCATACTAATAATCACAGAAATACAGAAACGAAAGCAATGACATTTGAAAAGGGCTCATAACATAAAAACACTGGTCCAACTAGAGGGAGAAAAAAAATTGTTATAATTATTACGAACCAAATGTGTTAGAAGCAACAGATATACAGAGGGAAAACTGATAGATAAAGCAGAAAAATAAAATGTAAACAAACAACTATTTTGTGTTAAAAAAGGGAAAATTTATAATATTTTTTAATTTATTCAATGAAAAGTTTAAAGATTCTTAAATATTTAATTATTAATCGAAATGTATGTAGTTTTTGGTCCCAATGAATATAGTGTCTTGTGGAAAAGGTTAGTAAGAAGCTAAATATATCAAGATCAAATAAGACATATTGCTCATAATAATTTTTTTCTTGCAGAACATTGTGTATATTACCAGTATTTATTAATTTCTTGAATGAAAAAGTTAAAATTCCGTAATTTTTTTATTATTAGTCGAACTCTTAGCAATTTCTCTTCATAATGAAATAAATTTCGTGTGTAAAAGATAAATAAAAAGAAATATATAACAAAATATATTCTTATAACTTGTTGCTTCGGGAGTTTATGAATATACTTTTAAATTGGTCAAATACTAAGTTAGTAACAATCGATGAAAGGTGTCACTAAATACATTAGTTCCGTACTACGTTTCCCCAATAAAACAGTGCATTTCCTTTCAAAACTATTCTATTATTCTTCAAAAATATCATCAATTTCTACCAAAATAGAAAATAAAAACCCACTCTAAAAATTAACAAAACATAAATAAACAAAACTGAAAGAATCAGACAGAGACAGAAATATTTTTTGGTAATATTGGCTGTCTCTTTCATTTTTGAACAGTGCTCCTGTCAAATTCGTTTAGTCACTGATTACATTGTGGTTTGAAGTCTGTACATTATTGTCATAATGTACATTCTTGATTGAAATACGTATATCCCTAAACTATTAATATTTATTGAACCTTTCAGTAATTTCCATATTTTCCGTATAATACATACATACATACATAATTGGTCATTACAACCCTTCAGTCAGGTTTACGACCTAGCTTCTCACACCATTTATGTTGTGTGCGTTAATTTTATACATGAGTGGCGGGACCTACAGTTTAAAGTCGACTCCGAACGACAGATTTTTGAGAAGCTTTTCATGGCAATTTTTACTCTCAGAGGCTTTGCCAGAAATCTGCTGAGAGGAAGCCGCCGAAGAAATATTTTTCGTTTTGATGTCTGACCTGGGATACGAACCCGGGCCTTTCGTCTAATAAGCCAACACACTACCCACTATTCCGTATAATATGTGCCCTCAAATACCATATTTTTTTTTGGTGTTCCACAGGGTACGATATTAGAAGCTTTATTGTTCAAAATGTACATCAACGATATTGAAAATGTGATAGAGAAATGTGAGATAATTTTATATACAGATTATACTCTCTTTTTTATTGAGTGTACTGCATATGAGGAATGTTATGAAAGGATTGAAGAAGATATGGATAATTTAAATAGATGGTTGAAGATAAGCAAATTGAAATTAAATTAGAATAAAACAAAGTTAATGGAAATTAATATGCACACTAGTAGTCCATTTAGAATAAAAAATGTAGTCATTGAAAGAGTCAAAGTATATATCGCTCCTTTATTGCAACATAGTCATATCTCAAAAAATGTTGAACTTGGCAAAATGCGATTTAAGTTTTCAAGACATAAGTCCTATGATGTAATTACTGCAAACATTTTTTGCTATAACTTCGGTTCAGCTTGGGATATAAAACAGATTTTTTTTCAACATGTACAGAAGGTCTAAAAAAGCAGTTTTGCTTAAGTAACCACAAATTTTTAATTTTTTGAGATATGACTATGTTGCAATAAAGGAGCGATATGTAAATATAATAAAATAGGGAAAAAGATGAGTTCCTTTAAATGGCTGAAAAATAAGGTTCTAATGTTAACATCGATTAATATATGTAATACATGCAATGCTGAAGCCGCATTTTTAATATGGATCAACAATATTATACACATCAGAGATCAGCTATGTATCGTTTTTCCGCTACTTCGTAAGCACTCATACAATTTTGGATATGAGTGAATCAACAGAATTGAAATGCAACTACTCTGATTCATTCGTACTCACTACAACATTGATTTTTAAATACAGGTTACAATGAGTATGAGTACAACGTTGACATCAAACTCACAATATTCGAAATGTGTTTGATTCATACGGCTACTCATTCTGATTCATAAATTTAGAAAAATACTTATAAGTCATTCGAGTGGCTCGAATCATTCATCAAAATTTATAGCCTTCGTTGTTGTTGCATATACAAACAAAGGAAAAAGGAAAGACAAAGACTACAAGCAAAGCATACACACAATCTTCTTGTGAGCATAGTAGTGTGCGTACGCGAATCATACTTATTTTGTGCTTCGCGTAAATGTTAAGTAGAGACGAGTCGAAGTCAATAACAGCATGCGTGTTGTTAAGTATGAATACGACGAGTACTTCCAACTTTGAGTATGAGTAGTATAAGTATGATATCAAAATAAGTATGAATGCGTAAAAGTATCTGAAATTATAAAGTATGACTCGAACCCTACTCATCGTTTTGAATACTTATTGCTGACCTCTGATACACATGCTGTACTGTGCAACAATTAACAACTCTGCAGAAATTACATAATAAGGCGGTGCGTTCTATATTACAACTAAACAGATTTACACCTAATCCCTACTACTACTACATTTATGTTAGATGCACTGAGATGACTTAATATGCGTAAAAGATTACAATTAAGCACGGAATTTTATTCAAAAAATGAAGATTGGAGAAGCACCAGGGTACCTAACTGAACAATTTAAATATGTTGGGGAAGCGCAGCCGTACAGCCTGAGAAATGCAAACGATTTTAGGCTACAGCTAGCGGATACAAGTGCAATGCAGAAATCGTTACACTATAGTGATGTGAGAAGCTAGGTCGTAATCCTGACTGAAGGGTTGTAATGGCCAATTATGTATGTATGTATGTCTATATTATTTTAGAATAATATTCGAGTAGTTTTTTTAAGTAGTTTTATAATCATTTTCGAATCACTTTCTGACCTTTTATTAGTCTTACTTACCTTCGTTTATGATTCTTTTTTTTCGCCTTTAAGTCATCCTTTAATCGCACACGAGGCTTTTATGAGTAATTTATGATTATATTTAGGACTCCTTTTATTGTCATTTATGAGCCATGTTCGTATTAACTTGGACTCGTTTTTGGGTCATTTATGATTAAAATTTGAGTCATTTATTAGTCTGCATGATTAATTTCGAATTGCTTTACTATTTTTTCTTGTATTTTAAGTCATAGTTATTTTACTAATTGGTACGAACCATTTTGGAGTTCTTTCTTAATCGTGTAACTGACTAATAAGTTTTTGATCACCAAAAGTACTCTAAAAAGACTCAGCAAGGTGATTTTTATAAAAACAATCTTCCAAATGCTAGCTGGGTATTTTGTTATGAAATTATTTCAAATATCTACTACTAAATAAATAAACTTGAATTGAAAAAAAGAGCTGATGCCATGAACGGGTGAGTAAATTATTTGTGATGTTTGTTGTTATTTATCATTTTTGGCGGTATGTTTAGGAATTTAGTAA
Organism: Sarcophaga peregrina; assembly: GCA_014635995.1. Lineage (NCBI taxonomy): Eukaryota > Metazoa > Arthropoda > Insecta > Diptera > Sarcophagidae > Sarcophaga > Sarcophaga peregrina. Next base: position 58,978,843 of record CM025791.1, read on the forward strand.
ATTATTATTTTTACATATTTGCAGCTTTTCCGTTCAGAAATGCATACAATAAAACAAGTATCAACAAAACATGCAGCGCAGTAAAGCATTTATGAATACAATCTATATTTACTTACAGGCAGAATATAAAATATAGAGTACCTGCAATTAATAAGATTATAAGTAAAAATAAGGCTATATGCCGCCAAAAATGTATTAAACTATAGATAGTATATTAAACCACAGAGAGTACGTATGATGCAGAAATTTGCCTTCAGTGAAAATAATCCCGTGTACCAAATTATTGAACTTTTAATACGCAATCCTACTAGTTTCATTGTACAAGAAAAAGATCAATTGACAGCGCATTATTAATCATAAAAAGCTTACCATCTGTGTCAACTGCAACATTTAAATTAATGTTTTGATTCGTTCCATAAATTGTAGAAAATTTAGCAATTTCGCGTAACAAGTTCACTATTCTTACAATATCATCCAAAAATTTTTTTTCACATGGATGAAAAAATGTACTTATAGCATCGGAAACCTGGAAACAACATACGCACATATGTACACAAAAATATTTGAAGCATAATAGATAATTACTATCTTACTAAAAATTCGGCTATCGGTAACTGTTTAGAGTGCAAATTAAGACAAGATAAAATAATGTCGTGAATCATTATAGAAATTTAATTTTAAATTAAGCAAATTCCAGTAAAGAACGCGGGAACTTATGTTTCTATTAAAAATCATTGACAATAAATAATATTTTTTTTGTTAGTATAAGTGTTGTTAACATCAGAAGAAAATTTTCTAAAGTCGCGTTTTATATTACAGGCCATTTGCACGTTGAAATTAATTTTGAAACAAATTTCAAAACTCTTGAGTTTGTTGGAGGGGAAAAACGTGCAGAGGTGATTTCACAATTTCATATACTCGCAAACTTGCTTAGTTCTTTATTCGTATATACACAGAATTGCATTTGATTTCACATTTTATCTTTTATTTCGCATACTGAAGTTAAGACCTTGACTGTCGCTGCAATTTTCAGAAAACTATTTTCACCTTATATTACTAAAAACTATTTTTAGATCGAATGTATCATCAAAAGGCAAAAATGATGGTTATTAGGAGATAAAGTGGTTTAGTGAGCTTGACTCGTAGTTAGTCAACGTGTTAATATAAAGCTCCCTCATTGAAAATATCATTACTCTTTGTATATTTTGTGTTTGAAATCAAAACATTTGCAAAAGAAAAATTTTATCGCCAAACAATTTGTTAGAAGATGATACGCCCTTGCTTAACTTCAGTTATTTTTATTTACTTATATTTCTTTAAATTGTTTTCATATCTTATGTTCTTTACTTTTTGCTCAGCAACAATTCAATTTATATTTAAATACTGGCATACATACATACATACTTACGAGTTATATATTATAATAATTGTTTATGTTTTTACATATTTAAATAATGAATTTCTCTTTATTTGACTTCATTTGACCTTTAAATTATTTGTACTTCAGTAACATTCCTTTTTTAAATAGCCAACAACATCACTTTATCTAAATTTGTTATTTATTAAATTACAGTTAAATATTGTCTTTCGATCGTTGAAAACAACATCACGCCACTTTTATTTACTTTCTATTTACTTATAAGTTCTCCTTATTTTATCCTTCTCTTGACCTTCCTCTAGATCGTTACCTTAATTTCACCTTTCTTCTATTTCTTTCTTTCATTATGGTTTGAATTTTAATTTATCATTTTATTTGTTATTGTTTAACGGTTAGTTTTAAGATATAGAATTAATATAAATACTGGTAAATAGAATAATGAGCTCAGTCTTAGACAACACTTCATGAAGTGCATATTATAATATAATAAAAATACAATTTAAAAAATATAAATATTTAAGTTGTTTCTTTTTTATAAAGTGTTAATACTTTATTAATTTAACTGGCGACGAGGATGGGATATGTTTTGTAAAAACATATCCAGTGATAAAGTGTTGAATTTTTTTTAACCAATGCGAACCCAAATTAAAATTAAATAAATGAAAAGTAAAATAAAAAAAAAAAAAAACTACAAAAAAGTAACAAACAAATATTATTATTAATAAGCAATGGTACCTTAAAATTATTAAATAAATATAAATAATTATTTACTTAAAACATAAACATAAAAATAGAAAAAAAATATATAATTTCGTATAAGGAAAAATATACTTAAATGAAATACAAAATATTAAATAAATGAAAATCATATATATATGAACATAATGTAACGTGAACGTTATAAATGTGAATAACAGAAATAACTTCAGAAATTATGAATATAATATTTATATATATATATATGTAAAAAAAAAAAAATAAATAAATAAAAAAAAAAAAACAATTAAATCCAAACAAGAAAACAATCTATGTTTAAATAATAATTAAATATATTTAAAATTAAAACTAACAGAGGAGACTGTGAAACAAAATATATATTTAACTAAAAAAAGAAAAAAAAAAGGAAAAACATTTACATAATTTGTGACTTGAAAAAGAAATTTAAAAAATATATATATAAAAAAAAAAAAAATATATTATATACTAATTCCAAACAAAACAAAAAGTTTAAATCCAAGTTTAGATTGCAATAAAAAACACGAAATAAAAAAAAAATTTTTTTTTTAATTGCAATAAATATTTCGAAAATAAAAAAGACACCAAATCGAAAAAAAATTAAATAATCATGGCGTTAACATTGGCAGAAAATCTTCATGAAGCCAGAAGTCTGCCAGCTTTTAATGGAAGCAGCGACTATACATTGTCAAATTACTTGAGGGACGTAAGGACTGTGCTACAGCTGACGCCAGTGGAGCATCAGGAAACTATTAAAGCTGTTTTAAGTAATAGGCTGCAAGGTAAGGCGTTGAAGGCAGCAGAGGCATTAGTAAATCCCACATGGGATGATATAATTAGAAAATTAAAGGAAGAATTCGGGGTAAGAAGAAGCTTTTTTAATCTAAGAACTGATGCGTTAAATGTAGAGGCTAGGGATATTGAAGAGTTGCATTTAAAATTAAATAATATTTTATGTTTAATGAATAGAAAATATAATTTAGAACCAGATTCTTCATATTCTCCGGATAATAATGAATTATTAATTTTTGACATATATGCAAATTATTTGCCAATTAATATAAAAATTTTATTAATTCAAAATAATATTAAATCCATAAGTAAGTCATACTCTTTTTGTTTAGAAAATAATATTCTTAAAGATATTAAATTAATTAATCATAGAAAAACGACTAGTTTTCCAAATAATAGTTATAGAAATATAGATAATAATTTTAATTACAGGAATAATTTTCAACCTGTAAAATATTCAAGGGAAAATTATACTCAGAATGGTCATCAGAATAGAACAAACAATTATGACAATAGTAACAGGAATTTTAGGGACAATGAAGACCATTCGTACAATAGTAACAGAAGGCAGCAGAATTCAGTTTTTAATCAGGGGAATTTCGGACAAAATAATTAAAGGGGAAATCAGGAGCCTATGGAAGTAGACACAATTAACGCAGCGGGAAATTTTCATGTACGGCCTCCAAATTATCACTACCAATAATAGTATTGTCAATTAATAATAGAAAAACCAGGTGTTTGATCGATAGTGGTGCTGCGACTACCCTTGGAGTCTATGATTTTTTTTTCTAGAATAGGAATTAGAAGAAAGTTGCAGCAACCATTGTTACTGAACACTTTAGTTGGCAATAATATTATTACGGAAGAAGTTATAGTTAATGTGCCCAAAGAGTTCAAGGGGAATGATAGCACAATGTCCATTAAACTTACGAATTTTACGAATAAGAATTTTGATTGCATAATCGGAATAAACATTTTGCGTCCATTTGGAGCGATGATCGATTTTGGAAGTAATTCATTTTTTATAAATGGCACTAAAATATCAATTTTTGAGAACAAATTAAATATTTCTTATGATATATAAGCTATTTGGAAAAATTTGAAATTGATAAACTTAAGGATTTGATTCCACCCAATATAAATGAAGAAGAAGAAAAATTACTGGTAAAGTTTTTATATACGCCCATGTTCTGGAAAACGCATATCGCTTAATGTTTGCGTTTTCGATTTGAAAACGCCATGTAGGTGTTCTGACAAACGAAATCGCTAGAAATTTGGCGCTTTCAAATCGCTAGGGTATACTGAAGCGATCTGGTCTTTTTTATTCAAACTGTACCTTAAATTAACAATAAAATTATACACAATTTAAATTTAATATGTTTTCTTTTTATTTCCATGAAAACTTTTAGCATTTTTTGACGATTTAAATTAAAAATATTGAATACAAAAATTTGCTTTGAGTTTGTTTACTGTTTGTACCACAGAAGACGTACAGAATGGAAACGGAATTTTGACGTTTACATAATTTTGTTGAAAGGGACAGCAAATATTACCAAAAAGTATTTCTGTCCCTGTCTAATTATTTATGTTTTGTTTATTTATGTTAGTTAATTTTTAGGGTGGGTTTTTATTTTCTAATTTGGTAGAAATTTATGATATTTTTGTAAAATAATAGACTATTTGTGAAAGGAAATGAACTGTTCTATTGGGGAAACGTAATACGGAACTAATGTATTTGGTGACACATTTCAGCGATTGTCACTAACTTAGTATTTAACCAATTGAGAGGTATATTCACAAACTCCTGAATCAAAAAGTTATGAGCATATATTTTGTTATATTTTTATTTCTACTTATCTTTTACACACGGAACTTGTTTCATTGTTAAGAGAAGATGCTAAGAGTTCGATTAATAATAAAAAAATTACCGAATTTTAACTTTTTCATTCAAGAAATTAATAAATACTAGTAATATACACAAAGTTCTGCAAGAAAAAAATTTTATGAGTAATAGGACTTATTTGATCTTGATATATTTAGTTTCTTACTTACCTTTTGCACAAGAAACTATATTCATTACGACCAAAAACTACATACATTTCGATTAATAATTAAATATTTAAGAATCTTTAAACTTTTCATTGAAGAAATTAAAAAATATTCAAAATTTTCCCTTTTTTAACACAAAATCAATGTTTGTTTACATTTAATTTTTCAACTTTATCCACCAGTTTTCACTCTGTATATCTATTGCTTCTAACACATTTGCTTTGCAAAACGTATAATACATTTTTTGTCTCCCTCTAAAAAATTATGTAAAATTATGCTAAGTGAGGTTGTCAAACGTCAAAGTTTTCCCTTCTGTGCATGTTCTGTGGTTTGTACCATTTGTTTACTTATCAACTGGCGATTTATGCAAACAGCTGATCAGATTGATCTTCGAAAAAAATTTAATGCTAGTGGTGTTAATTTGACAACTAATTATTTGGTTATTTCTTTTTAAACTTTTGATATTAATATTTGAAATTTATTAAATTCACATATATATATTAAATCGTAAAAATAAACCCTGAATAAAAGTTAAAAAATAATTTAAAACCTGTATAAAGTACTTTAAAACGTTTATGCGAGCAAATAAATCATACAGAATATTATTTTAAACCGACTACCCGTGTTAAAAAGTACCAATTATTCGTGATTGTTTATAAGTAACATCTCTAACTGAAAAGATGCATTTGCCACAATTTTTCTGAAAACTCACAAATAAAATACGTAAATTATATAAAAATTACGCATGATCTGGATTGTCCAATGGATTGGAAAAGCCCTTTAGTGTTTTTCCATTAACTTTTCTTTTGGTTTTTGTTTTTTTAAAGCTAATATAGCAAGCAAATACGCTGTAGGCATTTTAACTTTTTTCATTTGTTTATGTTTTGTTATGATAAAACATATGTTTTCATTGTTCGAATGCAACTTCGAAATATGCAAAACGCCAGCAAATCGCTTCGTTTTCAGAACAGGTTATCATGCGTTTTGCGTTTTTCAAATCGTAAGCGATTTGAAAACGCTGCGTTTTCCAGAACATGGGCGATAGTTTTATTGTTTGGTTCTGGATCCATGTCGACAAAAAACATTGATAAAGACCCTTTTGTTACGCGACTTCTAACATCTGTTACAGATCTAACTGAGTGTCCTAAAGCTATAAATTCAGCTTTTATATCTTCAGTGGGTGTTGAAGGATGAAGTCCTTTTATAGTTACTCTATACGACCTTTCATATTTTAATTGATAAGTGTAATAATAAAAGTTAGAATTCTCTAAATATTTAACCACTTTCCTGTATGAATCTACACATTTGATCATCAATCTAACTTGACCTTATTTCAAAGATTTATAACTAGAATTCTTAGTAGAAATAATTTCACTTAATTTGATTATCATACGCCCATGTTCTGGAAAACGCATATCGCTTAATGTTGGTGTTTTCGATTTGAAAACGCCAAATAGGTGTTCTGACAAACGAAATCACTTGAAATTTGGCGTTTTCAATCGCTAGGGTATACTGAAGCGATCTGGTCTTTTTTATTTAAATTGTACCTTAAATTAACAATAAAATTATATACAATTTAAATTTAATATGTTTTCTTCTTATTTCAATGAAAACTTTTAGCATTTTTTGATGATTTGACGAACATTTAGCGATATGCGTTTTTCAGAACATGGCCGTATATCATTTAGTTACTTATCAACTGGCGATTTATGAAAACAGCTGATCAGATTGATCTTCGAAAAAAATTTAATGCTAGTGGTGTTAATTTTACAACTAATTATTTGGTTATTTCTTTTTAAACTTTTGATATTAATATTTGCAAATTATTAAATTCACATATCTATATTAAATCGTAAAAAGTTTAAAAATAATTTAAAACCTGTATAAAGTACTTTAAAACTTTTATGAGAGCAAATAAATCATATAGAATTTTATTTTAAACCGACTACCCGAATTACCAAGTATTCGTGAGTGCTTATAAGTAACATCTCTAACTGAAAAGAAGCATTTGCCAAAACTTTTTTGACAACTCACAAATAAAATACGTAATTATATATAAACTACGCATCACAGAAACACAGAAACGAATCGAATTTGACAGGAGCATAGGTCAAACTTGAAAGAGACAACAAATATTACCAAAAAGTATTTCTGTCTCTATCTAATTTTCTCTGTTTTGTTTATTTATGTTTGTTAATTTTTAGGGTGGGTTTTTATTTTCTATTTTGGTAGAAATTTATGATATTTTTGTAGAATAACAGAAAAGTTTTCAAAGCAGATGATCTGTTTTATTGGGGAAACGTAATGCGGAACTAGCGTATTTGGTGTCACCATTCATTGATCGTCACTAACATAGTATTTAACCAATTGAGAGGTATATTCATAAACTCCTGAAACAAAAAGTTATGAGAATATATTTTGTTATATTTTTCTTTTTACTTGTCTTTTACACTTGAAATTTGTTTCATTGTGAAGAGAAATTGCTAAGAGTTCGATCAATAATAAAAAATTACGGAATTTTAACTTTTTCATTCAAGAAATTAATAAATACTTGTAATATACACAAAGATCTACGAGAAAAAAGTTTTATGAGCAATATGACTTATTTGATCTTGATATATTTAGTTTCTTACGCACCTTTTGCACAAGAAACTATATTCATTACGACCAAAAACTATACAAATTTCAATTAATAATTAAATATTTACGAATTCTTAAAATTTTCATTGAAGAAATTAAAAAATATCCCAAATTTTCCCTTTTTTAACACAAAATAAATGTTTATTTACATTTAATTTTTCCACTTTATCCGCCAGTTTTCAACATGTATATCTGTTGCTTCTAACGCACTTGCTTCACAAAAACTTTTAACATTTTTTTTCTCCCTCTAGTTTGGCCTATGCTTTTATATTAAGAGCCTTTTTCAAATGTCACTGCTTTCTATACTGAATATGCTGTGCTACGCATGATCTTGATTGTCCAATGGAATGGAGAACCCCTAAGTGTTTTATCATTAACATTTCTTCGCTTTTTTAGTTTTTTAAAGCTAATATAGCAAGCAAATACGCAGTAGGCATTTAAAATTTTTTCATTTATTTATGTTTTGTTATGATAAAGCATATGTTTTCATTGTTCGAATGCAACTTCGAAAAATGCAGAACGTCAGTAAATCGCTTCGTTTTCAGAACAAGCTGTAATGCGTTTTGCATTTTCCCGTACATGGGCGTTTTTAGTTTTTTTTCTGCCTCATCGACCTTTGCCATATGTCCCAAAGTTTCTTCTTCGCTAATCGACGTTTCAGCGACTGAGTCCAAAGTAGATGGTTCGATAAGATGAAGCCGCCGTAGTCAAGTAGGTGTGTTGGAAAACGAAATATGAAAAAATATTTCTGTGGTGACTTTCTCTCAGCAGATTTCTGGCAAAAACTCTGAGAGTAAATAAAATTGCCATGAAAAGTTTCTCAAAAGATCTGTAGGTCCCGCCACTCATGTATAAAAAGCATGCACAACATATGTAAGTGGCGTGAGAAGTTGTGTCGTAGTCCTGACTGAAGGGTTGTAATGACCAAGATGTATGTAGATCGTTCGATACCGAAGAGAAGTCCTACGATAAACTTATCTTTATCACGTGTAGTATTCTGGTTAAAATGTGCTTAAAATTTTGCGACATGCGACGACAATTGTCGTTGTATGCCTTCAAGCTCTTCAAGTTTCCGAAAACATTCTATGGTCATATTTATCATTGTCAGTAAGTACTTCACATGTGGGTGGTGATAATTGTTGGCAAGGTACCCTTACTGATTGTAGGTCCACTATTGTTGGTATTAGGTGCAAGATGTCTTATATGGCGGGGAGTTAGAACGACCGTGACTATAAAGTTGTTGGGATGGGAGGGAAGATAGCGGGCCATAAGATATAGTTTCGTCAGAAGTTCGTTATGTTGTCTCACTGACAGTATTCTTCTTCATCCCTTAGCGATACTTAATAGCACTAGCCATTTTATAGTCACCAGCAGCAACTCGTTTCCTTACCATTCGCATCTTCAATCTTTCCACCTTTCCTAAACCTGCACAATGCACTGCATGAGTAGGGGTCAACCCCTGAGTGCAGGTTTACTAAAAAAAAAAAAAAAATTTTTTTTGGTAAAATAGTTCCAAGATAGCAGTATGCAGCTTGTAAATATTCACCTCTACCATCTCCTGATGTAAATAAATCTATTTCTTTGTATTTCAAAATCCATACGAAAACACAATTTTTTAAAAATCCCGGAATTATCCCGGGATTTCCTGATTGGCATCCGTAATACATACCCTTCAGTCGGGATTACGGTCTAGCTTCTCACACCACTCATGTTGTTTGCGTTTATTTTATACGCGGGATCTACAGTTTACCGTCGACTCCGAATGAAAGATTTTTGAGAAACTTTTTCATGGCAGGTTTATTTACTCTCAGAGTTTTTCCCAGAAATCTGCTGAGAGGAAATCGCCGAAGAAATACTTTTTTTCACATTTCGTTTTGATGCCTGACCTGGGAATCGAACCCGGGCTTTACGTCTAATACCAATACACTACCTACTAGACTACGGCGACTTCTGGAAGTCCAGATTGGTGCAACGTAATTAAGGAGGGAGCCTTGTAGGTGGTAGTGGTTGTCACCTTATCCAATGCCCCATGTAGTTTTGGACCCTGTTTTTCTTCCTCACTTTGCTGTTGAAGTCACATCGTCACATGGGAGTACAAGTGAAAAGAGACACGTGAAAAGAGAAATGGAGGATTATGAAGCGGATAGCCGTATGTTTCTTTTCCTTGAGTAGTCTAAAATGGTCGCCAGATAGTCCGTAATCCTAGCGCTTACGTCATCTATGTTTGCACCTAATGCAAAGACTGTGCAGTCATTTGCACATCATGCGTCCAATGTTGACATTAAACTCGTACCATTACAAATATATTTGATTCATAACTCATATCGTTTAGATTTGTAACATTAGAAAAATTTCAGTCGCGAGGCGCTTACACAAGAAAATATATATAAACGAAAAAATATAAGTTTATAGGAAACATTTCAGAGAAAATAAAAAATTATAATTTTTTTTTAATTTTATAAGCGGAATGTAAAGAAATAGATGACAATAGGAAATTAAGAATTATGTCCCAAAAACCCGAATTTGTTCATTTTCTTTAAAATAATCCTCCAAAATCTTCTAAAATTCATGTTTCATAATTTACGAATATTTATTATCCCCATATTTATTACTTTTAAACTTTTCATAACAACGCAGAAGTCCTTAAGACTTCGTAGCCTGCCGTCTGCGCTGTTAAACTACTCCCATGCAGCCCGTAGACAAGTTAACTGATCCTGCAAATATGGGAGGGTTTTGCGGCTACTCGAGTTTATTGAGAAGTTTCTAATGATTTTTTCTGATCTCCAGTTTTCCTTAAATGAAGAACAAGTTGAGTTGAATTTTTAATTGGAATAGATAGTGTCACGATCACAAAAAATATTCAGACAAGGTACGTTTACCTTGTTGAGCCAGGATATTCAAAAGATAATTAGGATCTATCCCGGTCTTGCACCAGGATGATACGTGATCTGGGTATTACACAAAAAAAAGCCAGAGCAAAAAAAAAAAAAAAATAAGTGATATAAACCAACTGGTGACAATTCATTTAGTGCCAAAAAATTGCATCAAATTTATTTATATAAAAAGAAAATAGTGCTTAAAAACACTTACTACACTAATTTATAATATACATTCCGTTCTTACATTAAGCTACATGTCTAGTTTATTTACCACGCTCTGTATGAAATAACACGGTGCGACAGTGAAAAAACATCCGAGTAACTACAGAGTCCACATTGTTCAGTTAGTTGAGTAGAACTCAGAAATATCTTTTTTATATTTCTCGAACCCTCCAAACTTGTTTTATTTGACAAACACTGTAATAACCAATCAAGATCCATCAAAAATTCTGAAAATCTTTGAAATAAAGTAAGTTCATTTGATGAGATCACATATATAAAAAATATAATTCGACTGTTAGACTCTTCAAATAATAACTACGGCAATTTTTGTCCGATTTGATCAAACGAAGACTCAATCTCTTCACAAGAGAACAGGCTTTAAGAATATTATCATTTATCCTATATTTTTTTATTAAAGTTTGCTCCTATCATATACATAGATATATGTATACTGTTTTAAAGCTCCATCTCCCCCCTTTCCAACAAGATTTAAATATTGGAAATCGGGTCAGAAATGTTTGAGTAATCCGGAAATTTGTGCGTGAAGTCAAAAAACAGTTTTTGTCAAATAAAAAAGTTTGGAGGGTTAAAAAAATATTTTTGAGATCTACTCAACAAATCTAACGACCTACGCATGCCTTTAGCCGGGTGTATTTAATTTTTTATTTTGTCGCAGAGTGTAATTAACTTAAAATTAAATTTCCACAAACTAGTCGAAACGAAACGAATTTCTATTGAATTTCATACTGTCTGGCACAAATAAAAACAAATGTACATATGAATGTATGTATATAGAAAATATTTATGAATTCTCACGTTTGATTGACCAAGCCATGGGAATTAAAAAATATTTCGTTATTATTATTCAAAATATGTAGACGTATGAGAATGTTATTATCGTTTTTGAAGTCAAAAATCGCTTTTTCAAATCTGCGATTTTAATTTAATATGTTTTTTTTGTTTTGATAATATCTCCCAAATTGGCACCATGGTTATTAAAAAACAAAAATTTTAAAAAGCAGTGACAATGCTAAAAGCGTATTGACTTAGGATAATTTAGTTTTATTTTGATGGACCAGTTTAAACATATAGTTAAGTGTACTTTGTTGTTATCACTAATATGCGTTATAGTGGCTTACAAACCTGTGGTAATTTTTCATGGAATTCTTTCGGGATCAGAGTCTATGGCATCCCTTCAACAATTTATTGAGGCGGAACATCCAGGAACAAAAGTCTACAACTGTGACCTGTTCAGCAACTGGTATAGCCTCGAAAGTGTTTGGAAGCAAGTATTGCAATTTCGAATCTATTTAGATGCAATAGGAAAATTACATCCTGAAGGAATAATAGTTTTGGGTGGATAAGTACTATCGTATAAAATAATAAAAAATAATACTCTTTCATTTTAGGGTATTCTCAAGGAGGTCTGATAGCTAGGGCAACAATTCAGTCAATGCCCAGTCATAATGTTAAAGTTTTTATTTCGTTATCATCCCCTCAGGCTGGACAGTATGGAAGTTAAAGAAAATTATTTAAATATGTAAAGTAAAAAAAGTAAAAGTACTTTTCTATTTCAGCCAGTTTTCTGCATTTGATTTTTCCGGATTTAACAGCAAAAACTGCGTTTGAGCTGTTTTATTCAAAAGTTGGTCAACATACGTCCGTAGGAAACTACTGGAATGATCCCACTAAAAGGGATCTATATTTAAAATTCAGCGTTTTTTTGCCGTATGTGAATAATGAAATTAAATCATCTAATTCCACAACTTTTAGGGATTCTTTAAAAAGATTAGATAAAATGGTACTTATTGGCGGACCAAATGATGGCGTTATAACACCATGGGAATCTAGGTAAAGAACTGTTTAAAGAATTTTAATTAATACAGCTTAATAATATTTATTTAGTCACTTTGGCTTTTATAACGAATCGTATGATGTAATTCCATTCAATAAAAGGAAAATATTCACATCTGATGCTATAGGTTTAAAAACCTTGGCCAACCATGGAAAATTACATATTATAGTCCGGCCCAATGTTCATCACTTAACGTGGCATACGAACAAAAATGTTATACGAGAGGTAATTTTGCCGCATTTGATTTAAATGGAAGCCGCTCCCAATGCGTTCAAATTAATTTAAAAATTTTTTTCAAGAAAGTTGTAGAAATTTAAAAGATTATCGGGCTTAAAAGCGAAGTTTTTTATTAAGTAATTTTTTATTATTAATTTTATGAAATCCTATAAAAGTGATAATAAATAAGCTGGAAAACTATTCCAAAGAATTTAAAATTAAGATTAAAAATGAATTTGTTGAAGCAACATTATCTGCAACTACATTAAGGTCAATGAGAAAAAAAAACGTTTAAAAAAAAATTAATATTAAAATTAATATATGCCATCCAAAGTTGATGTATTTGAATTTAATTGAATTTTTTATGAAAATTTTTATTCTTTCATAATACAGAAATTTCAGATGTCCCTACTTGAAACAATTTTTTGAATGGATGCATTATAGTATCAACATCCCTTCAGATTCGTGATATTTTCAACTTCATGGAGATAAAAAAATTGAAACGAGTACTGTGGTGAGTAAAATTAAACAATATCTAGAAAATCATTGGCAAAGGGTATATTGTAATCTGAGGAGCAGAAAGTTGATTTCGGACTTGTAAAATGAAACAATAATTGGGACAAACACTCGCGTACATGAAACAGATTTCACGCTGAGATTTGAGTTGACGTTTGTGCTGTGAATTATTTCAGATTTTTGTTTTGCAAAACGTTTGGTCAATTCACAGCGGAGTTATTGGTTTATGTGTTAAAATATAAAAAATAGTTTACTAGAACTAAAAAAAAACACTTGTGAATAATAGCATTGTAATATAAATGAAATGTCAATTTGGGGTATACGAGAAAACTAAGTAGGATTGAACCTAAGAACGATCTAAGAGTATACACAAATCTGATCTACAAGTTTTAAAGGTATGGATCAGAGATCATCAATGAGTATTCAAAAAGATGAGTAAAATCGAATCATACTCACAATTTCTGATGCTTAAGCTACGGTCAGACTGAGTAAATATTTGAAGTAAAACATCATTTTTTTCTTTACTCTATTGTGACCATAAAATATTTTAGGGGTGCAAACATGATTTCGAGAAAACAAAATTGTTTGCTTGCAAATTAAAATGTCTCTAATGTGTCAAATATTTTCTCCTTTTTTCGAGCAAATAAATATTTGATCTTTCAAAAATTCTGTAAGAGCAAACAGTGTCAAATAACAGCTATTTCAAGCAGTGTTGTCAACTTTTAATAATAAATTATAACATTTTTTCATAAAGTCACCAAAACGGAAAACTTAATAATAACTTAATAAGAAAAGTAGAAATTAAAATAAAAATAGTGTAAAGACTTTTCGGCAGGCGTATTTAAAGTATTGATCCATGATTATCATGAGACAGGAGACAAAAAAATATTTTTTATCACATTTTCTAAACGCAAGTTTGTACCAAATGAAAGATCATACATGTAATTTGCTACAGAAAGTTATATGAAACAGAAAATTGATTAACCTACAAATTAGCAGTCTTTGACGGCACAAAATTTTTATGTATATATACAATATGGCATTAAGTTTTATATTTTATCGTTTAAGCTTAATTCAGTTGTCAACACTGATGTAGAAAACAAAACAATTAAACAGCTGTTCTGATTTTAGCTCCTAAAATTGTAAAAATTAATACAAATAATGTTTTCTCATGATGTATTTCGAATTTTTATTTATTTATATTATAATTTTTCCGTTTACTTCTGTATTTATAATTAAACTAATTTGTTTATTTTTGTTCTGTGAAGTTTTTGTTTGATTTCGTTTGTTTCTCCTTCTCTGATAAAACATAATTTTGTTTATGAGAAAACAAAAATATTTACTTCGGTCTGACCGCAGGGAAAACATGTTTGCTCCAAACTGTATTGGATGCTGTTTCATTGATATTTGGGAAAATAAATTTTGTCCAATATTTACCGTCAATGTGACCAGCAAACAAAATACAGAAAAATTTAATGCAAGTACTACGAGTAAACATATTTGAAGCAAATATTTTTTCAGTGTGACCACAGTACTTATTTTAATATCATGAAACCTCTACTCACATTCCAAATTTGAAAAACTAATTGTATTCATATTTAACTACATGGATGATGTTGATTTCGATTCTCCATAAATCAACATATACAAGAATCACAAAGTAAGTATGATTGGCATACGTGCACTAAAATACTCACTAGAAGGATGTGTGTTTGCTCTGTCTTTTTTGGTTGTGCCATTTTTTTCGGAAATGCATCAATAAGTCACTCGATTCATTTACAAGTATTTTTCTGAAGTTATGAATCTAGATGAGTAGGCTTATGAACCAGACATATTTCAATCTAGCTGGACAAAAGTCGTTTTTTGATTTTCAATTTGAGTAAATATGTTTATCCAATATGAAAAATTTTGCCGAACACCGAACTTTTTATTTAATTTATATTAAATTACCACTCGATCCATGTTTTAAGTCTAAATACTTTTCTGCAAAACAGCTGGAAAAATCCAAATCTACCGTGATGAAAAAAAGAGGCGGTATCTAAAAGACGCCAAAAATAGCAGAAAAGAAAAGCATGATTCTGCTTCTCATCAACCTCAAGACGAAAATATTTTCGAAAAAGAAATCAAAATCTATATATCTGAACCATTAAGTGATCGCAAAACAAATATATATGAATATTGGAACTCCTGTTCATTTGCAAAACCTTAAGGCTACCGCCAGGAAAGATCTATCAGCACCGCCAACGAGCGTTTTTAGTGAGCAACTTTATTCAGATAGATAGTAACCTTAAAGGCATTAATGCTGAAAAGTTACTGTTTACGCTGGTCACATACATACGTACATAACTGGTCATTACAACCCTTCAGTCAGGATTATTGACCTAGTTTCTCACACTACTTATGTTGTGTGTGTTAATTTTATACATAAGTGGCGGGACCTGCAGTTTAAAGTCGACTCCGAACGACAGATTTGTTTTGAGAAACTTTTCATGGCAATTTTATTTACTCTCAGAGTTTTTGCCAGAAATCTGCTGAGAAGAAATTGCCGAAAAAATACTTTTTGTATTTTATTTTGATGTCTGGCCTGGGACTCGAACCCTGGCTTTACGTCTAATAAGCCAGCACACTACCTACTAGACCACGCTGGTCACCCTAGTTTTAAATAATGTAAATACGCTTTTGTGGAATGTGAAAATAAAGAAAAGAATTGATCGTCCTTCACTTGTCGATCAACCCCCAAAACCAGAAGGTACGTTTTTAATTAATTTATAATTAATTATTGTGTATTTTTCTAATACAATCGTTTTATTTTCTTTCGACTTAAATTAAAATATTTTGTTTAATTTATCCTGCACCCCCCGAAACATTTGGTCCTTCGAGTCGGATTACCCAAAACAAAATATTTTAATTTAAGTCTCTCATTTCAGACTTATAGAGACAGCCATATTGGATTATCCTTATTCTAATTTGGAAGTCACCCCTACTACCCTTCAACCCTACAAACATAAATAAAATTAATAATAATAAATAAATTCAAGGTATGTGATTTGAATATTAAGTGTGAAAGTGGTTGAAATTATAAAAGAAAAAAGTGTAAGAATATAAAGTGAAGAACATTGTGTAAAGGAAAAAAAGGGCCAAAAGTGTGCGTTGCTGTTGCTCTTTGCTTGGAGGCAATCTCAACTTTGTTGTTTTTCTCTTGAGGGAAGCAATAAGTATTAAAGTATTGTTGTTTTGTTTACTTCAAGCTAGATTTGTATAAGGTAGGAGCGTCTCTACAACAAATACAACAATGCAAAAACAGCAGGGATTTTGTTTTTGTTAAAGAGTATGCGAAATGTTAAAAAAATTAACCCTCAAACCTCCATAGGAAATTAATAAAAGCAATTAAAAAAACTATATAAATTTTATATATTGAAGTTTGTTTTGATTTTTATGTCATGCTTAACTCCGCACCTATAAATTAAAAAAAATTATTCCATGCAGTCAATAACATTTCCACTTTATGTAAATAACATATTTTTATATGGCCATCGAGGAAAATGGCAGATGTAAACGTTATTTGTCATTGCTCATAGTTTAGGCGTCTAGGAGAGATCGAAATCTTTTCTGGGTAATTCATCACTCTCGTCTAAATAAATTTTAATATAGTAGGCCTAGGTTGTAGTTTAAAAGATATATGTATATAGTGTTAAAAGTTTAAATATTATTAATCATTTTGCAAATTTTTTTATAAAATTGGCTTTGAAATAGTAATCTTGAACAATTTCTAGAGTGCGTATCGTTAAGGATACATACGGTGCAAATGAGGGTTTATAAATGCGAAAATGTTTATCGAAACAAAACACAAAAAAACAATATTTTGACATTTTAAACCTCATCAGCTGTAGACTTACAGTGAATTTACTTACATGTATACACATTTTGTTTGTTTACTTTTGTACTTTTAAAAAATACATATGTGCAATTAACGTAAACAGCTGTTTATGGCCATGGCAGCACTGATTACTGCTAATAGTAAATTTACGGTTATGGATTATGTTACGACTACAGCGTTATGGTAAAGTCACGACTAATTGAACTTTTACTTCTTTTGTAAGTAAACATATTATTGCTTTCTACGCGTAGTTGTCAATCCTCAATAATTTGATTGATTATTGGCATTATTTTTAGCGTTTTTTTCACGTAATTTGTCGTTTTTACTGTGAAAGTTTATATTCTTACACTAAATAAAATTGACTTGAAATATTTATTTGGAAAGTGTTCGATACCTTTCTAAAGTGTTTAATTTCGATATTTTTTGATTCAATATATATTTTAGATTATATTATCTTATATATTATATTTTTTATATATACGAATACCATTTGCCATTTTTAATATTTTCGATTTCGAACGTTATTTCGTTGTTCGGTTGAATATTTTGAAAGCGTTTTGTTTTTTTCTTAAATTTTTCGTGTCGGAATTTCGCGTAATTATCGTTGCGCACTGCGTTTGTTTTTTGTTTCCTTCTGAGAAAAGTTTTTGTGACCTTTTGGAAAGTTGGGTAATTATCAGCGTTATCAACTCAGTGCTTTTTAAAACTTTCGACGCGAAAAATTTTCAAGTCAGTGCCTAGTGCTTTTTTTAGTGCTTTTCTTTTCATGTCAGTGACACCAGATCAAAAATTAAAAAAAAAAAATAAAGAAATCAATTTGTCCTTTTGGAAATTAAAAACAATTTTGGGCGAAGATATATAACAATAATACTTTTTTACGTTGATACATTTTCGAAGGTAAAATCATTTACATTTTATACGTCTAAAAAAATTATGTTTAATGTATGTAAAACTACAGTCTTAATAAATCGAATTAGTATATACATAGACTAAAAATTAGTCTATAAACTATTCTAAAAGTCTATAGATTAGACTATAGACTTTTGTATTAAATTGTAAATTCGTACATTTTTTTTACTGATTATATAAATTGGTGATGAAGTCGCCATAGTCTAATAGGTAGTGTGTTGGCTTCTTAGACGTAAAGCCAGGGTTCGATCCCCATTTCTTCGGCGATTCAATCTGAGCAGATTTCTGGCTAAAAACTCTGAGAGTAAAGTAAATAAAAATTGCCATGAAAAGTTTCTTAAAAATCAGTCGTTCGGAGTCGATTTTAAACTGTAGGAGGTCCCGTCACTCATGTATAAAATTAACGCACAAAAACATAAGTGGTGTGAGAAACTAGGTCAATAATCCAGACTGAAGGGTTGTAATGACCAATTATATATGTATGAATAAATTGGTGATAAAATTAAAATAAATATTATAATGTTTTAGTGCTTTTTTTTTGCCAAAATTTCGCGTTTTTTTTAAAGAATTTAGTGCTTTTTGAAAATTTATATTTGACAACGCTGGTAATTATTTAACTCGATTTATTGGAAGGAAGGTCCCCTATTGTTATAAAATGGAACGTAATCTGAGGAATTTTACTAAATATTTCAATCGTTTCGCGGATTTTGAAACTTTTGTTCGAAGTCTTCCGCAAGAGGGACATTAAGTTCATTCCCTCGTCACTCATCGGCTAGAATTGATTCGTTTATGGGAGGTCTTCCGCGATAGCTACGAGGACCTTCTAGAAACTGCCGAGGACACTAAGGTGTCGACGAAGGATGTCAAGGCAAAGTATATGTCGGGGTACACTTTATATTTCGAAGTGTTATCATATCTTGATGAGTTAATTGATAAATTGAAATCGAAATCTGCGAACCCATCTCATCTTCCCCCGTGAGACACTCAGATATTTTCTGGGGATTACGCTTCATGGCCTACTTTTAGGGACATGTTCTCGGCCCTTTACGGGACTAACCCCCATATTAGCAATATTCAGTAGATGTATTATCTTCTACAGAAAACGGAAGGTGAGGCGAGGGATATCATGCGAACTTGCCCTATTACCAATGACAGCTTTGACATGGCTTGGGAAAATCTGGTAGACCGGTACGAGAACAAGCGAGTACTGGTAAATTCTCAATTGAAAACTCTGTTCAATCTTTCTGTTATTGAAAGAGAATTCAGACCTGTGGTGCGATTCACTAACTTTTAACAGGTTTTACCATTAACCACACATTTTGGGGTTTGCACTAACCACTATATGATTCACTAACTTTTTTTTAGCCACGGTAAACAGTTTTATTTTTCTGTACATTCAAATTAAAGTTTTATGGCAACCTTGTCCAATTACATGTCAAAATAAGAAAAAAGCACAAAGAAGAATAAAGAAAAAACAAATCGAAAAGAATTATTTTGAAAATTTTAAAAAGCAAGGTAAGTAAAATATTACAGATAATTATTTTATTTTAACTATTTATTTATATTGATAGAATGAACACTGTTACTGCCACCAAAAGAAGCCGGGCGTCTGCTGAGCAGTTAAGTCAAATGGTTGACTTCATGATGAAGCATCCGGAACTTACTGCTGGCAAGGTAAAGAAGCTCCATGGAAAATTGGAGTTCGATAAGATGTGGAGTGAATTGGTCGAATCTTTAAATTGTCTTGGTGGTGGACATAAAGTAGTCAACCAGTTTCATTTAATTTTTTAATTTTTTTATTATTGGTTGGTTTTTGTTGATTGGTTTTTGTATATATGTATATGTTTCTTATTTTATTGTTTTTAAATGAATTGTTTCCTTTTATTTTTGTTTTTGTTACCAAATAAATATTTATTTCTTTGAATGGCGTTTAATTTATATTTTTTTATTAAAATTTATTTATCAACAGTACTCAATATGACTATGCTAATACTTCCTTTTATTTACAAATAATGTAATGAAAGAAGTCCTTGTTCCGTATAGAGTGTTTTGGGAATTATGTGTATATTAAAAAATGTACTATTGTAATAAATAAATGCATAATTTTACTTAAAAATTTATAAAAAAAACTTGTTTTATTTAATAAAATATGCCCATATTTTAGATATTTCTACAAACTACATTAATTTATATACTTTGCCTACTTTGCTCATTATCAGATAAATTGTAGGCTAAATACTCAAACGCCATTATAGTCACAATTTTCTAAAAACACTTTAAACCTCAAAAAAATGTTGGCGTTTATAAACCACTATTTATTTGGTTAAAAATAACAGCTGATTGAAACAACTGACTTTAAACGACAACAGAAATCGTTAAAGTGTTAGTGAATAGTAGAATGGTTAATTTTGTGGTTAATATTTTTAAAAGACACATTTGTCGTTAAAAAAGCTTAGTGAATCGCACCACTGCAATTAAACAATTGCAGAGGATTATCAATGATTGTATAACTAATTTATCCTTGCTCGGGATTGAGACAAATAATTGGGACATCATATTCGTGTATATTTGTTCCACTCGCTTGCCAGAGAATACTCTTGGCCTTTGGGAACAGTCCCAAGGTCCTAATTCATCCTTGCCGAAGTGGAGTAGCATGGATGAATTTTTGACTGCAAGATATCGAACTTTGGAGTCTGTCTCTGACATTATTGGCAGTCACAACCCGAACCCAGCGAGTAGTCGTACTCGGAATCTGAAAAATTCTCCTTAGGAGAATCGAAAGGTTAAGAGTCTTGGAACGACAGTGACCCCTACTATACCTCCGAAAAAATGCCCACTGTGTTCGGATAATCACCCCATTCGATTGTGTTCCACATTCCTTAGGATGTCGGTAACCGAAAGGATAAATGTTGCCAAAAGGAACAAGTTTTGTACGAATTGTTTGGCAACCTCGCATGAATTTAGAAGATGCCAAAGCATTAATGCTTGTTATATGTGCAAACAAAATCATCATTCGCTGCTTCATCGTACTGAAGCCTCTAGTCATTCTCGACCCAAATCCGAAAATAATTCGGTAACCCCCGCGACATCAAGTCACCCTGCTCCTACTTCGGAGCATACTTCTCGTTTTGAGCAAAATTCTGCCGAAAGTCGCTCGTTTAGAAATTTCTCAACCCAATTACAGTCCACCCCGTATTCTACAGTCTTGCTGGCCACGACTGTAGTAGATATCATGCTCAACGACGTGAGACTTCAGAGAAAGTTGGATCTTCCAACACTCTCTGCCCCTGCCGCTACGATACTCGGTTTGAACGGAGCAATAGTAGCCAATTCCGCTAAAATCTACTCGATTTCCTTCAATTCATCTATTGACCCAGAGTTTCATTTGGAAACTGATGCTTATGTGGTCGAGCAACTTACTGGTCGCCTACCCACCTGCTGTCTGACAGACGTAGGTGATTTTGATTTGTCCGAAATTCCAGTTTTTGACCTCAAATGTTGTCATATGGATCTGCTATTAGGAGCAGATATATATTCCCAGATAATGTTGACCGACGTTAAACGGAACCCTAAGGGTTCACTCATAGCAAGCACAAAGGATAGTGTTTGGATGGGTACTTACTGATAGGATAGCCGAATTTCATTTTGCAGTCACTTGGACTTGAATGACCAGATTACTTAATTCTGGGAAGTCGAAGAAGTTCCCAAATTTAGGAAAGTTTCGGCTGAGGTCAAATTTTGCGGGTACTTGTACCGTCGCACTACCACTAGGAATAGAGAGGGTCGATGTGTTGTTACCTTAGCCTTTAGGTCCGAATTTCCTGCCAGTATGAAACTTGGTTTTTCCCGGAAAATAGCGCTTTCACAATTCACACAGAATGAGGCGAGATTACTGAAATCCCCAGAGATTAAGAGTCAGTATGACTTTCTTATTGGGAAGTATTCTACCTTGGGTCACATGACAAAGGTAAAAGCGGATTGTGCTCAGACTCCCAACTTTAACTATTACTTGCCACATCACGCTGTATTTAAACCCGATAGCACTACCACGAAACTTCGTGTAGTGTTTGATGCCCCAATGCCCGTCCCCGGTGTTAGCCTTAACAATTTCCTACACCCCGTTGGAGGTCAGAGTACGTGGACGATATTTTGTCGGGTGCACATTCTATTGAACAGGCTATTCATAATCGCGATGAATTAATTTACGTTTTGAAGTCGGCTGGTTTCTCATTGCGGAAATGGACTTCTAATGAACAGAGTTTTATTCGAGACTTACCCCTGAACAGGATGCTAGTACTGCTAAAACGTTTGGTTTACGCTGGAATGCGAGCTTGGACACATTCTTCATCAAGCCATCTCCGACGCCCGATATTACACAGGTTCCGCGAATTTGTCGATGACTACCCTTGCATCGAACGGATTAACATCCCCCGCCGGGTTAATTTTAACCCTGAGTATGATGTACAACTTCATGCATTTTGTAATGCTTCTGAGAAAGCATACGCTGCCACCCTTTGTAGCAGAATCAAAACCCCGTCGGGTGAAATATTCACTCATTTACTCGCTGCCATGACAAAAGTTTCGCCTATAAAGGTGCAAACCTTATCCCGTTTAGAGCTCTGCGGTGCAACTCTGTTGGCAAAAATGGTACATTCGCTCCTCACAGAGTTGAATTTTATCAATTCGGAAGCCTGTTATTGGACAGACTCGACAATAGTTCTGTCTTGGTTTCAAAAACCCCCGTGCCTTTGGCCTTTGTTTTGGATACTGTTGGCATCGATAATTGGAATCATGTCGAATCACATCATAACCCTGCTGCCAGATCATATCTGCTAGTCGAGGTATGACAGCCAGGGAACTTATCAATTCTGACATCTGGTGGAAGGGCCCTACCTGGCTAAGTCTTCCACGTTCAGAATGGCCGAAGTCATCGTTCAAGCCCTGTACTTAACTTGAAACACGATTGGTTCAAGTGAACCTTAACACGACCAATCCCACGGAGGAAATTTTGTGCACATTTTCTGATTTGCCTCGTGCACTACGAGTGTTGTCGTACGGTTTTCGTTTTTACCTTTCGGCTGATAAAACCTACCGGTTATTTCACAAGTACTTGTCCGTGGATCTCACTCAAGATGAGATCAGTTTCGTGAAGCGTCGGTTGATTGTTTTATGTTAAAGTTCTCTTTTTCCAGAGTACTCTACTTTGAAAGACGGTGCTACTTTGTCTCGTAAAAGCTCTCTCCTAACCTTCAACCCTTTCATCGACTCTAACGGTTTGTTAAGAGTCAATGGAAGACTCTTCCGATCACCAACTTTGACATACGACGAACGTTTCACCAAATTACTCCCCTACAATGGTCAATTTACCCGACTGTATCTGGAGCATCTACACAAATGCTCAATACTCGCGGAGCTTTCTCTAATGTTGCGCCTCATGCGGCAGGAATTTTGGGTCCCTAAACTGAAAACACTCATTCGAACCATCATTCATAACTGCAAGATCTGTACGATCTATCGCCCTTTCACTCACAGTGGTCTAGATTTCGCTGGACCTTTTGAAATTAAGTCATATATTGGACGTGGTTGGCGAATCACTAAAGGATATGTGCTAGTATTCGTGTGCTTTGCTACAAGAGCAATTCATTTTGAAGCAACCAATGAGATATCAACGGACTGTTTTTTGGCAGCGTTTGCTCGTTTTTCCTCTAGAAGAGGTTGCCCCGCACATATCTATTCGGACAATGGAACCGCTTTCGTTGGCGCCGCCAATATTATGAAAAGGGACCGGGCTAAGTTCCTTACTGAGCTACGGCATAAGGAATTTTCCAATTCCAGTAGAATGGCATTTCATTCCGCCGAGAGCTCCTCATATGGGCGGCCTCTGGGAGGCTGGTGCTAAAAGCTTCAAGACTCATTTGAGAAAGATATCGAATGCCCAACGATTTACTTTTGAGGAATTCGCTACTATGCTGGCAAGAATAGAAGCTTGCTTAAACTCTCGTCCTCTTTGTCCCATGACGGATAACCCGTCAGATATTAACCCCATGACCCCAGGTCATTTCCTTGTGGGAAGTGCAATCCTCTCACCCCCTGAACCGATTTGTCGATGGAATCCCTCAACTACGCTAATAGGTGGAGAAAGTTGAAGGTTCTTCACCATTTGTTTGCGCGTCGCTGGAAGGACGAGTACTTGGTTGAACTCCATAAGCGCAACAAGTGGAAATGTCCCCAACGCGATTTCGCGGTCGACGACTTTGTGATCATTCGGCATGATAACTTGCCTCCAAACGAATGGAAGCTCGGTCGTATCTCTCGCGTGTACTTCGGCTCCGATTCTAGAGTACGAGTGGCTGATGTTCGAAGTGCCAATGGCGTTCTAACGCGGCCTATTGTGAAGCTCGTACTGCTTTCTAACCCGAATCAACTAATTCGTTCTTTTTTTTCGGTGTCTGTTTTGTCCTTTATTTACAGATGTGCGAAGTTGCACCCCGAAGACTAACAGTCGAACGTCCAGAAAATCGAAGTCTGGACGAAGTAATTGCCGGTTCAACATCCATTTGCCGATATGCAAATGCAATCATAAGTTGCAAAGGTGCCCAGCATTCCGCCGATTAAAAGCCTATAAGCGATTGGGAGTCGTCAGGAAATACAAATTTTGCATAAATTGCTTGGCCCAATCGCACTTTGTAAGGAATTGTAGAAGCAGGGAACGGTGCATGGAATGTCTGGGACACCATCACATTTTGCTGCATCTTCGGCTTCATGACATCAAAAACTCTCAACAACCACGCAACTACAACAACAAAGGAGCTAAGGCCATCAAGGGCAACAAAAGGAGCGCAAGCCGCAGCCAAGCTCCTGAGTGTTCCTGTCGTTCCCGAAGCAACAAGAAGGACAGCACAATTGTTATCAATGTCGTCAGTAAATAAATTTTATTTTCCCTTTGTTACCTACTCTTTCTTATTATTATTTAATTGTTATTATTATTGAATTCACTTACCTAAAATTAATTGCAAATGAACTCCTTGTATTGAATTTAATTTAACCCAGGTAGCTTCCCGTTTCCTCTTGTTGCAATCTTGCAAGAGGGGCGGGATGTTTACGCTGGTCATCCTAGTTTTAAGTAATGTAAAATCGCTTTTGTGGAATGTGAAAAGGAAAATAAAGAAAAGAATTGATCATTCTTCACATGTCGATCAACCCTCAAAACCCGAAGGTACGTTCTTAATTAACTTACTTACTTAATTAGCCATAACAACCCGATTAACGGATTTCGGCCTGCCGCAATACATCCTTCCAGGCGCCTCTGCTTCTTGCGCGCCTACGCCAATTGGTCACAACAATCGATGACAGGGCTTCCTCGATTTGGTCCTTCCAACGGATACAAGGTCGTCCTCTTCGCCGAATTCCGCAGATCCCCGCATCAAATACTCGCCTCGCGGGAGCATCCTCCTCCATTCGAACGACATGACCGAGCCAGCGCAGCCGCTGGATATTAATACGCTGTACAACGTCCATGTAGTTGAGGAGCTCATACAGCTCACTGTTGAATCGGATGCGAAAATCATCGCCAACTCGCACTGGACTGAAGATCTTACGTAGGACTTTTCTCTCGAATACTCTCAAGGCAGCTGCATCAGTTCTTAATAGGGTCCATGCTTCTGCGCCATAAAGAAGCACGGGTAGGATGAGCGTCTTGTAGAGTATTAGTTTCATCTTGCGAGAGGTATCTGCTACTCAATTGCCTATTGAGACCATAATAGCACCTGTTGGCAAGAGTAATCCTGCGCTTGATCTCCAGACTGACATCATTTTCGGTGGTAACGGCGGAGCCAAGGTAAATGAATTCCTTGACTGTATCAAAAGTATAGTTATCGACCGTAATTTGAGAATCAATACGCCACACGGCTCTACTTGTCGATAACATATACTTCGTTTTGCCCTCATTTACTGCCAGACCCATCTTCTTAGACTCCCGTTCAATAGCACTAAAGGCAGCAGTGACATCTCGTTTGGTACGCCCTATGATGTCGATGTCGTCAGCGTACGCAAGCAACTGGACACTTTTTTGAAAAATAGTGCCATTGCGAAGCACTCCCGCCTTTCGCAGAACTCTCTCCATGACGAAGTTGAAGAGGTCGCATGATAAGGGATCGCCTTGTCTGAAACCTCGCACGGTATCAAAAGGTTCAGAGAGGTCCATTTCTACCTTGACGGAGCTGCAGGAAATGCTCAACTTCATTCTGCATAGCCTTATCAGCTTCGCAGGTATACCGAGCTCAGACATTGCGGCAAAACACGATCCCTTATGGGGCTATCGAAAGCAGCCTTATAGTCGACAAAAAGATGGTGTGTGTCGACTTGATTTTCGTGGGTCGTTTCCAGGATTTGGCGTAATGTAAAGATCTGGTCGATGGTGGACTTGCCAGGTCTAAAGCCGCACTGATAAGGTCCAATCAGTGTTTTGACGAGTGGCTTCAGTCGTTCACACAATACGGCTGTAAGAACCTTATATGCGATAGGGAGAAGGCTTATATCCCTGTAGTTGGCGCATATCGTAGGGTCTCCCTTTTTCAGAACAGGACAGAGGACACTGAGGTTCCAATCGTTGGACATACTTTCCTCTAGCCATATTTTGTAAATGAGCTGGTGCATGTGCCCTACCAACTCATTACATCCGGTCTTAGACAATTCAGTGGGGAGGCCATCAGTACCTGCCGCTTTGTTGTTTTTAAGTCGCATAATCGCGACTTTAACCTCTTCATGGCTAGGCGGCGGGATCTCCATGCCGTCATCATCGATCGGGTTCGGAACATCATCTCTAGAGGCGGTATTGATGTCGTCATCGCCTTGCAGCAGAGTAGAGAAGTGTTTCCTCCACAACCTCAGCACCCCTTGCGGATCTGTAACCAGGTTTCCATTCTCATCCTTGCAGGAAGACGCTCCAGGCTTATACCCCTCGGTCAAACGCTTAACCTTTTGATAGAATTTTCGAGGGTCATTCCTACATCTATACATCTCGACTTCTTCACGCTCACGCCTTTCCTGTTCCCTCTTCTTGCGTCTGAAAAGACGTCTCTCATCCCTTCTCCTCTCTCTGTAATTTTCGACAATGGCTCGCGTAGCTGCCGACTGCTACGTTTTTCTGTATGCGGCGTATTTCGCTGCAGCTGCCTCGCGACACTCCTCATCGTACCATTGATTTCGTTGGGGTGGGCGCTCGAAACCAAGGACTGTTTCCGCAGTATTGCGCAAAGAGTGGGAGATGTTGGCCCATAATCCGCCAATGTCGCTGATATTGGATGGGGAACAACGGAGCTTGTCAGAGAGTTGAGCGGAGAACGCCTCAGCTCCATATGGGCATATCTAAATTCTGTTAACGGGAGATCGGGTGCATCAAAATCAGCATATTTCTCCAACCAGCATGTGGGTAATTGACCAGTGAGCTTTTCAACAATATACGCTTCCGTGGTCAACTTAAACGTGAGATCAATAGAGTTTGCTACCACTGCGCCGTTAAGGCCCACAATAGTGGCAACAGGTGCCGAATATATGGAAAGATCTAGCTTCCGTTGCAACTCCTGAGAGATGAAAGTAGCTTGAGACGCTGGCATTACCTAATTCCATGTTAACATTAGCAGTCCCTAACAGAACTGTTGAAGACGGGGTGGACTGTAGACGGGTAGCGAAATTGTGGAAAGAACGGGTATTAGGGGCTGTCGATGGATAATTATCTACTTCATTTCGGTTTTCTGCAGGAGGCCGGGGGATTTCCAAAGAGCGATTTGGGGAAAACGGGTTAATGGGGCTAGTTTCAGCTCTCGGTCTCTCCTGGGTATAAGATTCGCTACGGTGAAATAGCGAATGATGTTTTTGTTTGCAAATATAACAAACATTTGAGCTCTGATATCTTTTGAACTCATGCGAGGCTGCCAAACAATTATGTTCTTTAACGGTTGCCAAGCAAGCACTAACCGTCATTCTCAAAAAGTCGGAACACAAGCGAATGGGATGATTCCCACTACATACTAGACATTTTCTCTGGGGTAAGTTAGGGGACACAGTGTCATAAATTCTGTGTCTTCGGGGATTACTAGAATTGCTCTGGTTATTAATCTGAGCAGTACCTTGGGCAAAATTGTGACTGCCGATAATATCCGAAACTGATTCGACAGTTCGGTGTATCTGGCAGTCAGGAACTGATCCATCTTGCTCCACTTAAGTAAGTCTGAGCAAGGCCCTTGAGATTGCTCCCAAAGACCTAGAGTGTGTTCGGCAAGTCTAGTGGAGTAAATATAAACAAAGATGATATCCCAAATTCTTAGTTTCTATGCCCAGCAACGACAAATTCGCTATACAATCATTAATTGTCCGCTGCAAACTCTTGATGGAAGGGCCAGATTCTCTGGATATAGAAGAGAGGTTAAATAGGGTTTTCATTCTCATACCGATCTACAAGGTTCTGCCACGCCATGTTGAAATCATCATTCGTCATGGGGCAAGTGCGAATTATGTCCCACGCCTCACCTTCAGTTTTTTGCAAAAGATAGTACATCTTTTGAATATTTCCAATATGGGGGTTAGTACCGTAAATGGCCGAGAACATATCTCTAAATGTTGGCCACGAAGCGTAATCGCCAGAAAAGGTTGGGGTGTCACATGGGGGAAGGTGAATGGGGATGGTGCTACTAATCGGTTTCGCGACCTTACTCTTAAGGCTATCAATTAATCCGTCAATAAATGAGGCAGATTGAAAATACAAAGTATATCCGGACATATACTTGGCCCTCTCGTCTTTTGTTGAGACTTTGGTGTCATCGGCATTTTCCAACAAGTCTTCGTAAGTGTCACGAAAGACAATTCTTGTCGATGAACACCTAGAGAGTGAACCGAATGTTCCCCTCGCGGAATAGCCTAAATAAAGCTTTATAAAACCGCTAAACGATTGTAACTCCTATTTAAGTTTCTTAACGCGGCCATTTCGAGTTTTTAATTAATTAATTGGGAAAAAATCAAAAAAATGGTTCGCAAATTTTAATTTTAATAAAATAGAAGTTCAAAAAATACTCCAAACAATAGGGTTTATCGGGAAAGAATCGAAAGTTCAAACAGAACTGTATGAAAAATATTCCTTTTAATTACAGAATTTAAAGAAATATTCGCGATAAACTTCAAAACGGTAAAAGGGGTTCGCGAAAACTTTCGAAACAGAATCAAAAAAAAGATAGGGATTGAATGAAAAAATTAAATATAATTTAAACAAATAAATTTATTTTATATTGCAATAAAAATCAAAATTATTAACTCCAAATATCCAAAAAAAAAAATATTTGTATATGCTATTGTGATAAAAACATCACAATTTCAATTAAAAATATTGAAAGAAAATTATATATCCCGATTTATATTAGTGTAAGAATATAAAATTCATAAATATCGCAACAAAGCAAAATATATTAAAAACAAACGCGGCCACCCTAATAGTGACAATCCTCCAACTGTTCACACGAAATTATACAACGATAACAACAAGGCTAAATCGATGCACTGTGTTGTTTGTATATTTCTGTTTTGTTTATTTTTTATGCTTTTCTTTTCTTCTTATATGCTTACACTTTCACTGCACTGTTATATTCTTTCTAAATAAATAAATTGTTTCGCACCACAAAATAATATATTTTACGTACCTTGTAAAAAGTACCAAATTATATTAAAATATTAAATGAAAAAACCAAATATGGCGATCCTTGAGATAATCTAAAAAGAAAATCTCGTCTAATATTTTATTTGGGGGTTGATCCGGCTCGACGAGAACGTGGGGTAAATAAAATACAAAAGTATTAGTTAAAATAATCAATTATTATTTATTTCGTACACCAAATGTACCTTCGGGTTGGGGGGTGGATCCAGTAATGATCTCTTTTCTTTAATATGATTAACAATTCACAATAATTCATTTAAGCACAGGGGTGGTTTGTACACGTAAACTAAACTAATATTTAAGACTTAAAACTAGGGTGGCCAGCGTGAACAGTGTGCGTTAATTTTATACATGAGTGGCGGGACCTAAAGTTTAAAGTCGACTCCGAACGACAGATTTTTTGAGAAGCTCTTTATGGCAATTTTATTTACTCTCAGAGTTTTTGCCAGCTGAGAGAAAAACGCCGGAGAAATACTTTTTGTATTTTGTTTTGATGCCTGGCCTGCGGCTCGAACCTTGGCTTTACGCCTACATTCCAAAAATGTATTTCTGATTTAATATTTAATAACAAAAATTTTGGGTTCGCCGAACTTTGAAATCCGAACTAAGTACGGGTTCGGCCGAACTTTAAAATTGGCCGAAGTTCGGGTTCGGTGTTCGGTACCGAACGAAATTTGGAGTCCGACCGACTCTATTAAGTATATTTATGTTATATTTTTATAAAAGAATATTTTTTATGTTTATTTTTATAACATCATTTTACAAACTTAAAAATATAACTGAACTTAAACTTGATTCTTAAACTTAATTACAGTTTGGTTGCAAACAAAATAATACTTACTAGTTATCGTCAGCATATTTCAGTTTGGGGTCAATGAATGTTTGGATGTTTTTTAATGTTTTTTTTGTTAACTCTTCCCCCTATAACTACGAGCGTCCTCGCTCGTTCAAATATAAGGAATATCCGAGACTCTTGTTTATCATTGTTGATAATACAGAATTGGTTTAGAAGGTACTATTTCTTCAGTAGAAGAGATACCTCGGCTTACTTTTAACCAGATCCAAATTATTTCTATTGCATATGGTGATACTGTTCTAAATTTTGCAGTTATTTTTGATATCATACATCATATTGTCAGAAATTAGGATGTTTGAATAGATTAATTTGTTTACACACTTTCCAATTTTTATGGGTCTTATTACAACTTTTTCAAAAGCGTTAATATTGGTTATGGGAATACTTAAAATATAGACAATTGAATCATGATCGGAAGTTATTTTCCTTCGGCAAAATCAAATGCCTGTTCTAAATTTACAAGTGGTATAAAATCCTCGTTCATAACTTGCTTTATAGAGTCTTTTTCATTAGACGTAAGTACAAAACAGGGGGGTTATCGCGTATTTCGATTCGAAAAGTAAAATTCTTCGAGAGCGATTTCCGAATCGAAAGCTAAACCGTACCGTGTAAAGGTTCAATTAGTCGTGACTTTACCATAACGCTGTAGTCGTAACACAATCCATAACCGTAAATTTACTATTAGCAGCAATCAGTGCTGCCATGGCCATAAAGAGCTGTTTACGCTAATTGCACATATGTATTTTTCAAAAGTACAAAAGTAAACAAAAAAAAATGTGTATACATGTAAGTAAATTCAGCAGCTGTTTATGGCTATGGCAAAAAACCAAAATTCAATTGGTACATATGGTTATCGTTACGACTATGACATTATGGTAAGTCACCTATAATCGAAAACAGTGATGTCCATAAAGTTGGTTAAAACAGCTGATTTATATGGTTAAGTCACGACTAATTGAACCTTAACTCGTTCGAAATGATGGCAGAGTCATGGTAAAATTACTCAGGTATGGTTAGGTCGTCAGGTGATTATGTTGTTGTATAGAGGTTGGGACTGTCAAATTATTGATTGCTTATATTTACTTTCTGACAGTTTAAATTTAATATTAAAAAATGCATATCAGAGAACACACGCAAAAAACAAATGTTATGCTGTACATATATTTATATAAACATATGTATACAATTTTATTATTGTGTTCATCACTTTTTTATTTATAAAAATTAATATTTAGTTTGAAAATCAATTTCTTTGTTTTTATTTGTTTTTTTTTATTATAAATTTGCTTTCATGGTAAATTTTCAGCCAAGTGATTTTGACAGCCTCAGCCAACCAGAGAAACAACAAATTGCCCTGTTGTTTTTGGTGTGTTGTAGGATTGCTCATACTTTACAAATTATTTTACCATGTGGCAGATTTGTACTTATAAACAAATGGGAAATGTTAGGAAAAATTGGGAGCACTGCAACAAAAATGTCTAATTTTAGTGTTACAGTGAAAACTATAAGAGATGAAATAAAAAATAATGTGAGAAGTGATAAGTAAAAGAATAGTGTATTTATGCCCGAAAAACAAAATTAGTTCAAAGGGACTTAAAACTTAAATAAAAACAAAAAAAAAAATTAAAATTCAATGAAAAACTAAATTAAAAATTCTGCTTTTATGCGTTACGTTTACCTAGCTCTATATCTACAATACTTTTTTCCAGTTCTAGATGTTCCACTCTAAGTTTTGATTTTTCAGTCCCATTTCTCTTTTTGAGTTAAATTTTTTTTTTTTTTAATAAAAACTTTTGTTTTGCCAGCTCAAATTTTTCTTTTTCTAGCTCATGTTTTTTTTATTTCAAGTTTAAACTGGCGTTCCTGAGTGTCTGAGCTTCTCTTCAAATATTTTTGCCCTCCTACAAGTTGTTCAGATACTTCCTTCAAAGTTTTTGTTGAATTGTCTTGGTAGACTATTTGGTGACTACTTCTACCCGCCTTTCCAAAAGGGCATCTTTATTTAACGCCTTTCTTACCTTACGCTGTCGAGTGGACTTTTTATTAATCAGTTTCTGAAACGAAAATTCTGAATCTGCCTCATTTTCATCATCAATATACATATCGCTCCTTTATTGCAACATAGTCATATCTCAAAAAATTAAAAATTTGTAGTTACTTAAGCAAAACTGCTCTTTTAGACCTTCTGTACATGTAGAAAAAAAATCAATTTTATATCCTAAGCTGAACTGAAGTTATAGCAAAAAGTGTTTGCGGCAATTAGATCATAGGACTTATGTCTTGAAAACTTAAATCGCATTTTGTCAAGTTCAAGTTTTTTTGAGATATGACTATGTTGCAATAAAGGAGCGATATGTATCTTTATTGGAAGTTTTATTTGTTGATGGTGTGGTGTTTAAAAGAGATTTTGCACCAAACTCCTAAGTGCCACTCATCCCACAAACAGCCTTCTCGATCAATACGAGATCTGATGTTTGCTGTTCCAAAGGTGTAAGTAAACAGTATCGGCTTGGTCCATCCCTTGTTCCGGACGGTTTCGACGCCATTTAACCTTCACGTAGTTTTTGTAGTCTGCCCAAACCTAACAAATATTTCCAAATTGATTATTAAAAATAGCTATAGCGACGTTTAAACAAATTTACATTTTTCCAGCCCTTAACATCACGTTCATGTGGTCCAAATGCATTTAAATCAGTGTACAATTTTTGCCATATATTGTTTGATTTTTTCGAGCACCTGGAACATTCAGATGGCCTTTTGCGAAGTCAGGATGCTTCGACATGAACTGAACCATTTCTTCGTGTTATTTTTTATTTATGTACACGTTTTTTTTGAGTATCCCCTAAAAATTTCAAGAGCACAAATATTTCTATTCTATTTATTTATTATCTTTTTTATATATAATTATTATTTATATTTATATAAATGTTATAATATTTATTATTAACACTAGCTGACCCGGCGAAGTTCGTACCGACCAAAATTAATTTTTTTATTACTCCAAACAGGTCACACTATATATTTATTGTAATATGCTGTATAAAACGCTAATGAAGTTGTAGTTGTTGTAATCGCTCCAAAAACACCACCCCCTTCTTTGGTAAGTTTGTCGATATCGACTCTACGAACTTGCCCATCAAATTGCATTCGTCTACGATCACTATGTCCCTAAATATTCAATTTTAAAGATTTGCCACGCCTACTTTTTGCTATATAGAATTTTTTAAACGATCTAAAACTGATAAGCTTTAAAATCGATTCAAATTCAAGAGGGGGAGGGTAGTCACGCCCATTTTTGGTGGGATTGTCGATATCGACTCTACAAACTCTCTACAAATTGTATTCGTCTACGATCGACATCTACCTAAATATTCAATTTTAACGATTAGTCACGCCTTCTTAACATTTAGGGATATGAAAAATAGATGTTGTTCGATACTCAGGCCTACCCGATATGCACAATTGTGTGTGCATGAAGAAAAAAGAAGTTTAAGGAGAAGTTTAACCACCATCACCGTGACACGAGAATTTTATATATTAGATTCACTTGTTTGTTGTACACTTTTATTTACTTTAAATCGTTAAAATATTTACATTTTCAATTTAAATTGTTAATTTACTTAAACTTTTGTTATCCTTCCAATTTGTCACCAACAAAATAGAAAAAGAGGAAAACAGTCCTTAAGTAATTTTAAAAAGTAACAGAAGATGAAAAAGTGATCCTCAAAAAATTTTTCAAAGAAAAAAAATAGTGACTCTGTTAAAAATCCTATTTATAAATCTAGTGTAAAGTGCCTTAGTAGCGAAGGCAAAAAGGAAGGTATAACGTACCTGCCTACATTAGTAATAGGAATAATCTAAATCTGACAAATGCTACATGAGGACGTGCAGCCAGAAACGAAAACATATAGAGGAGCATCATCATTTGCGATATTATCAATAGTAGAAGACGCTGCAGCACCAGGAGCAAGTGTTACACCGGAGGCCATAGACGAATTCAAGGAGGAGATTTATCATAGAGTAAGGTATATATTAAGAGCTAGGTATACAATCGAGAAACAAATACAAATAATTTATACACGATTCAAGATATAGAAAACTTAAGAAGAAGTTTAGAAATATAACATTTTTGTAATCTTTAATAAAAATGTCGAATCCTAATAATCTGGTGAGACAAGCGGTTTTAAATAATCCTTCTGCCCCATCTACTAGCCAAAACGTACAATTAAATACGAACGATCTAACGTCCCTAATAACTAATAACTATCCATAGCGGATGTAGTGGAATGCGTTGAACGGACAAGGCTCAGACGCCACTATCCGAAGCGCATTGTTGTCCTTGCCACGCTAGATGTGAGGAATGCTTTCAACAGCCTACGATGGGAGGATATTATTAAGGCACTACGAGAAAGATTTCGTATTCCTATATACCTTCTGAGAATATTACGCAGCTATCTGAAGGATCGCAAGCTTCTATATGACACACCCGATGACCGAAGGGTCGTGGAGATCACGTCTGGTGCAGCTCAGGGATCTATTCTTGGTCCAGATCTCTGGAACCTGAGCTATGACGAAATCTTAGGTATAGAAATGCCAGAGGACACATACCTCGTGGGATACGCGGATGATATAGTGTCAGTCATTTCAGCGCGCGACATTGAGGATGCCAGGAGAAAACTGAATCGAGTCATGATAAGGACTCAGATATGGCTTGAGGATCATGGTCTAGAGCTCGCAAAGAACAAGACTGAGGTCATATTGATGACAATGGCTCGCATCCCACTCGAGATTGGTATGCAGATAGGTGATGTATCACTGGTCACAAAAAGGGCAGTTAGATATCTGGGCATAAGACTCGACTGCAGGCTTAATTATTGGGCCCAAATACAGCATGCAGCTACCAAGGCAGCAAAACTAACGGGCATGCTAAGCAGGATGATGGCAAATATTGGCGGACCAACACAGGCCAAACGAAAATTGATTATGGCGGCGACGAACTCGATATTGCTGTACGGAAGCGAGATATGGGGAGACGCGCTGGAGATTAAATCTAAGCGAAAAATATTAGCAGCGGTGCAGCGAACAGCGGCATTAAGAGTTGCCTCGGCCTACCGCACAGTATCGGGCGCCGCAGTCCTAGTGATCGCCGGCATTTGAGCGAAGAAAATCTTGGAGAATGAAGAGGGAAAATCTTCCCATTAGTAGCGTAGATCTCAGATCTCAAACACTACGGCGATGGCAAAGTAGATGGAACGAGCAAACATGCGGAAGATGGACTTATAAACTTATCCCATCTATAGAGGCATGGATACGGAGAACCTTTGGGGAAACTAACTATTTTCTGACCCAGTTTCTCTCTGGTCATGGTTATTTCCGAAAATACCTGTACCGTATGGGCAAGGTGACTAATCCTAGCTGTATTTATTGCGAGGAAATGATTGACGACGTTGAACATACATTCTTCCATTGCATTAAATGGCAAGACGAGAAACACATGTTGATGGAACAAATTGGTGAATTTACACCCGACACCATTGTGAACGCAATGCTCGAAAGTGAGATAAAATGGAACGCTGTGAGAAGATACGTTGAATATGTACTCCGCAGAAAGAAGTTCGACCTTGATGCAATACAACGGAATGATACATGAGAAGACGAGCCAATAGCATGAAGCTGGCTTCAAATATGGCGTACCCAGACGTGGGAGAGTAGACAACGGTCCTTAACTGGACGTCGTTTTCTGGGCCCTTCCCGAAGTAATGCAGATAGCCGTCCCGGGAAGGGAGTATCCCCAGAAGGAGGAGGGATTGTTTTAGTGGAAGCACCACTCGACGCAGCTGATGACGATCACTGTAAGTGCGAAGGCATTTTGAACCCTACCTCACACACCAAAAAAAAAAAAAAAAAAAAAAAAAAAAAAATAACTAATATAGCAACAGAAATTTTAAACCGACAGTGTCCACAAATTGTTCAGGCTCCTCTAAACCTTAGTACTAATTTTTGTAACTTAACGGACCAAATAATTGAAGAAAGACATAGGAATGCCCTTAAAGTCTTAGACAAAATCCCCAACGTTGTTAAGTACGACAAAGAATTTTCAGGACAGCCTGGAGAGTTCAGTTCCTGAAAAGAAGCGTAGATCGCGTGTTATCTATTTACGAAACCCAAAAGGGAACCCCTAAATACTACGGAATACTAAGTGTAAAACGAAATAAAATATGTAATAGGGAATGCAGATGTGGCGTTAGAATCATATAATACGCCTCTCATTGGTCTGCAATATCAAAGTGGTTAACCCTGCACTATGCCGACAAGCGTGATTTGAATATCAAATGAATATCAAATGCACAAATTGGTCGAGGGAAATAGAACGATTCCTGAATTCTATCAAGAAGATTATGAGCATTTATCACTGATGCTAAATAATAAGGTTGCTTAGAAACAAGTAAAGAGTCCCTTCACATGATTACCCAGTCTTATCTTAACAAAGCGCAAGATATATTTATAAGAGGTTCAAATGGAGATTTCCCCAAGCTTTTAGGAATAAGGAAACCTGCTGATCTCCCACAAGCTTTACATCTTTGCATGAATTTGCAAAATCAGCACTGGAGTACAGCGCATAGTTTCATGAAACCGCTGAACCTACAATGGAAAAATACATTACGCACTAAACGTCTCTTTCATCCACAATCAGCCCATATCGCTCAAATAAACCAGTCAATATGACATAACAGGTAATATGTTAATAGAACACAACAATTTCAATACAACGCTCCTCCAAGATCTGCAAAACCACAAAGTCGTACTGAACCAATGGAGGTAGACCAGAGCATTCGCTCAAGACACATAAACTATATGAATACGTCCTATCAAAATGCTCTACACGGCAAAAGGCCACCTTCATCTATTAACGAACAAAGAAAGATACAAAGAACTTTCCATATTAATACGGAAAGAAATTAAGGACAAAATTATAATAGGAAACAAATAAAAATTCCCAAGCAGATAATAATAAAAATTATTTGGAGCCTACTGAAATTATTTCTTTGTTTTAAAGAGCTCTTCGTTGCCCTTCGTGAGGCAGAATAATTCTTGAGTGTCTTGTCGACAACCGCATTTAGCGAGGAAAAAAATTCCAAAATAAAGCATCGTTTTTTTTTTTTTTTTTTTGTAAAATCAACACTCAGTGGATGACCCCTACTAATGCAGTGCATTGTGCAGGTTTTTAGGAAAGGTGGAAAAAAGGGAAGATGCGGACGGTTAGGAAACGAGTTGCTGCTGGTGACTATAAAATGGCCAGTGATATACCTTCACCATTAGACAGTCTCCAGAAGAAGAGAAGGAGAAGAAATCGCCGAAAAATTCTTTTTGTATGCTAAATCAATTATATTAAACTAGTAGATTGTACCCGGCGTTGCGCCGGTTATTTTTTCACCCCATTCCCCCTTATTGGACCCATTTTGGTCCAACTATAGAAACGGAATACCTCCAATAGCTATTTGTGAAACTTAACCAAGCTAAATCGTATAAAATTACGTAGTACCATTTTTTCTCCCCTTGTCCCATTTTTTCTCCCCTTTTAGACAAAATTTTGAAAAGATTTATAGCCTATAACCTGCTCCGACAAAAGCTCGATTTATATGGTATGCACTCAATTTGCCAGTTTTTGGCCCCTTACCCCCTTTTTGGACCCCTTTTAGTACAACTTTAAAAACGGAATACCTCCAACAGCTATTTGGGAAACTTAACCAAGCTACATAGTTCGAATAAAATTACCATTACCATTTTTTTTCCCTTTGTCCCATTTTTTCTCTCCTTTTGGTCAAAATTTTGAAAAGATTTATTGCCTATAACCTGCACAGAAAAAAGCTCGATCTATATCCCAAATTTCCAGAAAATCTGTCCAGGCGTTCAAGCGTGATTGGCTAATAAACAAGCCAATAAACAAACAAAAAAAAAAACAGACTTACAGAAAGATTTATAATATATATTAGGATTACACAATATACAGTGAGCGCCATAAGTGAGTCAACACCCATTATAATTTTAAATTTTCTGTTATAAAAAATATACTTTTAGCACAACAATAATTGAATTGTTGTTTTTGCTTTAACATTTTATAAGTAATAAATGAACGCTTTTATTTTTGAAAATTTATTCGACTATTCCCATTTACTTTTCTCATTATCCTAAGAAAATGAATTATTTCAGTCGTGTTTACTCACTTTTGGCGCTCACTGTATTTTAGTAAAACTTTTTAATTTAGAAGAGTTGATGGCATTTTGGGAAATGACACTCTTAAAGAATTACAGGCTGTTATTTATGCCGGGGACAGCTATATGATGATCAAGAATAATAAAAAATAAGACTACAACTTCAAGTTAAATAATTCAGTAATGGTACTCACTCTATCTCTAGTACAAAAATTATCCCAACCGTAGGAATTCCAAGCTATGTATACTTCAAAAGTCACTCGCTTACCGAAATGATCAAACTCACGAAACACAATTTATCTGATAAACAATCAACTATTCATTAAATGTACCTGATCACCCCTGTAGCACAAATAAATTCTTCATATCGCATTGATGGTCAATTAATTTTCCAATATTAAAAATTTCAACAATATTTATTAACCTTAATAAACAAAATTAATTTAAATTCCATTGTGCACCAAAAAAAATCCAATTAATATTAAATGGTAAACAAATTAATTGATCAAAACGAGACCTACAAACAAACCGTTACCACACTATATAATTAAGAAATTAAATTCAATTTAAATTTCCCTTACTATTAATTCAAATAAAAATAATGCATTTATTATAAGGTCACCCCTGCCTTGTAAAAGGTGGATTCGTAGGATCGTTACAAAAGGTAATAGACTTTGCTACTTATCCAGCACACTATTACCAATTGTCATCATCACATTAGACAACCACAATCAATTATCAATCTGGGTTTGTTGAACTCGATTTTCAGCTGACCCTTTGATTCAAAATTAATTCCTCTCAACTCAAGACAAATGAGTCTACCAGTGTATGATAAGACCACTTCGGTTTTAATATCCGATAAATTACTAAAGTATGTCCGTGCTATGGAAATTATAACACCAATACTTTATGAATCTATACACTGTTATATTATATACAAGTAAAGTTCTGTTAGATTAAACAACAAACTTTACAAGTACATATCGCTCCTTTATTGCAATATAGTCATATCTCAAAAAAACTTGAACTTGGCAAAATGCGATTTAAGTTTTCAAGACATAAGTCCTATGATCTAATTGCCGCAAACACTTTTTGCTATAACTTCGGTTTAGCTTGGGATATAAAAGTGATTTTTTTTCAACATGTACAGAAGGTCCAAAAGAGCAATTTTGCTTAAGTAACTACAGATTTTTAATTTTTTAAGATATGACTATGTTGCAATAAAGGAGCGATATATGGATCACCACCATATAAAAATCACAAATAAAGCAAAAACAACTTTACCTTGGTTAAATTTCTTTGATGTATGTTCAAAAAATGTTCCAAATCCGGATCAAAGGACTAAATGTTCGACTGCGAACTGTATTTAAAGGCATGGGGGGTTGTGGCGACTCCTTGGAACCAAAATTTTCTGCCAAACAAATCAACAAAAATGTTTTAATATAAAGGGTAAAACACGAAACACTTTCCTTTTGTTTATAGTTCTGTTGCACACTGGGTTTTATTTACAATATTTTTTTCTACACAATTTCATTTCTTCACAATATTTTATATTACTTTTATTATTCTAATTTTCAATTTATGATTTCTTTTCAATTAATTAATTTATCAAATGTTACCAAAACTAAACAATGGCTGAATGCCTCTTTGCCTATAACGATTTATTTTTTCTGGTCTCACGGAGTTCGTAATAACCGGGTTTGACTGTATTTAAAAGTTGTTGATCCTTATGAATCCAATAAACGAATGAATAAAAAGAAAAATTATACAGGCTAAAGGCCTAAAATTACATTAAAGCACATTATAATGTTAAAGAACTGAAGGCTTAAATATAATACATAG
Source organism: Sarcophaga peregrina (assembly GCA_014635995.1). Taxonomy (NCBI): domain Eukaryota; kingdom Metazoa; phylum Arthropoda; class Insecta; order Diptera; family Sarcophagidae; genus Sarcophaga; species Sarcophaga peregrina. The sequence goes on from CM025791.1 coordinate 59,019,523, forward strand.
CGCCCTCTGTTGATAACTTCCCATCATTCAAACAATCCTGTTTAAGTCACCAGGAATGGGAAGTGTGGATCGTGAGACATAAACACCTATCAAAAATTAACTATTAAACCTATCATTAAAAAAGAAAATATTGTAACTAAATTAGATAAAAGAGAGCTATTAAAGTTCAAGGACAATATTTACGGTATTTAAGGAAAATGTAAATATTATAATAAAATTAAGATTTGTAACAATAATCAAATAATAGATTTAAGACATGATATTTGCATTGTAAGAATTCTAAATAGTTTTAACTCTATCTGCAATACCACCAATGGTCATCATATACCCCAAGTGAAAAAAGTAAAGCCAAGGGTAATCCTTCTAAATAACTTAAATGGAAGTGTCGAAATAAATTCGAAAATTAACCGGAACGCATCTTATTAATTTTCATAACTCTACAATTAAAATAAAAGGGGAAACCTACAGTAATTATGAAGCTATTCCTTTAGAAACTATACCAGCCATTCTCTAACCGAGTTCACTCAATAAACATCATGTAGATCTACTATCATTGTAATCATTGAAAGAATTACACATCAAAAACACAAAAAAAGTCGACACCATAAGAACGTTCACTACAACATTTGGGACAACCGTTATTTGCATCATTATTTTACTATACAGGCCTTGGGATAAAAAACGAGCGGATATCATTACGACTCAGCCGCCCAAGATCTCTTTGCCTATTGAGACAATTCCAGAACCGTAACAACCAACTCACATAAGCTTCTCGAACTTGTCTTATTCCCAAGTACGATTGACTGCAATCGATTTAAGAGAGGAGGAGGTAACACCACATAGATTAACACCTTGTTAATTTAATACACGACCACGAGCAATAATTTTTTGGCAATAAACAATATTTTAATATTTTGTAAATTATGTTCATTACCTAACATCCGGCACGTGTAGCCAAGTTACGTTAAGAAACTAAAATGCGCAGAGTTAAAATGTCGAGCAAGCAATTTTATGCAGTAAACTATATTTACCTAACTTCCGATAGCCAAATAATGCTAATGCACTTCCAGCAGAGGCAGACAAAATTCTGAAGAATTAGATCATACCACTGTTGGTATTGCAATTCATAATTAGTATATAAGTCAATTTATTTTGTAAACTTCATTAATAGTAATGAAAACATTGTTAATTAACCCGTTGCGATCATCGCAACTAAAAAGTGATAATAAAATAAATAAAAAGGAAATAAAATAAAAACAAAATATTCAGTAAAGAATATTTTAACTCACTTAAATACCAATAAGTCATCAGCTTCTCTGTGCACGCTATGACAGTATCCGAGTTTGTTCATTATATCTTGGAAAATCTTAGATGTGGTGTACAGATTCTCCAATGGCTGCTTTACTATCACTATATAAAAAACCGAATTCGCAATTAATAGTCATTATTCCAGCCTGAATAGAACTACAATAATCTGTTTGTGCAAGGGACGATCTAATATTCAATTGTTCTGAAAAGATTCCACATCCGTGTTTAATACAGAATCTGGATTCAAGTGAAAACTTGAATGACGTTTCCCGTTCAAACCATTACCAAAGAAGGATCTATCCGGCATCAGCGTTGTAAAACCAGGTTCGAATGCAGATCGGCATATCGTGTAGTCGATACTCCCATGCTCTTATGGCACTCAGTCTTATTTCCATGTCCGTAGCAACTTATTTCGCTAGTGTGACTGGAGGTAGCCAGTTAAGCATAGTAAACAAAATCTTGGACAAGCTTCACCGATCGATTTGATAACAATTTGATACAGCAGCTATGAATTCTCGCCTGCACTAGATATCAGTTTGATGTGGCCTTTATACCAGCCAGAATCTTCACATTGGTGAGATGACAACTAATCTCCAGTTATTTTAAAATATAGTAGATTTAGTCGCGTTGCGGTTAATTATAGTCCTTCGCTATCTGTTTGTTCGACTTTGATATTTTTGGAAAAACTCGTCCCAGGAAGGACCTGCGACCGCTGCCGGTTAGGTACTATATTAAGTGGAGGCTGACTTCTCTTCTTTTCTGTGAGCTCCACGGGTGGTTTACTACTCCTCAGTTTTATAATTATTGTAGGCGGAACGCCTGGTGATGAAGCCCCTTTTGGAAGAATTTTTGTGCTTTGAGGAACAACTTTCAAGGCCGAAGGAGATGCCTTAGACATCTTCGAATCATTCTTCGTGATCCCCGTGCATAATAGTTGGCACATGGGTAACTGTTTTATTGGTTGACATACACTGACGGAAATTCGTGTTGCGGACGGCTAATTGGTTAGCGTTTATTAGCCGTCCCAAACTAGGAACACAAACACTTGCGTTTGCAATTTAACAGTCAATGATATCAGCACTGTTAGTGTTGGACATGTCAATTTTTTCATATTCTTAATAATTGACTGTGAGAAACTAGGTCAATAATCCTGACTGAAGGGTTGTAATGACCAATTATGTATGTGAATAATTGACTGAAAGTCTTGATACTAAATCAATATACCTTAAACATAATGTTTGATCAGTATTATTTATGTATAAATTCTGAGTAATTTTAGGGATAAGAATCAATAAATTATATCCAAACTGTACGCTTCTGACGCACTTGGCAATAGAACGAATAAACTTGTTTTCTTATTTTACATGGCGTTCTCGCCTTCTTGTTTTCCTATTTTACAATAAAATTCTCAAATCAATTTGAGAAGCTTGTGGAAGAGTTGCAGAAAAATCCATCTCTCGCAAGAGGACTTATTAGGGATAACGTTCAGAGCAGACTAGTACTGCTAGCGAAGACCCGGGGAACGCGTTCAAAGATACTATGTGAAGCAAACTGTTAAACATGGCGGCGAAAATATAATGGTTTAGGGATGCTTAACATGGTGGCATGTTGGCATGTTGGATATTTAGTAGATGATATCATTCGAAAAAAGACTATCTGCATACCCATCTTCCGAATTTTATGGACAAATGTGCTTATCCCGAAAAAAAATTGTTTTCCAACAGGATGGTGACCCGAAACACACAGTGGAGTGGGAAACAAAATTTTCAATTGATGGAATGGCCAGCACAAAGTCCCGACCTCAGTGCGATTGAAAATTCTTGGTCATTCGTGAAAACCCGGCTCGGGCAGTATGAAATAGCCCCAACAATCATTGATAAACTTTGGGATCGTAGAAATGTTGAATGGAATCGAATTCCGAAAGATGTTATTGAAAATTTGGTAGAAAGTATGTCAAACCGGGTAAATCAAGCTATTTCTAACAAGGATCTATGGACCAAATATTGCAATTGGATTATTATTATTTTTTGTTTTTGCTTGTATGGTTTTGTTTTTGTGGATGACGAACCTCAGTATCGTGAACATGCACTCACTTCTGCTCGCCACTGTATATGTATATCATAAATTTATCATGTATTTTTAGGTCTGGAGAGATTTAAAGTTTAAAAATAAAAATTGTAACCCTCACAGGTGGCGGTAGATTTAAACAGTTGACACTTACCCCTTTAGAGGAAGATGTAGCAAATCTGCTGCGGTTTGGAAAACATATTAATCGGAGGGTATTTTACAAGGAGTTCAAATTCAGGCTAATATTTTTGAGGTTCCAGTGTCAGAAGGTTATTTGGTTTTGAGTTGGACACAATTGATGCTTCCATTAACCAAGAGTTACCTGTAACACCATCATAAAACAACATGGATTCAATGCCTTCAAGCTAAAATCATCAACAACTATATTGTATTCCAAAAAAGAAAAGAACTAGTTCCATCCCAAAAACCAAATACAACTCCTGTGCTCTCAATGAATTGCTGGAAAAGCACAGCGATAAACAGATAAAACTTTTGACTGATATATCTAACACTTTGTCGTCTGTAAAATACCAAAAAAACATACTATCCATAGAAGAAAAAAAAATTAAAAGTTATGGAAGAAAGCTGAAAGAGAGGAGGAATTGCAGAAAAGTGAATTAGAAATTAGGGCAATCAAAATTATGATTGAAAAAAAGAAGCTTGAACTTTTCAATAAAAAATGTATTAAAGAATGATTTAAATTATGAAAAACTTTGTTTTATTTCTTCTTATTTTAGTTGCCTCACTACCTTGTGAAATTTGAACATTAACTATGTACATCAAAATGTTGGTTGTTTTCAGCGCTTCTTAAATCTTTTAAGTGGCATTGCCTAAGCCATATTCAATGCAAATATTGTGACGTGCAGCACAAACATTAGCTTTTTTAGCTGCTTTGGCAGGCATGTATTGCAATTGACATGCTCCAAGGTGGTATCGAAACCGATTTTTTAATACTCCAATTGTTCTTTCCACTATATTTCCTGGTTTAGCATATTTAGTGTTAAAAATAGCTTCAGCACTTCCTTCAACAGTAGAGCGATATGGAGTGATTAGATAGGGCTCAAGAGGATATCTTGCAACATCTAGTTCAAAAATAACATTATTAAATGATAATCATGTCATGATTTTATCTAAAAGCCATGCATTTCGTTCATCTGCTGAATACCGTCCAAAAATCGTATTCGCAATTTATGATCACAAATCTACAATAAAATGAAGTGTTTTAGTTTATGAAATACTCGTACAATAAAATTTTAGTATACTCAGTGGTGCGATTCACTTAACTTTTAACACTTTTAACAGGTTTTACCATTAACCACACATTTTGGGGTTTGCACTAACCACTATATGATTCACTAACTTTTTTTTAGCCACGGTAAACAGTTTTATTTTTCTGTACATTCAAATTAATGCCATAAAGGCAACCTTGTCCAATTACATGTCAAAATAAGAAAAAAGCACAAAGAAGAATAAAGAAAAAACAAATCGAAAAGAATTATTTTGAAAATTTTAAAAAGCAAGGTAAGTAAAATATTACAGATAATTATTTTATTTTAACTATTTATTTATATTGATAGAATGAACACTGTTACTGCCACCAAAAGAAGCCGGTCGTCTGCTGAGCCGTTAAGTCAAATGGTTGACTTCATGATGAAGCATCCGGAACTTACTGCTGGCAAGGTAAAGAAGCTCCATGGAAAATTGAAGTTCGATAAGATGTGGAGTGAATTGGTCGAATCTTTAAATTGTCTTGGTGGTGGACATAAAGTAGTCAACCAGTTCATTTAATTTTTTAATTTTTTTATTATTGGTTGGTTTTTGTTGATTGGTTTTTGTATATATGTATATGTTTCTTATTTCATTGTTTTTAAATGAATTGTTTCCTTTTATTTTTGTTTTTGTTACCAAATAAATATTTATTTCTTTGAATGGCGTTTAATTTATATTTTTTTATTAAAATTTATTTATCAACAGTACTCAATATGACTATGCTAATACTTCCTTTTATTTACAAATAATGTAATGAAAGAAGTCCTTGTTCCGTATAGAGTGTTTTGGGAATTATGTGTATATTAAAAAATGTACTATTGTAATAAATAAATGCATAATTTTACTTAAAAATTTATAAAAAAACTTGTTTTATTTAATAAAATATGCCCATATTTTAGATATTTCTACAAACTACATTAATTTATATACTTTGCCTACTTTGCTCATTATCAGATAAACTGTAGGCTAAATACTCAAACGCCATTATAGCCACAATTTTCTAAAAACACTTTAAACCTCAAAAAAATGTTGGCGTTTATAAACCACTATTTATTTGGTTAAAAATAACAGCTGATTGAAACAACTGACTTTAAACGACAACAGAAATCGTTAAAGTGTTAGTGAATAGTAGAATGGTTAATTTTGTGGTTAATATTTTTAAAAGACACATTTGTCGTTAAAAAAGCTTAGTGAATTGCACCACAGGTCTCGTTTTATGCGACAGATGTGTTCCGAAAAAAATCGCATATTTTGAATCCGCAAACTACAAGAGATTCCTATAAAAAAAGCTTTTCAAATCACTACCGCTTTCTGATTCATCAGCTTTGGTCATTCCAACCCTTCAGTTAGGGTTAACAATAATGATTATGTCAGTGATGTAAAATTGGTTTAACATAAAAATGATGCGAAAGTTTAAAAAGTATAATAACTTTTTAAAATCTTTAAAAACTTTCAAAATAAATTTTTTCATTTAAAATTACATAAATTCGAATTCGCATAAAAAAAAATCCGTGTAAAATGAGACGCGAGTGTATACGAACCACTATAGCATTTAAACGAAAAAAATCCTTTATGGTTAATATATAAATGTTGGTCTTCTTTATTTGGTGAAAAAATGTTAATGTGTGTTCAGCCCACACAACCAATAACACCAGGAAAATCCGATTTTTTCAAAAAAATTTAATTTGGCTTAATTTTTTTCAGCATCGTTCATTTCAAATTGTATCCATTGTGGACAAACTGTCATTTCTAAGGCATCCAGAGTTTCAGCCAATATTTTAGAAACGGCTAGTTGTGGCAGACCCAAATTAACGACCTTTCAAACACTAACCTGGTAAGAACCCCGTGCCAAAAATCTTAAAGTTGTTGCCAATTTTATTGCTTTTGTAGTAAATGATGATTTAATACCGCCTTATTTAGATGACAGTTGCATTCAAACCTTTAAAAAAATACAAACAATATGCAAGCATCTGATTTTGTTTTTTTCTTCTTACTTATTATCTGGAAGTATAAAGATATCGGAGTTTAGCCTGAGTAGTTTTCTTTGCAAAATGAAGTTTTCTTTATTATTTTCATCACTCGAGTTTGAACTTGTATCACAAATAAAAAAAACATTTTTAAAAATACACCATGAAATGAATCAGCTGATTTAAATATTAGAGATGTGTGTTTTGTTTATTAGAATTTCCGATAAACAGTCGACGTCGACATGGTACTGTTACGGAATACCAAAACAACGACGACAACTAGGATAAGGCGAGGAATAAGGGTGATTGTCTTGTTCGTCATTTTTCAACCTAAACTTCTAATAAGTGTATATGTACCATAATGGTGTTTTTTTTTTATTTTCAATAAGATTAACACAGTAGATTATCCAAATTTCATGCACGATATTTAGAAATAATTTTTTTTATTTAACCTTACAAATTTACAATTTCAATTTTAAATTAATTAAACTTCATCTAATGATGTTGTATAACTTGATGTCGGATAGGATGTTAAGAAAGTTGCCTATACTCATAGCATACGTCTCACATGTGCAAATTAATATTATTTTGAGGTAAAATATGCTTGGTATTATATTCAATGACTTATTTGCAGTTGTTGTTCCAGTCGTGCTGATGCTGTTGTTATTTATATCTCCATCCCACACGGTTCGATTAAAGTGTTGCATTGCAGCTGGTTTTTCATCTGTAAGAATATATAAAATAGTGTGTTGTAATACGATTTTTAATTCTTATTGATTATTTTCATATCTTATCTTTAAGTATAAAATTAAATAGTCGCCTAGTCGAATAGGTAACGTGTTATCTTATTAGACGTAAAGCCAGAGTTCGAGCCCCAGGCCAGACATCAAAACATAATACAAAAAGTATTTATTCGGAGATTTCCTCTCAACAGATTTCTGGCAAAAACTCTGACAGTAAATAAACTTGCCATGAAAAGTTTCTCAAAAATCAGTCCCGCCAATTATGGATAAAGTTAACTCACACAACATATCGCTTCTTTATTGCAACATAGTCATATCTCAAAAAATTAAAAATTTGTAGTTACTTAAGCAAAACTGCTCTTTTAGACCTTCTGTACATGTAGAAAAAAAAATCAGTTTTTTATCCCAAGCTGAACCGAAGTTATAGCAAAAAGTGTTTGCGGCAATTAGATCATAGGACTTATGTCTTGAAAACTTAAATCGCATTTTGTCAAGTTCAAGTTTTTTGAGATATTACTATGTTGCAATAAAGGAGCGATATGTGGTGTGAGAAACTAGGTCAATAATGCTGACTGAAGGGTTGTAATGGCTAATTATGTATGTATGTATCACAACCCTTCAGTCCGGAACGACCTAACTTCTCATGCTACTTATGTTGTGTGCGTTAATTTTATACATGAGTGGCGGGACCTACAGTTTTAAAGTCGATTCCGTACGACAGATTTGTGAGAAGCTTTTTCACCGCAATTTTATTTACTCTCGGATTTTTTTGATGTATGCTGAGAGGAAGACGCCGAAGATATGTTTTCATATTTTCGTTTTGATGTTTGACCTGGGATTTGAACTCGGGCTTTTCGTCTATGTTTTTATGTTTTTTGAATTCTTTTTGAATTTATTCTAAACTGTTATTTTGAATGTTTTAGATTTTTCAAAATAGAAGTGATTAATTTTGTAAAGTTTGGTTTTTCAGTATTGGATGTTAAATTATAATAAATTTGTTAAACAGCAAAAAGAAACTTGCTGTTTTGTGGAACATTGAAAATCAACAAAGATTAAAATTGAAACATTATTCGTTTATAATTTGTCTTGAGTGAGAGACCAGCTCTCAATATTTACCCTTTAGCATAACGCACCCGAAAGAAGAAAAAAAGACGTCCGAGGTTGTTGGTTGGTTATCTGAAGTGAAATCTTTTCTGCTCGCATTTTTCTTGCTGCGAGATTTAAATCTAAATTGGTGCCAATATTTTGTGATGTAAAAAACTAATCTCATTTGATTTTTCGAACTATCATTTGGTCCTCGCGAACTGATGTTTTACGAGATCTATCACCAATGTAAATAGTTGCAACTGAACTAGTTGTGTCTTAAATCTCAGTCACCCGTTCTAAATCCCATAGAGAACGAACGGGACATTGTGGAAAAAACTAAAGGTAGTGTTTTATATAAGACAGTCAATCGTACATTTGGGTGCTTCTCCGGGAAAATTTAAAGATGAAAGTGTAAATATTATGTGTTGTTTCCTTCAATGCGAAGATTATCCCCATACTAAAACCTGACAAAAGTTACAGACCAATTGCGATACTTCCATACTTCTACAAAATTTTTGAACGTCTTGGCGAAGACATATCTAATTTCTACCCTCCTGTATGGGTGCGAGCTAGATATTTTTCTGGACGCAGTAGATATGGTAGTATATCGCATTTTTCATACAAAATATACAATGTCACTGGAAAATCTTTTGAATTATCGTATGCTGATTTTTCGAAACAAGATTATGTACGTAAGGAACTAAATTATCTATTTAGCAAGCTTCAATTTTCTAGAATTAACAGAGGCTACGGGATAAACGGCATAAGATACCGAAAACAACAAGACAACAATTTCTTTTCTTTAAATTTCTTCACTGCAAGGTTAATTTAAATTTAATTAATCAGGCATGTGATGGAAATCGTTTTCGGTTTGAAATAGATTGAAAAACGTAAAAAGCTGTGATAAAGGCACATATTTATTTTCTATTTCGTTTTTGTTTCAAATCGAAGACTGTTTCATTTCCCATTTTGTTCTATGAAAATTTGTCTATATTAAGGTGTGATGGAAAACGAAATTTCTATTTTGTTTTCGTTTTTAAATCGACAACTCGGGGAAGAACGTTTTGAAACTTTTTTGAATTCGTGAAAAATTTTATTTATTGTGCAAAATGTAGGTAAAATTCGTATAAATTAATATTAACATATATTTAATCACATACCTCAATCAAGAAGAAATGATCATAGAGTTTATGGAAAAGCACCCTGATTTGGCTAGAGGGTTTACCAAAAGAGATAGAACAGAAGTCGATAATCTTTGGCAAAGCCTTACGAATAATTTAAATAGCATTGGCCCACCAATTAAAAAAGCAAAAAAATTAATTACTGATCGTTGAAATCCGCCTTCTGCAAAAAACCACATTGTTGCTGCTAACTGGATAGACATAGGCATATGCGACGACTTATATTGGAGTCCAATTTTATCCAAAATCCACAAAAAACATTTCTTATTTATGCGAAAATAATCTAATCTCATTAATTGATATTACAGAGGATACTATAATGAATGCCATTCTAACTTTTAATGCAAAACAAAATCGTATATAAAATCAATTTGTTTACTTAAAAATAAATTTCAACAATAGAGTTGATGTTTTTGTTTATTGAATATGAAAATGAAACAAAAATGGTAAATGAAATTGATACGTTTTTCATCACACCTTAAATCGATTCATTCGATTTGGGGTTTACGATTTCGTTTAAAAACGAATCGATATCCATCACATACCTGAATATAATTTTGCTTTTTTATGAAATTTTATATATAGATACATTAGGATGGTTTTATCTCGTAGGGTAAAAAAAATGTCACAATTTTTTTGGGGGCACCTCCATAAAATGTTTCTTTCTGTCAGTTTTTAGAATTGCCAATATTTGAGCACAATTGGAAAATGTTAACCTGTTTTCAAAATCTCGATTTTTTTGAGCAGTTTGGCGACTTTGCTGTCCCATATCTCGAGAATGATTAAATATACTTGCCCGTGTCATACATCAAATATATTATAGAGAATTTTGTGTCAAGTGACCCAATTTTAAAATCGATGTCTTCCGATTTGGATAATAATACGAAATAACAATAATAATAAAAAATTTAATAAAATTAATACATAAATTTTGAAATAGCCAATCTTTCGTCCTTCTTATTTATTGCCTTCATTTGGCATAAAAACGTACTAACTAAATGATCTTAAAAAGTATTTACTTGAATTCTAAGGACATTCGGAAATTAGTTTTTTATAAACATTGTTAAAGTTTGGACGAGCGTTATTTACTAATTACTTACATAATTAATCTTCACAATGTCTTCCGCTTCCAAAAAGGAAATGTTTACTTCTTTTTGTTGTAATCCCTTAAATCATCATCAGATATGAGAAATATTTCCGACTACTTATTGAAAAAATTCCCAACGCTTTCAAAACGTTTGCTAATTTGAGGATCGTGCAGGAAAATGGTGGGAGAGTTGGCCACATTACCGGTTATTCCAGATGAGAACAAAATCAATTCTGAAAATGATGACAGTTCTGCAGAAGATGATGGTTGTTCTAACTTTTCAGTAGAACCTATAAGACCAAAATCAACATCACAAGGATGCAGTAGAAGTTTTTAAATAAATAAAAAAGAAGTACAAAACGTCACAGAGTAGATCAGAAAGAATACTACATTCCTTTAAACCGGAAAATTTAAATTTCATGAAGCATATGAAAATATTTCATAAAGTATTTTAAAGTCGCCGTGGTCTAGTGGGTTGGCTTATTAGACGAAAGGCCTGGGTTCGTATCCCAGGTCAGACATCGAAATGAAAAATATTTCTTCGGCGACTTTCTCTCAGCAGATTTCTGGCAAAGACTCTGAGAGTAAAAATTGCCATGAAAAGTTTCTCAAAAATCTGTCGTTCGGAGTCGACTTTAAACTGTAGGTCCCGCCACTCATGTATAAAATTAACGCACACAACATAAGTGCTGTGAGAAGCTAGGCCGTAATCCTGACTGAAGGGTTGTAATGGCCAATTATGTTATGTATGTATTTTAAAATCACGATGCATGCGGAAATTCAAAGTGATAAATTTGGAAACAGGATATAGATTTTATCATTACTAAACGTAGAAAATAGTCGTGATCCTAACTATCATCTCAAAGACGCATCAAATGTTGCTCGGGAAAAAGCTTTGCAAGTATAATATTCCGACGTCGCACGCATAACAGGGATAGAAATATAAATAAGAATTGCAGACAAATATTTTGGGACTACTACTAAGATTGAATTAAAGGCGGTATTTCAAACGCAGAGCCGAATCCGTGACAAATTATAATATTTTAATGTTTTTATTATAAATAACGGAGATGTGTCTAGATAAGTAGTGTGGAGAATTATGTAAACAGCGAGAAGATCAAGAAGACTTAGAACATTTCCATTATAAAATATCCAAAATATTTTACAGAAAGCGTTGGGGTTAAGAAGGGGCAAATCGTAATCTTATCATCCTTGGATCACATACAATGCACTAATCGCCAATCTGGCAAGAAAAAATCAAAAAAATCAAAAAACCAAAATTATAGTTTGTACGTTAATGTGGATAAGTTGAGGACTTGGATTATATGTAATGAATTATTGTTTAAAAACTACCAAGTTATTTGCATAAGAAATTAAATAATTTTAAATGCATTTAGAACAACCAAGAAGTTTATTCAGGTATAAAAAGTTTCGTCATTAAATTAAGAAGTAGAATCGTATTTTGTATATAAATGATTTAAAAGTGATTAAGCTTTACCTTGAAGAACATGAACTGAAGTACTTGCAGATCGAGCATTTGAGGGCGCACAGGTATAGTTACCAGCGTGATGAAATCGTACTTTTTGTATGGTTAATGTACTTAAAGATGTTGACATTGAAATTCCAACAGGTTGAATAAACTTAATTGACTGAGAAGTTTTGTTATTTCCCTTGCTTATAATGTCATCATATTTACTTGTATTGGCATCTAGAACAGTAGCGTCCTTGTGTATAATAGACTTAACGAAGAATCCATTTTGAGTATCATAATTGACCATTTTGCTGTCATGATACCTAAAAGTATTTAAATAATTTAAATTGAATGGTATAAAATATTTATTCAATATCGATCATGTAGAAATTAATAGCAACTTAATATGTAGAGCATTAAGAATTTAATGAAATTGGAGCCCTAAATACAGCTTGATTATAAATATTCCTGGCGAAATTAGTTCTGCGAGGATTTATTTATTATTGCTCCTCCTAGTAATAAAAGTTTGTACAATAATAGGAAATTATACTACTTAAGTTAAATATAATGCTGGTGGCTAATTCTCGCATTCGTATAAGAACGAATTTTTACTTGAACGTGCGAGATTTTTTAGTTTTAGGATGTTCTTATTCGCTATCGAGTAAAGTGTATCGAAATTTCTAATGATGGCATTCGATAACGTCTGATCATTCGAATGCAACCTTTTGAGTTTTTACTCGTAAGCACTAAAGCTTTCGAATTAACGTTTTTCCGCTGTAGAGAACAATATAAAAAAATGTAAGTAACAAATTTATAATAATTTATGAATAAAAAATTAATTCCGGTATTTGTAGGACAAAACTTTCAATAATTAATTACACCCAGAAGGAAATTCTTTGAAATTTCATTGTTAAGCATTCAGAATTGGCAAAATTTAAAATTATGCCAAATACTTTTCAGCGAAAGGCAAGAGCTAACCAGCTATGGGTACAGCTCACAGTTAAGGTCAATGCTTTCAGCCCACCAATCAAAAATGTGGCGCAAGATAGTTTAACAAACTTTTGTTTTAGTTTAAATAATAAGTGTATAAATATATTTACGACTTTAAGTATATGCTGAGCAAAAGCGAAATGTTAAAAAGGTTTAATTTAATAACTCTTCAAAAAAAAAAAAAAAATATGGGTGGCGGCCCGTTTGAGGAAAAAGTTCTTTCCCAAAGAGAAGAACAGATACTGTCTGCTGTTGGACTTGAAGTTTCTGTTAAGGGTCTAAAAAATGTCCAAACTTTATGGTCTTCAAAAGCAAAAAATAGTATTCCTAACGTATCTCCCTGCTGGAAATGGAGAATACAAAATAGGACCAACCATGTCTTCTTTTATAGAATTTGAAAATGACACTGCAGAAGAAACTTCAGCCCCAGCTAATAATAAAGAAAAAAAACTCCACAAGTTGGTAAAGTCAGAGGAAAAGAGAGTAAAATTTCACTGTTGGAAAAAACAATATAGTTACAACAGAATTATACCAAAAGGAAATGCTAAAAAGAATGAATTTGCTTATTAAAATAAAAAACTAAGAATTTACATTAAAAGAAAACGAGTATGAAATTTTAATAAAATTTCTCTTCCTTGGATTAATTAATTTTCTTTTATTTTTATATTTTTTGAAAACATATGTTCTTGTTTACAATTTTTGGATTTTAGTCAGTGCTGTAAAACGAAATAATTATCTCGTTTCAGAACACCTAAGCGACAAATCGATTCGTTTCGTATCGAGTAACATCATCAAAAAATTTCTCACTATCGAAATCGTTTTCTATTCGAACACAATTTCGATCACGACTGCGAGAATTATACCCTTGCTGATATGTGTTTTTTAAAAAGATTAACAACAATAAATTTATTATAAGAAAAAACCCATATTATTGTATAAGTATCTATTTTATTAAAATAAATGCATATTAAAGCTAAAAATAAGGTGATATCATATTCACATTAAAAATTCACTTAAAAAGCTAAAAAAACCAATTAAAAATACTTTAGAAGTTCAATTCACTTTTAATACACTTTATCAGATTCTATTTTTAATATCTAATATTTTCTTTTTTCAAACTACGAAGGTGATGTCTGGTGCGATACATTTCTGCAAGTATTTCAAAAGAGGAAATATGTGGGGGCACCTTGATTTCTTCGTGATTTTTTTTGTGTCTGGGATGGACAATCTGTATAACTTTTATTCACTAATAACTCTAATAAAACAAGATCAACCAAAACATTTGTTTCACTACGTTTGAAAACTCCTTCATTCCAATAAAATTTTAAACGGCGTCTCCATATGCGGGTTTTCACCAGTTCCTTTGGTATAGCAAAAATTTTGGGCGTCTTCCTGTCGAACATGATTGTTTGATCAAATCATACCTCTTCCACACCGAAATACTTTTAGATGGTTGCCCTGTTAAATTCAAGGCCGTCTCCAAACTGCGCCATAACCCATTCAACTCCTTTGAACAATCCACGAGCATGGGCTTGAAATATCAAAATAAGGAACAGTTATGTTGTAAAATGTGATGAAATTTATTTTTTATTCAAAATTAAAATACTCACGTTTTTAAGCTTAATTTGCAAGCAATTGCTTGTCATTCGTATTACAGTTGAATTCGAATAAAAGCACACCGTTATATTGAATATTTTTTCTTTACTTCGCTTAAAAGAAAGTCCTGTTTTCAGCAAAATCGCTTAAACGAAAGAAATTTTGTTGCAAAACCACACTTCTGTAAAAAAAAGAATTCCCTTTAATTTACAAATATTTTACATTTACTGGTGATAAATACTTATTGAGCCGGAATATTTTTGTTCCATTATGTACATAACTCCACACTTAACAGTATCGTTTCTATATACATATGATCGATACTTAAATTTATAAAATAAATTTGAATTAAAGAGAGTTTTATTTTGATTGCCATAAAGTTAAAAATGGCCATTTCGTTTAATTCAAAATGTCTTGAATTTTTCCGAAGTTCGCTTAAGTGAATTTAACATTTAATTGTAAAAACCGACACGAATCAACTGAAATTGTATGTACAGTGGCGAGCAAAAGTGAGGGCATGTTCACTATATCAATCATACCACCAAATACAAAAAAAAAAATAGTTTTAATTTTTATTTTATTCTTAACAAATAGCAGTAAAAAAACAATAATGAAATGAATTCAATGAGTTTGAATGAAAATAACCCACATAAACTCAATTTTGCACGTTTCAAGAAAATTCAAGAAGCTAACCCAATTTCAATATTTGGTCCATAGGCCCTTATTAGAAATAGCACGATTTACGCGGTTTGAAGTGTTTTGTATTGCCCGAGCCAGCTTTTCAAGAATGATCAATTGAAAATTTTGTTTCCCTCTCCATATCATTACAATTTTTGCTGTGTGCTTCGGGTCTAGAGGTCAGCAATGAATCGTTTTCCCGCTACTCATAAGTACTCATGCAATTTTGAGTATGAGTGAATCAACAGAATTGAAATTCAACTATTCTGATTCATTCGTACTCGCTACAACATTGATTTATAAGTATAGGTTACAATGACTATGAGTACAACGTTGACATCAAACTCACAACATTCGAAATATATTTGATTCATACATGTACTCATTCTGATTCATAAATTTAGAAAAATACTTATAATACTTATAAGTGATTCAAATCATTCATCAAAATTTACAACCTTTGTTGTTGTTGCATATACAAACAAAGAAAAAAGAAAAGACAAAGACAACAAGCAAAGCATACACTCAATCTTCTTGTGAGTATTGCAGTACTCGAACTTGTGCTTTATGTAAATGTTAAGATGAAGTCGTCGTGGTCTAGTAGGTAGTGTGCTGGCTTATTAGACGTATAGCCAGGATTCGAGGCCCAGGCCAGACATCAAAATCAAATACAAAAAGTATTTTTTCGGTGATTTCTTCTTATTCTTTCTTTTCTTCTTGGAAATTTCATAGTTAAGCTTTCAGAATTGGCAAAGAGTATTATACTTCTCAGGGAAAGGCAAGAGCTAATCAGATATGGCTCAATGCTTCCGGCCCACCAATCAAATATACATATGTATATTAGAGCGACTCACCAAAAAAAGTGCTCGATGTACCCTCCTAAAAATGAACCTTCCACTTTTTTAAGACATCATTTAAAATATTTCGGCTCCAGCTTCGATCTCTCGTGAGCTGGACCATTTTGAAAAAGGGTATTTTTGAATATTTTGTTAATTTAATAACGGTTTTTGAATTTTTTGTTCGGGGGTGTTTGTAATAAAAATGCGAAATTAACATATTTTAATCTTAAGTCGATTTAACTAAATACGAATCTCAGCTTTTTTTGAAATTCGCACTAGTTCGCGTTTTAAAAAAATGCATTGGAGTGACAGCCCTTCGTTGTAAATAGGAGTATCAAATTTTTTCTTTTGCCAAAGATTTCACGATTATCCAAAACATCGTGACGATTTTTAAAAAACATTTTACGATTTTATGGCCAACGATCCTGGAAACACAAACTTTTTCTTAAAGTTTATTAAATTTGTTTCAGTTTCATTACAAATACTTTTTAAAATCTTATAATCGCAGATACTTTAATTTTAAAAATTACTCAAAAATCTGATGCTTGGAGTTGATTTTAAACTGTAAGTCCTGCTACGTATGGATAAACCTAATGCACACAACAACAGTGGACTGAGAAGATAGGTCGTATGTAGTCCTGATTAAAATGATGCAATGGCCAATTATTTATGTTTGTACTTTTAATATCAATCGTTAGATTTGGGGTAAACTTATCTTCAAAATCAAATCAATTTAAAATGTAATTCCATAATATAGCAAAACAACTAAAAGAATCTGATTCGTATTAATTAGATAATTTTTAAATATTTCACATTATGTTTTGTATTTTATAACTTTTGAATTTCATCAGAACGGGTATTTTAAATGTATTTATTAATTAGAATATAATTACAAAATATGCTATAAATAAGGTGAGCTTAGTAACATAATCATATGCTAGGTGTAGAGGTACAAACCAGAGTTTCTAGTGGAAATCGAACCCACGACCCTCTCGCTAATAGTCTCTAGACTACCGGGGCACTCTGTGTATAATTATGGATATTTCTTGGTATTGTTTAAACAAGCGCAACTGCAAAACATAGCGCCAATAAATGGGAATCACATTTTATAATAATTAAGCGATGTATGTTCTTTTTAACAATTGCGCTTTGGACTGGCGTCATTACTGTAGCCTCATCATCATCTTTTTTTTATAATCTGTTTTGTTTTCATTTAGGGCCATTATTACCTTTAACTAACGGCAGGATTTTTACTGCCAGATAATTCGGTTGTCATTATTTCATTAAGCACACAATAAGGTAGAAGTGAGCGTTAAGTTAAAGGGTAAGTCATACGACCTGTAACTTTTGAAGTTAAGTTTGGACTTGCCATACATATATATTATTTTTAATATGGCAACTTCAAATATAAACAAAATGAGCAAATATAACAAAACCGGAAACACGTCGTTGCGACTACGTTTGTAAAGAGCATGCAGGTTTTGCACAGTGGTTTCCCTTATGTGGAAAAGCGGTCAAAAATCAATATCGCCAAAACCAAAAATGCTAGGGTCTTCAAAATTGGTCAGCCCATAGCATGTCCTAAGAGCTCAAAGCATGCAAAAACTTTAAAAACTCTGAAGGGTTAATTGGCTTATAGATTTGTTTAAAGAATTTTTGAAATAAAGTGTGAAAATTTGTTTGTTTTAAAATATTTTTGTAAATTTTTATTGCATTATACAAAGTTATAAAATTCAGTATAAGTTATTACTAAATAATGTGAGATAATAAAGTAAAATAAGCTATTAATATATATCAAATATTAAGCAAATTTAAAACTCTTTGACTTAAACTACTTGCTTTCTTTGTTGGTAAGTTTCGGGTTCTAGAAATATATGTATCTGAACTTAAAAAGAGCCTATTTAAAAGATCTATATTTGTAGCAGTGCGCAATACTTTTCTTGTATGTTGCAATCTAAACTGTTTTATATCCCCATTTTTTTGCTTCGACTGCTTCCTCCGATAATTCACTTATTGACATTAATACATGCTTAATCACCTCAGCTCCATGGATTAGAATTTTCCGTACCGATGGATGGAGGTAGTACCAGGGATACTCCTCAACAAGTTTTCTGACTGTCTCTACAGCATACTCCTCAAACTTTTCGGTATCAATTTCAAATTCGGAATTTATAGCTTGGAGAATTGTGGCACATCTTTGCGAAATGAATCTATCGATTCCTGTTATTTTTGATCAAAGATCGACATTTTGAAAAAAATTCCGACTTGAAAAATTCTCTAGCAAGACGACCACTCTTTTGACTAGGTGCAGCTAGTTCTTTTCTAAGGGATTTGGCTTCTAGCTGAATAGTTTCAAGACATTTTTTATGCTCCTTCAGAATAATTAATTTTGCTACAAACATTTTTAGTCTAAAGTTTACCAATCCTCTTACAAAGGCTTTTTAAAACGTTTGTTGAATTGCTCAGGTCGAATTTTATTTTTTCCTCCATAATTTGAAATATTTTTTTACTTTTTCGAATGATATTTACCAGCTGTGGAACTGTAAATATCAATTACATTCATTCTAGAAAATTGGGACTGACAGAGTAAACCTTCTATTTTTATTTCTATATTGATATTTTCAAACGGAAGATTTTTATAATTAAACTTGAGTTTTTTTTATTGGACTATGTGACCACAATATATGCATACCTCCACTTTCAAATGACGCAAATATTAAATCTCGCAAAAAAAAAAAAAACAAAAAAATTTGTTAGATTCATAAAAGTTAAAATGTTGTCAATAAATTTAGTGCAATAAAGCTTAGAAAAAAACTTACTTTTTTTGATTTTTGGCCTCTGAGGGAAACCAGTGTAGTTCTTCAGTTTTTATAAGCAGAACACTTTTTTAATTTTTTTACCTGTCTGAATTTGTTCTACTTCATTTATTGATATTTCAGAAGCGTATTCAACAAATGCATAGAACTAAAACGGTGACTAAATTCTTAATTTTTCTTTGTATTGCTCCAACCAGCGTTGCATTTGCCAAGTTGTTCCCTTTTTCCATTCCATTAAAAACTCGACCTACATGGTAGGTCAAACAGTACTTTCGCTAAGATCAGACGTTTATACATTTAATTATCAAAAAAGAATAAAGTTACAAAACTTGTGGGATAAATATATTTTTGAGGTCTCAACTTCCTAAATAATACTTTTCTCTTTAATTTAAAATAACACTTGGAATAATTATCAGTTAACAAAAATAATTTTTACAAAAGATATTTGTTTAGAAAATGAGTCTTGCTTCTATATCAAACTGTGTAAAGTGTTATTATTCAGCAAATGCATGAAACATCTTATATGTGTGTGTTAGACTATAAATTTGAGCTCCGTGAGTTCGATTCCCACCAGAGTCTCTGGCATGTAACAATCCACCCAGCTTAAAATAAAAGCTACTTACGTACATAATTGGTCCTTACAACCCTTCAGTCAGGATTATGGATCTAGTTTCTCATACCAAAACACTACCTAATAGATAACGGTCACTACTAAGATCGTAATAATTAAATATAATTTGTAATTGTATTGAAAATTATAAATAAATAAAGTTATAAATAAAATGTTAAGAAAAAATATTTATCGCTGCAGGCTAAAAATACTTTCCCATATTTAAGTATAAACTAGACATTGTGATTAGGGATGTCAATTGGGAAATTCCGAAATCCCGGGATTTTCGAAATTCACAAATCCCGAATCCCGGGATTTTTTAAAAAATGTCCCGGTGTCGTTCGGGATTGTGAATTTATATGTATTTTGATCCTGCAAAAGGTCCTGAAATAAAATTCAATATTACTAGACTTCAATAATAGCATTTCAGATGAGGGAAACCCTCCTTCAATTGTGTGACGACAAAAGGCGGAAACCTTGTTTTTGCTCATACCATAAAATATGGATTGAATGTATTGTTCATTTTCTTCTAATTGTACTATTTTAGCATAAGTTTATAACAGGCCCCACTGTGCCTAAAATATGTAAATTAAATTTTGTTAAGCCTTTATGATCCATTTTTAAAAACATTATTATTCTTAATAACGGTTGTCGTACGACTCACATTTGACCCACAAGACCTCTCTGCTGAATTCAAATGGTGCTTCCTCTCCAGCGTTGTCAACTATAAATTTTCAAAAAGCACCAAACTCGTTAAAAAAACGCGTAATTTTGACAAGAAAGCACTAAAACATTATAATATTTTTTTTTAATTTTATCACTATTTTATTAAATCAGTAAAACAAATTTATAAACCAAAATTAATATTATTTATTTAACTCCAGCAATAATAAGGAAAAAAAGTTGATATATTTTCGAAGGTAAAATCATTTACATTTTATACGTGTAAAAAGATTATGTTTAATGTACGCTAACTTTCACACATGAAAACTTTCATTTACATGTAAAACTACAGTCTCAATATATCGAATTAGTATATACATTTAACTATAGACTAGACTAAAAATTATAAACTTTTAGAACAGTTTATAGAGTCATTTTTAGTCTAGCCTATATTTTTATTTCTTTTAAATTTTTGATTTGGTGTCACTGACATGAAAAGAAAAGCACTGAAAAAAGCACTAGGCACTAACTCAAAAATTTTCCGCGTCGAAAGTTTTAAAAAGCACTCAGTTGACAACGCTGTTGCTCTCCCATTCGTAAGTTGTATAGAAGGACACTACATGTTTGATGTTCGATCATGTTTGATCTCTGTTCGTTACTTTTGTGTATAAAAGCGGGCATGAGCTCAGCGGTGAGGACAGTTGGTGACGAGTTGCTGGTAAGGCAGGTCGACCCTGTGACATCGACTGCGCTAATACATAAGCAAATCACAAGCGGTGTGGTTCTCCCCAATAGTGAATTGTTTACAGCCAGTAAAACATTGGCAACTGTGACTAGACAGATACCAGAGGCACAGAATGGAAAGCAGTGACGTTTGACAACAGATATACAAAGTGAAAACTGGTGGATAAAGTTGAAAAATTAAATGTAAACAAACATTGATTTTGTGTTAAAAAAGGGAAATTTTGAATATTTTTTAATTTCTTCAATGAAAACTTTAAAGATTCTTAAATATTTAATTATTAATCGAAATATATGTAGGTTTTGATCGCAATGATTATAGTTTCTTGTGGAAAATGTAAGAAAGAAACTAAATATATCAAGATAAAATAAGTCATATTGCTCATAAAATTTTTTTCTTGCAGAACTTTGTGTATATTACCAGTATTTATAAATTTCTTGAATGAAAAAGTTAAAAATCGATAATTTTTTATTACTAATCGAACTCCTAGCAATTTCTCTTCACGATGAAACAAATTTCGTGTGTAAATGATAAGTAAAAATAAAAATATAACAAAATATATTCTCATAACTTTTTGATTCAGGAGTTTGTGAATATACCTCTCAATTGGTGAAATACTAAGTTAGTGACAATTGATGAAAGGTGTCACCAAATACATTAGTTCCTCAATAAAACAGTTCATTTCCTTTCAAAACTATTCTATTTTTCTTCAAAAATATCGTCAATTTCTACCAAAATAGAAAATAAAAACCCACCCTTAAAATTAACAAACATAAATAATCAGATAGGGTCAGAAATACTTTTTGGTAATATTTGCTGTCCCTTTCAAAAAATTATGTAAACGTCAAACTTTCGTTTCCATTCTGTGCCAGATGTTTCAGGGCGGCAATCATCCAGAGCGTATACAGTTTTATTGTCGCTCTGACATCCCCCTGTGGTTGACTTGACTGACTGTGCCGGGGTATTAGCAAGGAACAGCAGAAACTACGGTCATACAGAGCGTATGCCGTTTGACTTAACCCCCTTGACGCTTTCGGCACTGATACTGGACGAATACCAGAGCCACAATCATCCAGAGCGTATGCCGTTTGATTTGTTGCTCTGACATCCCCCTTTGGTTAACTTGACTGACTGTGCCGAGGTATTAACAAAGGACTGTAGACACTACAGACCGTTTGACTGACTCTAACCCTCCTGACGCTTTCGGCCTTGAGACTGGACAGATACCAGAGGTTTCAGGGCGACAATCATCCAGAGTGTATGCCGTTTGATTGTTGCTTTGACATTCCCTTTTGGTTGACGTGACTGACGCTATTACTCGACGAACCGTGTTTGGCCGGCCTAGGGCTTATTGAGTAGTATTAAGCTCTATTACTCGATCTGTGTAATCCTAACGTAGTTTAGTACGTAAACTATTTTAATCATTCTAAATAAATAGTGCAGAATCTTCAAGAAGATGTCTTTTATTTATGTAACTGTTCACTGGACGCCGCTGAACTACCCCAGCACCCGAGCGGAAACGTGTCGTTACAATTGCTACAAAGTTATTTAATGCCATCGAAGAATACAAAAGTCCTATAAAACGAATTAATAAGGTAACTGATTTAGGTACTCAACTGTCCAAAGAAATAGATCTATTTACATCAGGATATGGTTGAGGTGAATATTAACAAACTGCATACGGCTATCTTGGAACTATTTTACCAACAAATGTTGATTGCAAGAAATGCAAATGTTGATTTCAACGCAGCGTATATTGACAGCAAAATTCATTCAAGCTTATCGTAGCACATGTTAGATGCTTTAACCTTTTTAAAAATTTATTTTGGAATCCAGACAAATTTCTTAAAACATATCAATGAATAATTTTTATTTTTTGTTAATTTACGCTTTTTGTTAGTTTTTATTTTGCTTTTTTTATATTTTATATAATTCTGATATAATTGAAATATAAATGAAATTGTTTACAAAATATGTTTTTTTCTTTTTTATTATTAAGAGAAAATCGCGAAATGTCGTGATTTTTGGATTCCCAAATATCCCGGAATTTCGGAATCAGGATTATGAAATCCAGGATCACGGGATTTTTTAAAATCAATACCGTTTGACATCCCTAATTGTGACATAAGTCTATAATCTTTATACAATTCATGAAACAAAGAAATATAGACAATGCATTGTATAGTTCGTTAATCAGCTGTTTTTGTGTGACGTCACTGTAGCGGAAAATTTTGTTGTGTAGAGAGACGTTTTGTGTATTTCAATTAAAACCATTTAAAATTAATAAAAAGGAAGTGCGCTATTGTAAATTGTGATAAAACCAATGACGGAAAAGCTTCTGAATGCAGTTTTTTCCGTTTTCCAAACAATTTAACACTTCGAAAGAGGTTGCAAGTAGAAGTGAACGAAGAGAAAACAAAAAAACTGTTGTTGTTGCCGTCCAATGAAGACTGTCCATTACTGTCCATTGAAAATATAAGCATAAAGAAAATACATATGAAATAGAAAATCAGCCGCCGGAAGAGCAAAGTTTGGAAATTTCCGCCTTGGATGTGGATGATCAAAGTCTAAAAATGTAATACCATGTTCACACGGACAACTGAATTACTTAATTCGGCCACTGAATTACAATAGCCAATTAACCCGTTTCCACGACACGTTCGTAATTCAGTTTGCCATTTATTTATTTCTTCTTCTTGTTTTTTTTTCTTCTGTTTACATGTCTAGTTTTTTGTTTATTTTGTTTGTTTGGTGCGAATTTTAAATTTGTAATTTGGCAATGGATAAAAAAGGTAAGTAAAAATGTAAAATTCGAGCATTAATAAGCAAATATCATTTAATTATTATTTTCATTATTAGAAAAAAGAATAAGCGCAAGCAGCGAGCAGGCTTTGCTAGAGGTATGGGCTAAAAGAATGGTAGAGCTGCGTGGCGTACGTAAAAATAACCATATAATGCTAGAAATGGTGGCGGAATGTGGACTCCAAGTTACACGGTACCAGAGCTCAAAACGAAGATGCATAACATAACCGCACGGTATCGGTAAGTATTTATTTTGGGCAAATTTGGGAAACATTGGAGGTCGCCGTAGTCTAGTAGGTAGTGTGCTGGCTTATTAGACTTAAAGCCAGGGTTCGAGTCCCCGGCTAGACATCAAAATAAAAATACAAAAAGTATTTTTTCGGTGATTTCTTCTCAGCAGATTTCTGGCAAAAACTCTGAGAGTAAAAATAAAATTGCCATGAAAAGTTTCTCAAAAATCTGTCCTTCGGAATCGACTTTAAACTGTAGGTCCCGCCACTTATATATAAAATTAACACACATAACGTAAGTAGTGTGAGAAACTAGGTTAATAATCCTGACTGAAGGGTTGTAATGACCAAATATGTATGTAAACATTGGAAATTGAATCAATTTAGATCCCTAAAATAGTTTGTGTGATGATATTATTTTTTATGTTTAGAATTTGAAATCAAATTTAAAATTATTTTTTTTAAAGAAAAGAAAAACAGAAAATTTGAATAACTGGTGGTTCACCCTCGGATTGGAACCTCTACAAGGAAGTTGAATATTAGCCCCTTCTAAAACCCACAACTCCGAAGGACTTGTGGTTGATAGTGTAAATAGTAAGAAAAACACAAAGTATATAATGTTATTAATGTGTAATGAAATTTATTTTTTTTTAAGATATAAATGCTTCAATATCATTCCAAACATCACTAAAATACGGGTAACCAGTACCACCTGCGCGTCCATCTCCGTCAGCTTCACCATTGCCATCGTCGACCGCTGCTGCAAGAAAAAAGACAAATTTTGAAAGATTTTTAAAAAACATCGGAGAGAATTATTCAAATAGAAGAAGAAAAGAAAAATATTTTAAAAAATTATGTAGATAGGAAAAACGATGTGCAGAAGACACATAGAATTTTTAAAGAGACATTAAGTTTTTATTTTATTATGAAGTTACTGTTATTTTGATCTAATTTAATTAATTTATGAAGATTATTTAGTTATAAAATAAAAATTATTTTTTTTATCGAGATTTATATTTGTTAAAGCGTTTGACTTCAGTGGTTTCAATAAAAAATATACCCAACATTGAAATAAAGGACCAAAATTTTAAATATTCGTATTAAATACTTACACACATATCTTGAAATTGCTTGTCTTATTACTTCAGGGTTGAAATCTTCACTGCTATAGTCCGTAAGCAGTACAGTATGATCTGGATACGATCTATTTAATTCAACAGCTTGCAAAGCTTCCAACCATTTTTCACTAATAATGTCACTATTTTCGTTGAGAAAATTGTGGAGTCTAACGCAAGATAAGATGACAACGTTGGCATTTCTTATGTCATTATCGATGCCTTTTCCAATGCGCCTAAATCGGGCTTTCAGTTGTCCAAAAGCATTTTCCGCTACTCTACGACATTTTGAGAGGGCATAATTGAAATTCTTTTGTTGGGGATTTGGAAAGGATATTGTTTCATTAATTTTTTACTTAAGCGATGATTGACTGATTTAATTGTTGCTTTAAAGAGGAGCCCTCAAATATCTGTGAATCATTGCATCTTCCAGCACTGCCACAACTTACATAAATAAAACGGTATCTGGAAATAGCATAAAAAATAAATGGATCATAGAAAAGAATAAACTCCAATACATAGCGTCCACCAATGTTAAAAGTACAACGGAATACCACCATTATAATTGCAGTAATCGGTAGAGTCCTCTTGGACGGGGTGGATTTCAATGTGACAACCGTCTACAAATAATTTACATAAACATAAAATAATAAAATATTTTATTAGTAGCATATACATACTTACCAATCTTTCCCATACATGGAGGAAATCCTAGTGATTCAAATTCATGGACTAAACTTTCAATTTTAGCTCTATTCATCGGGAAGTTATTTAAATATATT
Source organism: Sarcophaga peregrina (assembly GCA_014635995.1). Taxonomy (NCBI): domain Eukaryota; kingdom Metazoa; phylum Arthropoda; class Insecta; order Diptera; family Sarcophagidae; genus Sarcophaga; species Sarcophaga peregrina. Next base: position 59,045,565 of record CM025791.1, read on the forward strand.
GGGGCTAATACTCTCCACACTTCATCACAAAAATTTAAAAGAATTTTGCTGACAGTTGATTTTCCCACGCCGAACATGTTTGCTATTGTGCGGTACTCCGCCGATGAACCTAACGCATATAAAGCGATTGCAACTCGCTTCTCAGTGGTATAGCTTCGTGTATATTTATATTGCATTTTCGGAGTTCTTATAATAACCCACATAGCTTATAAAATAACTCTCGGCTCATCCTAAATTTATTTTTGAAAAACGAATCATCGGCTTGCTGGCAAACAATCTCCCAGAAAGACTGAGTTCGTTCCTCTAAATATATGCGTATAAAATGGGTACGTATAATTTTTCAAGCAACTCACCTTTTTCCAAACTAATTTTTCTGATGCGAGTGATAGTTTAACAGTATTAAGAAGTTGCAGTTGTTTCAAAAGCTGCTAGTACTTCTTTTGGAGATCGAATAGTGTCTCGGTGCACGATATTGTTTCTTCCACAATCTTTGAAGTAGCCAATAATCTTCGGGGCTTTACAATATTTTTTATAATTTTCCTTTTTTCATCCATTATTATTGAATTATTTTTTAAAATACACCACAAAACTAAACTATAATTATATTTTTTATTTCTTTTAATTTATTTATTTAATATTATTTATTTATTTAATACTTTTAACAGCTGAGTTTGTTACATAAATCGATAAAAATTAGAGATGACAGTCATTCGTTCGTCACTCATAAGGTCATTCAAAGTGAATTAGGCACAGCTTATGTAATTCGCACCTGAAATTTTGAATGTCGAATAATGTAATTCAGCTCGTAATTGGGGATTGAATGAAGAATGAGAGCGTGGATGACGAATAATCGGGTCGTCTGAACGAGCTTATTAAATATTGTTAATTCGTTTAATAATTAATACAGTATTTTTGACTTACCTGCATTTCACTTAAGTGCATTTTGCATTTAAGTGCATTCTTCATACCTGCACATTTAAGATACTTGCATAATATTTTAGGATGCTTTTGCTGGTTTTGGTTAAAAAATTTCACTTAGCTGCCTAATAGAGTTCAACTTTTGAACAACAGACTTTTTGTTAAAAAAGTCGTATATGTTTCTATAAATCGACTTTCGAACATTCACCTTTTAGTCTAAAAAAGTCGAAGTCGACTTTACACCCTATTTTTATTAATTAAAATTCTTTGCTGTTAGCTGCTCTTTTGGGCACTAAACTTAAATGCACTTACCAGTATTAATGAGCAGGTAAGCTCAAATCTAACTTTAGCAAAATTTTTCGCCATCTCATCTTTTTCGAATTTGTGCTTTTTTCCCATTTTCTCTTTTATAATTTTTAATTCTGCGTCCTTCCTCCTCTAAACTTTCTGCAATCTTTTGCACGATATTTTGTACAGTTAAGTCACAAAGGCAGTTAACGTTAATGCATTTACCTGCTTATTATTTACTACTGTGACGTACATGCGCAGAAGAATAAAATTTTGACAACGTGAATGCGCTGTCTTGTATTATTTGTTTTATGAATACACTTAAGACACAAAAGATGAACATCAGTGAGATTCCAATTCTCAACAGACAGGGGAATATCAGACATAATGAATACACTTTTTGTACCCAAATTTTAAAATCATAACATCTTACATTGATTCATATTCGAAGTAGTCTCATTTACGAGCTTACAAAGGAAATAAATTATTAGTAAGTCTTACAAAATTTTTCGAGTTTGAAAAAAATCACAACGGCAAACTTCAAAATGCCCATGCTGTACTATACACCACACCATACTAACAAAAACGGTAAAGTCCAGATGAGTATGAGAAAAATATCAGAATCACACAATTATATAACCAAACTATTCATCATCAATAGAAAATAGAATATCCCGACGAGGATACACGCATACATACAAACATAATTATAATTACATAATTAATAACCCTTCAGTCATAATTACGAACTAGTTTCTCACACCACTTACGTTGTGACAGATTTTTGTAAAACTTTTTATAACAACACTTACTCTTAGAGTTTTTGCCAGAAACCTTCCGAGAGGAAGTCGCCGAAGAAATATTTTTTTATATTTCTTTTTGATGGGGATGTCAAAAAAGCCCAGACTACGAATGGAAAATTCTTAAACTTAAATTGCAATGGTAGGTTAAGTACCAGAGAGGCTGTTTCTGTTATAAAAAGGTTTCCGTTGCAATGTAGATTTTTTATTTTTGTATTTTTTAATAAATTGGAATCACTATACTTACCAATATCACTTTGATGGGAATCCACCTCATCACATAGTGAGCAAATACGAGTCTTCAAAAATTCAGTACTTTTTCTTTTCTAAAATACCGCTGAACCCCCTCTGTACTTTTAGTACTTTTTTTAAGGTAGAATTAGTCTTTAGCCCCAATTAGGCCAACGGCCACACAGCATACGTTCGATTTCAGAATACGAACAAAATCAAAGTGTATTTTAATAGATAGAATTAACAGAAAGATTGCTGATGATAGTCAAATTATAATAGAGTTTGTAAGCTGTTCAAAAAACTTGGAATAATTTTTAATAATAAACTGACCTGGTTCTATCACATTGCTTCTGCAGTAGGTAAAATTTATGGTATGTTGAGAAATCTTTGGGCTGTAAAATGTTCAACACCTTTTAAAATACGAAATTTATGGGAACTGCGATGCAAATGATTTGCGGAAATAGAAGGTTGTTTATAATAATATTACAAGATATGTCTTCAATCGAGGAATACGTGATTCCATATTTGTGTTCTCATTCCAGATTTGCAATATGTATTTTGAAAATCTTTTGAAGTTTAAAAGTTAGATATTTTTGCTTAAAATAATTTATACTGTACAATCGACTTACCTGTGTGTAACAATAAATTGCGGCAGATCGGCTTGGTGACTGGTATTGATTTAGCAAAAATACAAAACTGCATTTTCTGAACGACAGTTCTTTATTTATTTAGAACCTATTACCGAAGATGAATTTAAATACTTAGCAACGTAAACAGATTTAAAATTGAACTTTTGAAATATATTCGTTAAGGACTAGTGGAATTAATTTATATTTAATTATTACATTATGCTAAAATTTATTTTTTGTATGTAAACATTAAATACAATAAAATAAATAAAAGCAATGAGAACGCTTGCCAAGTCGTAATGTAATTTCGGTAAGTATTTAATTTGCTCTTCGTAGGCTAAAATAAGCGTACATTCCTTCCATATTTCTATTACGTTCCGGAATCAGCTGGTCTTAGTTTATATGTGAGAAACATGTATGTAGAAATCGTTAGTTTTTTTTATTCCATTCCGTGCGTGTATTAAGTACAAATAAATATTTCTTTAGCAAAAGTACCACTTGATCCAGTACCATTTCAAAATTTGAATTTTGTAACACTGGCACATACTAAACTTATTACGAAAAGTGTCGCTTCTATTAGTTGAATCGATTTTTATTTGACTTGGTACTCATTGTCATGAAATAATATTTAGTTTGTAACAGTTTATTTGTATGTTGAGTTTTTAGTAGGTTTTGTTGAATTACGCAGTATTCGCAGAAACAAAAATTTGAAAAATAAAATAAAGGCGCGTCCTTTCACGTAAGCTTCGGATTTATTAAGATACATAAAAGATATAAAAGTCAAATATTTACAGAGTTGTTAAATAATTAATAAAGATTGTCAGACAGTTTAGAAATTCATTTTCATATTTCAACAGTTTTATATGTGAACAGTAAATAGCTATTAGATTTAAAGTTGATGTTAAATAATTTAAGAAGGACTTCAGCATGTTTTATTTCTAAAATATGCCTTTAAGTTTAACGGATATTTTAACTTGTTTATATCTGACATTATGTTTACCTTAAACAAATACCAACTTTAGAAATTGTTAAAGCCGGTAGTTATAATGTGACTTGCTTCGTGACGCTGGTATTGCTACGCTACCAACCAAAAAAGGAAAACGTGCTAAGGCGGCTCAATTTCATCAGCAAAACCCTGTGTGTTCAGATAACCAAACATTGCTGGTATCCTCGCGTTATGCCGGGCAGTGGCTCGTCGGATGGGGTGGTTCTTGTCGGTTATCCGAACCGAAAGCGCACTCACATATATACAAATTTCCATACCAGACTTTAACAGAAAGTAAACACATTCAAAGGGACCTGAAAGCGAACAAAAAAAGCCTGAAACGTAACTAAACCGGGAAACAGATACTCATCGGGGCAACACAACTTAAATGAGGGGAGCCTGCGAATGTCAATGCAGCCTTAATACCCTCCCACAGGAATCTAAAGGATCCTTCCATGATAGCTCTGGATTTTTGCAGCTATCCCTAATATATACAAGATTATTTTTATGTATGAATTTATTAATTTGTAAACAAGAAAAATATAGGATAAATTAACCGCAAACACTCGTTTGAAAATATTCGTAGGCCTTCACAGCACAAAATATCAATAAAGTATACTCATGAATTTGTAATTAATGAATAAAATAAATTTGATAATAATCACAATTTGATTATCCATTTTTCCCAAAAGTGTTCTTGTTTGCTTGTTTGTTGTTTACCACAGCAGCTGAGCAAAACAAAAAACCAGTCGCATAAAACGCATTGTGTGTAACTAGCAATAAAAAACGGCATAGAATGCTAGAATTGCATGTAACGCAAGGCGCATGAAACAGATAGTATGTACTTTCGGCTTCAGTATATCTTTACATGGCACAACGTAAATTTATATATAAACTAGCAGATTGTACCCAGCGTTGCGCGGGTCATGTAGTTTGGATTAGTTTAATAAATGAAAAATGATTATAAATTAAAAAAAACAGTGATTATTTATTGCAGTTAAAGAAAGATGAAATTGGAAATGAAATCAAATAAAAAAAAATTAATTTGCCCGTTTTTCGCCCATTTCCCACTTTTTGGACCCCTTTTGGTCCAACTTTATAAACGGAACACCTCCAATACTACTTAGGAAACTTAACCAAGCCAAATCGTAAAAAATACCTTTAAAACAGATAAAATACAGCATTTATGCATAAAGTACTAATATTTGTTCATTTTTTCTCCCTTTGTCCCATTTTTCCACTTTGGGTCAAAATTTTGAAAAGATTTATTGTCTATAACCTGCACCGGCAAAAGCTCGATCAATATCCCAAATTTCAAGAAAATCGATCCAGACGTTCAGGCGTGATTGGGCCGTTTTTGGCTCCTTTCCACCCCTTTGGTCCCCTTTTGGTTCAACTTTAGAAACGGAACTCCTCCAATAGCTATTTGGAAAACTTAACCAAGCTAAATCGTAAAAAATTACCCATAAAACAGATAAAATACAGCATTTATGAATAAAAGTACTAATTTTGCGCATTTTTTCTCCCCTCTTGGTCAAAATTATGAAAAGATTTATAGACTATAACCTGTACCGACAAGTACTGGTAGAAAATCGGTCTAGACGTTCGGGCGTGATTGGCTAACAAACAAAAAAACAGACTTACGGAAAAATTTATAATATTAGGATTAATAATTTAATTTTAGTTGCCACTGGGTCATACTTGTCAAGACCGAGAATAAGAGATTTGTGTGGTTTATTGTCTTTAGATGCACATGTAAAAAATTCTTGTTCTTTTAATCAAAACATTTACAAATATTTTTGGATTATTTTTTATGTTTACAGAAAAATTTAAGATCAATTAATATATATTTCTTTTTTATATTTTCCCAATAGCACAATCAGTAATTTCTATTGATTTTCATTTTTCATGTTTTTCTTCAATTTTACATTATTAGAATGTAATGTCGAGGTAAGTTAAGATAATTGTTAATACATGATTACAAAGTTCCTTAAGTTCATCCATTAATATGAATTTCTACAACCTTTTCTTTCAATTTCATCATTGTCGAATTAAATATAATTAAAAATTTCATTAGATACATGTACATAACTATTTAAAAGTTCCATACGAAAAAAAAAAAAATACTGTGATGACGTGTGCTACTTTACACATACTGTATACACGACTGTAGCAAAACAGAAATTTTGAAATGATACTGAACTATAACTGAAAGAGTACTTTGTTGCATCAAACTGTACTTTTGTAAAAAAAAAAATATTTATTTATATTTAATACACGTACACAACGGAGCAGAAAACTAACGACTTATGAATGTTTCTCAAATACAAAACAAAAACAGCTAATTTGGAACATAACAGAACATAAAAGACCCGGTTAGGTAAACGTCGGTGGAGCATTTTTAGTATATTAAGACCAATCTAAATGCTTGCTGAAATTACATTACGGTTCGGTAATGACGCTCATTGCTTTCCGTATTCTAAAAACAAACACACATTCAGTGTACGTTTGGCTAACCGGGGCTAAAGACCAATTTTAGCTTAGCATTACGTTAAACATGTTGTTAACGCATTATTAATTGAAAAGCGCAAACTTAAAATATACAATAATAAAAAGTACTGAGTGTATCGCGATGGTTCTGCGGTATTTTTTAAATGGAAGAGTTCTTAAAACAGTACTAAAGTACTTAATTTTTCAACAGTGATGACATGTATTAAATCACACAGAGAGACACTTATTCAACAAAGTTTCATTCTCTTAAGCATGAATTCTCTTATGACTTTCTACTATACGGCATAGCAATAGAATAAAATAGTCAATCAATTTTGCATTCATTAAAACATATATGAATTCATTAAAAAACACGTGTGTTCTCAATTGCTTTGTCTACTAGACACCCTAAGCAACTTTTTAATTAATTTTTTTTATTAAATTTAATTCATTTTTAAATGTAGAAAAACAAAAATTATTGTTCATTAACTTAAAATAATGAAAAAGTGTTCCACTGTTTTTTCAATTCGATGAAAAGTTCTACTCTATTTCGAAATACTTTATTTCCGTTATTAAGTTTTGCTATCATCCACATGTTATCAATCGGGGGCAATCGAAAGCGGCACTTCGCATTAAGCGTATGAATCCATAAATGTATTTGTAATGCGGTAAATGACTTATCCCATGTCCCAAGAAACATTCCCACGTCATGATATTTCCCCCCCATGCTTAAATTTGTCGGTTGTATACTTCGAATTAAAGAGATTATATTTGCACAGCATTTGTTTACAGGCATTTGCCCCAAAAATTAACAAATCGAGGTTAGCCTTCTTAAGTCCAAACTTTAACTGTATAATTGAAATCATGTGTTCTTAGTTGCAAATCACTATATACATGTAGATACATATACATGTATATTAGTGTTATGTTTTTATTTAAAACTGTCTATTTTATGAATCAGATGTTTCGATTAATACGGTGTTGAAAATACCATAACAATTAACGCTGATAATAAGATCAAGAACTTACCAAAATACAAATTCTGGTATTTCCGTGGCTTTTCTTAATTTACATTCAAGTCTTAAAGTTGAGCCTTCATCAATGTGTACATCAGGGGATCCAGTTATTTCAGCTTCCGCTTCTGAAATAGTTTAAAATTAATTTTTAATTAATTTCAAAGTTATTGTATAACAAATTTTAAATTAAATTGAGTATATTAAATAATATGTGGCCCCCTTAGATTAAATTGGTAGCCACTTCAATTAGTATAGATTACTTAGGTCGTCCCTATACAACCAAACGGGATCTTTCGATATTACATTGATTTTATCTTTTCCGTTAAATAATTACAACTTCTGTCAATAAATTCTGTATGCTGAAGAATTCTTCTTCTTAGATACCCACGAGAGGAACAATGACAGAGAAGATATTCTACGATCACTTTTCTGCAGCTTCTGCAATGTAATGTTAAACGTACTAAGAATACGGTATATATACATTGTTACAAGTAACGGTTGACTTTGTTTAAGAACATTTTTTTCTGAAAGGAAAACGCCATCCGCCAGTGATTAATTTCCTGTTACAACTGTTTAATAAATAAGCCATTGTACTAGTACTGCTTGTATGTTATGTTGCCATGTCTTATTGCAACGGCATAAAAATATCTCTCTATCGTATGCCGTCAATTTTAGTTCGCGTCCTGTGCTACCAACTTGATATAATCGTTTGGACAAGGCATTACCATTTGAGTAAAAATTATTAAAAGATTTTACTAAAAAATATAATCTGGCTTTCGGCCTAGACACAGTTGTACAACCGTCGTGTTAGAAGTGTCAGGGGATATTTGAATATGCATAGATCAAGCCAATATTGTATTTTTGGTTTTACTTGATCATTCTAAGAGATTTGATATGGTCCATCACGAAAATCTTTGTTTGAAGCTGAGACACTTATTTAACTTTTCCCAAACATCAATATGTCTTCTATCATCGTACTTGGCCGATGGCTGACAATCGGTTTATAATAAGGATAATTTTTCACGACCTTTATATGTCTCTAGGGGAGTGCCTCAGGGCTCGGTTCTCGGTCCACTTTTTTCACAATCTATATTAATGATTTAATTGGACATTTGTTGTTTAGTAGGGTACATATTTACGCTGATGATGTGCAAATTTACATTAGTGCTGACAAAAATGATATTGACGAACGTGTGTCCAGACTTAATGAGGATCTTGAACGAGTATATAATTGGGCATGTGCGAACGGTCTTTGTATCAATCCCGCTAAATGTTTGGTAATAACTCCTAAATCTATGAAATTTTCTATACGGCCTGAGATTTCTTTGAATGATCAACTGGTTGAAATTGTTAGATCGGCTAAAATCCTGGGATTATTTTTAATTATAATCTGACATGGAAGGATCATGTTAATTATGCCTCAGGAAGAACTTTTTTTTATTGAGAAATTTGTGGAGGATACAATACTTTACTCCACTTAAGGTGCTGTAAGCTGCTCGCTAAATCTTATTTAATTTCTGTTTTGTTATATGGTTGTGAAGTATTTGCTTCGTGTGACTGTGCTAGCCTAAGGAAATTGAATGTGGCTTATAATGCTGTTGTAAGATGTGTCTATGGATTATCAAAGTACGACCACGTATCTAATTTTGGGAGGTCACTCTATGCTATATTATGTAGCGACTTATTGAAAATAAGGGCTCTGATATTCTTACATCGGATCATTCACACTCATCAACCGGACTACCATTTTAGGAGGCTGTCAATTACTCGTTCTCATAGATTAAATGATCTTCTTCATTACCTGCGGGCACAAAATTATTTAATAAAAAAAAATTTTAAATAAAATTGCCATGGAAAGTCTCTCATTAAATCTGTCGTTCGGAGTCGACTTTAAACTGTAGGTCCCGCTACTCATGTATAAAATTTATACACAGCATAAGTGGTGTGAGAAACTAGGTCAATAATCCCGACTGATGGGTTCTAACGACCAATTATATGTATATATATATATATATATATACTTATATATTTATAAGTAAATCTAAATGTAAGTTTTTATATACACACATTATTTTTATTTATTTTACATACATACACAAATTTATCTGTAAGAAAATGTTGAATTCAAATAAATTGTTTATTTTTTTCTTTATGTCATCTATTTCCACTTCCAAAATCTGGTCGCCTAATTTATTTGTATTTAATACATATACGGCGCGGGACAGGAAAACTTACGACTTATTCATGTTCTTCACATACTATACAAAAACAGCTCATTCGAAACGTATCAAAACATAACAGCTTCGTTAAGTCAAACGTCGTTTTTGTCATATAAAAAGCAATGCAATTGCTTACCGAAAATACATTATGGATTCGGCAAACATTTTCATTGCTTTTCGTGATCTAAAAGCGAATGTTTTGTGGACGTTTGGCTAACCAGGACTAAAGCCTCATTCTGCCTTTAGCATTACGTTGAACATTAACGCTAATGCGTTAATAGTTGAAAAGTAAAAAATTTTTCAATAAAATATTGGAATTTGTATAGTAAAAAATGCGCTAAATATATATTTTGTGTATTTATTTGTTATGTTAATCTCAGTTCAAATATAAACTGAGCAAAAATTCAAAGTCCTTGATGTCCTAGTTTGTTACATACAAGATGTTGCCTATGTGCAACATTGGTCCATAGTGGTTAATTAAAAAATATATAAAATAATTTTAGAAAAAAATTTATTGAAATTTAAGTATGATAAGATACTAAGCAATTTTATTGTGGATTGCAGCATAGGTAAACATTGCATTTGCTGCACTTTGAGCGCGGAAAACCAGTATGTCATAGTATGACCTTTTGCTCCTCATTCTACCCAATGACCAATATTGTCAAATCGTGCTGATTTTGCATGCTCTGCAATATATGCCCTTTTAGAGGTATTTAGTTCAGAGTCAGTTGAAAATTTATTAACGGTATATGCTTCACTTTGTCTTTGGTTGTATTTTTGTAGTCTGTTCGATACAACAACGAACTCTTGACTACACAAGAATTTATGCACCAGTATACTATGCACATACACCATTTATTTGTGCGGCGGTTGATTTTGTATAATTCTAAAAGCATGTCAGCAAGACATATTCTTATTGTAGCAATCAACTATGCATGGACGTGTTATTTTTATAAATTTCTTCTCTTTTCGGCACCATCTCTTGTACTCACTCATGGGGTTTTTACCTACATAGTTAGATGGCAATTGCACATTCTTATTGTCATACCACCGACAAGCAATCAAATTATAAGTTGACTCATATTTGAAATCGCTTGATCCACGTCCACGTTTTTGAAGCTTCTTCTCACTGCTCAGGGTTCAATTTTTAATCATATTATTTTAAATATCAGATTATATTCCTAAGGCAAAAGATCTGCATGTTCCTTCTCCGATATAAAGGGTGAAATCATAAATAATGCCAGATACACCAGCTCTAGTAAACATCTTGAATCCCCATTTCTGAGGCTTATTTGGCAGATATTTTTTCAAAGAGTGTTGATCTAAAATATATATATATATATATATATATTGTATCGAGATCGTATTTGACCAGAAGATATATCACCTTTAAATGCAATCATTTGCTCATCGACGCTTTGGAATTCTTATTGGGAAATCTAGTGGAATTTTGATTTTATAAAATTTAGCAATGGGCGAAGTTTGTATAACTTATCATACCCAGGTTGTCGCCTTTGAGGCTGAACGGATTTATTGTTAAAATGAAAGTATTTTTTTATTTTCTCAAAGCGAGTTATAGGCAAAGCGTTGGCTATGGATGCCAATTTGAAATTTGGTGCCCATGCCATTCTATATGTCGGAAATCTTATAACAGCAAGGTATAATAATATACCAATATACATATCTTTTTACCTCAGATACATTAAACTTTAATTCTGCTCCATCAGTTTGTACCGCGTAGAGATTTGTTTCATCACAAATCATTTGCCAGAATTCATCTGAGAAGAACTGGGTGAAATATTCGATTGGTTGTTTTACCCCGTTACTGCTTACTTCACCCTTCCAACGAGTATCACATTCCCTTATTTCCGCACTTCTCCACCTCAAACTTTGCAAATCAATTTTTTCCGTAGCTTCTTGTATAACATCTTCATCATTTTCGGTTGTGTCAAAAGTTTTTCCAATTAGTCCCTCAATCAAACCAAATTCCACATTTTCGCCGTTATCAATTACACTCTGCAACGTTTTTTCAATAATCGTTTAAAAATTTAACGTTCTTTTCTGCTCATCTTCGTCTTTTTCCTCATCTTCTCAGTCATCCCAGTCAAAATTAACGATTTTTTCAATGTTTGTCTGTGTTAGACCTTTTGGACGCATCTATGAATGCATCAACACGAAGAAATATTTTTTTTTAGAAAATTACCACAATTGACCGATGTTGCCTATGGGCAACAGCACTTACAGAGAATTGTTTTAAACAAACAACACTTTTTTCACATGATTAATTTACTTTTAATAATTGTCTTACCTTTACTTATCAATAGTATTAAATTAGTTTTTAAATAAAATGCTTACTTTAGTTTTATAACACACTTTTTGTTTAAACACCTTTACCACGAAAAAATTGTAACCCTTTCGTTCTTGGAAAAAATGCTGCCTCATGAACACGTGCACAACTAACACAAAAATAATAAACTGATAGCTTGCACAAAATATATACATGCATATCTGTAATACATATGTTGCACTAAGTACATTTAAATTCAAAAACATTTGATTTTTTAAACATTCTCATATTAATTCTAAGTACAAAAGAGATGCAAAGAAAATAAATACCAAACAAAAAAAAAAATCAAAACAAAATTTTATTCTCTTTATACTCTGAAAGTTTTTGTATTTACTCATTTTTGACCACCATAAGTAAATCAAAATAAAAATTGTTTTTGCTAATATACTGTAAGTATTTGGCAAGGTTCTTATTTTACATTTTTTAATTTCTCTTTTTTGCAGATGATTACTAATTATTAAAATTCAAACTGCATTTTACTTTGTTTAACCGTTGTTTATGTATATTTGGTTTATTTTGGAAACTTTTGTAGTTTTCATGCAGTATTGTTGATACAGTAATATTAAGATTAAAGAAGGGTTTAGAGGTTGAAATACCTAAATTTAAGAAACTTTGATTAAAATATAAAGTAATAATGAGAAATTGTCAAGTGAGTTATATTATTAATAATAAATAAATACATATGTATGTATTTACGAAAAGTTTATTTTATTTTTTAATGTTAGATAAATATTTGTGATATTAAAGAAAAATTGAAAATTGATATTTTCAAAATTGCTTTGAAAAGGGGGCATAGTAAGATATGGAATGTTATAGGAAAGATAGAAAACGAAAATGCGGAGGAAGTAAAAATAGTTGTTTGCTGCCGACATTATTTTGCCGTTCTTCAAGATCTACGTCCAATCTTAATAAACACAAATGTTATATTGAGTCTCAGACAAATGCAGAAAAGATTAGTGTAAGTGGCTGTACAAAAAAGGAAGCTGTAAAGTATTGTACAGAGTGGATTGTTCAAGACTGCAGGCCCTTTAGAATCGTGAAAGATGAAGGTTTCAAAAAAGTCTGCGAATTTTGCGTATCTGTTGGTGCAAAATATAACAAAAATGTAAATATGGATGGTTTAATTCCCGATCACTCAACAATATCAAGAAATGTTGACAAATTATACCAAAAATATTTTGTCAATATAAAAGACATGATATCAACCATGAAATGCGGTTTTGCAATAACTGCGGACTTATGGACAGATAATTTTTTGCGCAAAACATATTTAGGAGTAACGATGCACTCAATACTACAGGGAAAGATCATCAACATTGTCGTCGGACTAAAATCTATAAATGGTGGTAAATGTACAGGTACTTAGATTTAGATGTTTAGAGGTCTTATAGTTTTGATTATATATAAGCTGCTTTTTATTTACCAAAATTTCAGCTCAAAATATAATAGCTAAGACTCAAAATTTGCTAAATGTTTGTTGGTTTGTTCGTTAACCAATCACGCCTGAACGCCTGGACCGATTTTCTTGAAATTTGGGATATAGATCGGACTTTTGTCGGTGCAGGTTATAGGCTATAAATCTTTTTAAAAATTTGACCAAAAGGGAAGAGCTTGGTAAAGTTTCCCAAATAGCTATTGGAGGTATTCCGTTTCTAAGGTCAACCAAAATGGGTCCAGAAAAGAGGCCGCGCAACGCCGGGTACAATCAGCTAGTAATTTCATAATTTTTCTTGCTTCTGATTGTTGACTGACAACTTTATGGATTTGTTACTTTTTTCCTAACCACATTAGCATGAATTAGAAATTTGAAGTTATTTTTATTTTGTTTTAATAAAATTGAATTTTTCTTTTTTATAATGCTTTTTTATTTTTAACAAGCATATCGTTTTTATTACTTCCGATAAAAATACAAATATATTTTAATTAATAAAAATATTGGGATTTAATGCGCTAGTATTTTCTATTTTGATATGCAACATTATATAAAACCTGCAAAATACTTAAGTATTTCAATAAGTAGTTTAAGAACTGTCTCTCCAAACACTTGCATTTTCTTTAACACTTACTGTATTTACTTTGTACAAAGACAATAGCGGTGTTCAGTGCAAATGAAAAACATCGTAGCTTTTTATTGCAATCCAACAACAAAATACGCACAATTGCATTTGTCAACCCATTGCGTTAATGCAATACTAAAATGGTATAGTTTTTTCGTTGCATTTATTGCGTTTGCAACTCTGACATTTAAACAGCTGACAGATGTAAACAATAAAATAAATAAAATTAAAACAATGGAGTAAACAATTCTACAGGAAAAAATAAATGGATAAAAACCAAATAAAAAGTGGACGCCTATAAAAATACAAATAGTTTTACATTAATTGGAGGAGGCCATTAATATTTTTTGCACTTTTTTGCGGCATTTTTAAAATATTTTTAGAAATTATTATTTAGATCAGCTGTTTTAGTGCATAAATTGCATTAGTATTGCGAAGTACGAAATAAAGAGAGCGCTCACAATCAATGTCAAAACATTTACAAGTGCAAAGTTTTGCAATACAAAACGCATCGAACATCGAATACCCCTAATATTTATTGTGTTTGTATTTTATAAGAGAAAGAGCATTTTACTTTATAAAGAGAAGATCCAATAAAGCAATTAAGCAAAAAAAAGTAAATGTATTTGTTTTTTGTACTTTTGCAACTGCCTAATCTGTATGTTGCAAAAAATCACAAGTCAAAAAAATTAAGATAATGGGACTTATAGGCAGCGTTACCGCTGGAAATTTTTAAGAAGTCGCACAAAAAGGGATTTTTGAAAAAAAAAGTCGCACAAAAAGGGTATTTTGGCAGTAAACAGGGGCAACATTTTTAAAAGAAAAGAAAATGAACTAATACAGATAAAAAAATAAATTTTTATTGGATTTTGTAATATACATTAACAAACATGCATGTAATAAGTTCATTTTTTAATAATTTTTCCAATTGTTTATATTAAAAACAAATTTTTAGCCAAAAATTAATAAGCCTAAACGAAAGTTTTAATTTTTTTTAAATTGTTGGTCTGTTTTATTTCTAGCTTTAAAATGTAATTTCATTCAAATGTATGAACGCTAGAACATTTAAATTTCTAAAATAAAAAATGCATTTTTAATTTTATTAAAATTCCATTAAATAAAACTTTTTTTTGATAACCCACTATATAATAATACAAAACAAAACTATTATTATAACAAAAAAAAAAAAACAGTTCATTAAAAATAAATACAAAATTATACAAAATTGAGTATTACAGACAATTGAGGATTACAAACAAATTAAAAAAAAAAACAAAAAATATAATATATGTTAAAAAAAACAATTAAAAATTACTGATTTTGTAATAAATTAAAAGATATGAAGTTAATAAGGTACATACATTTCAAATAATTACGCTTCACATGAACTGATTCATCCGATGATGAAATAATTTCCTTTTTGCATTCTACAAGACTTTCATGACTAGATGACGGCTGATCTCTTTTGTTTTTTTAACAAAAACCTAACATTTAAAGTTATTACTATTAGTTATACAATTATAATTCCAAAACTAATTTATATTTTAGAGTAATCGAAAAAACAATGATGAGATGAATCAAAGATCCTTTTTGAATATTTCATGATGTTTTCATATTTCTTACAAAGAAAATATACGAAAATTTGGTATCGCATGAAAGGTCTTTGAAAGACGTACATATTTAACAACCTTTTTGGTTTTTGAGTTTTTTTTTATTAATTTACACAGACCAGAAAATTGTTAACACAGAAACCAAAGTACACTCTTGTCTATAGTCTAGTATATAGTCTAGTCTATAGTCTAGTATATAGTCTAGTCTATAGTCTAGTATATATCCTAGTCTACAGTCTAGTATATAATCTAGTGTATAGTCTAGTATATAGTCTAGTCTATAGTCTAGTATATAGCCTAGTCTATAGTCTAGTATATAGTCTAGTATATAGCCTAGTCTATAGTCTAGTATATAGTCTAGTCTATAGTCTAGTATATAGTCTAGTCTATAGTCTAGTCTATAGCCCAGTCTATAGTCTAGTCTATAGTCTAGTCTATAGCCTAATCTATAGTTTAGTTCTTAATCTAGTCTATAGTCTAGTATATAACCTGGTCTAGTCTAGCCTGTAGTTTAGTATATAATCTAGTCTATAGACTAGATCTATAGTCTAGTATATAATCTAGTCTATAGACTAGATGTATAGTCTAGTCTAAAATTCAAATTTAATAACAAATTTTTAATCTTGGATCATTCTACTCACTCGTCCATTTTCACATCCTTTATTCTGTGTTTTCTGCAACAATTAATTTTTAGTTTTCAATATTTTGTAATTTTTGTGCTGTTTACAAAAGACAAACAAGTGTTCAAAGTAAATTAATAAAGTAGCGACACAACGAACGTCTACAAAAACAACATGATTTTTTGTTATGTGGTTTGAGCTGTCAAAAATTTGCAGGCTTATTAATGTAAATAAAAGAAAAAATAATTTTTCTAAAAAAGGGGAAAAAAGGGTCAAAAATCTTGAAAAGTGTCAGATTTAGTTCATTTTAGTAAGGGGGCACAAAAAGTGGCGAGTGGCTGAAAAAGTGTCAAATTGCGACTTTAGTCGCTCGACGGTAACGCTGCTTATAGTCTCATGAATACAATGTTGCCTATAGACAACAAATGACATGAGAGGGTTAAACAGAATAAAATAAAATTTCAAATCTACGTAAAATATTCAAGTTGAAAGATTTAATAAATTAAAGCCCAAATAGAACGATAACTTTCTACTCTACATCAAATGAAAATATGTAGCATAAATCGTTGTGTTATGTTTGAACAGCGTGGAAACCCATTCTTTTATTTTTGTCATTGTAGAACATTATTTTGACAGCTCTTAAGATGTTGGACAAGAGACTACACAATTACGATTGCCACTTTGTAAACACACGTTCGAGTATAAGATGGCAATGCTACAAAAAACAGGTATCAAAATATGAACAAAATGCAAAGAATTTTATTTGGGCAAGAAAACCTTTTCCAAATAAAAATAGTAAATATTTGAAAAAAATTTCGTACATAAAAATTTTCGTAAAAATCGCGTTGTAAGAGTAGCGTTTTAAGAAAATGTCCGCATTTTGGGGACTGCATTGTACCGAAAACGTAGTGTACATGCTTACATACATTATTGGTCATTAGAACCCTTAAGTCAGGATTACGGCTTAGAATCTCACACCACTTATGTTGTGTACGTTATTTTTTATACGTGAGTGGCGTGACTTAAAGTTTAACGTCGACTCCGAAAGGCAGATGTTTTTTGAAAAACTTTGCGTGGCAATTTTATTTTCCTCTCAGACTTTTCGTTTCGTTCGAGATGTCTGAGCTGAGAATTGCACCTTGCCCTCACGTTTATTAAGCCAACACACTACCTATTAGACTACTGCGATGTACAATGTATTAGACAAAATATCTAAAAGTTTTAATATCCACTCCCGAAGAAAAGCCCTAACAAATGAGAACTTAGTTTTACTGTTTTGAAGATTTTAATCATGAAAGAGTTAATTTATGATAGAATAAGAAATTATCTTTTAAAATCGCAAGAATTGGAAAAATTTTTTTTGATTGACAATATAGAGAAATAGTTTGAAATAAAAACCTAATTGTATTAATTTTAATCATGAAAAAGACAATTCCTTTGCCAAATAGATCTTCTTACATCTTTGAAAAAATTTGTCACTTTAGAATGAATAAAACACTTTAAGTAATGAATAAAACATTTGATCTAATACTTACCAACAACTTTTAGTTCTATAAATATAGACTGTGTGGGATATATAGACAGTTGGCATTCGTAAAGGCCACGGTCATCCTCTCTTACAGACTTTATCCGTAACGACCAATGGCCCATATGACGTGTGTGTTCAACTAAAAATCTTTTATCGCTGCTGTGAGTAGATAATCCAACTGTTAGTAATTGAAAATCCTTTCGTCGTATCCATGATACCTATAAATACAGAAATATTAAAAAATTTGAATGTATAAAATGAATACTACACAATGGATCAATTTCGACCTCCGGGTACTGTACTTGTCTTAACCGACAAGAACACGTCCTCTAACCTAAATGAATACTATACACTATACAATAAAATTGATATCTAAAAATAATAAATAAATATCTAATAGTTTTTTTCTTAGAATCGTGATATGCAACATTTTTCGTTTATACAGTACAACTGCGACAGTCCGGACACTCCAATAGTTCGGACAACTTAAAATTTTTACCTCTACAATCCGAAAAAATTTTTTTATGCAAGAAAAATAATTTTAATTCCTTTTTTTAATTGGCATGTTTTGTTATTCATGCTTTTATTTTCATTTTGCACTATCATTACTTCAGTTTCGGTACATTCTATCGCAAGCGTGCTTGTCTAACTTCAAACCAAATGTCATGCCTTTAAATAATAAACGCAAACATAAAACACTAATTTTAAGGGAAAAGTTTGATATTTTACAAAGTCTTGATGAAGGAAAAACTATTAGGTAGGTTGCCGAAAAATTCCATGTTCCTAAATCAACGATTTGCGAAATTAGAAAAAAAAACAAAGAAAAGATAAAAAAATTTATTTCGAATATCTATGATGGTCTCGGTAATGACATAATTGATGAAGACATCAATGATTGGACAACTGGTGCAAATGAATTTTCATAAGATTTTTCCGATGAAGAAATAATGCAACACGCTAAAGGAAAAGAATCGCACGTGCTGTTCACAGGCTGTGAAGACGACTTTGTAGAAATGGATGCAAAAACAAAGATATCATTTTCAGTTTGTATTCAGTGGGCTGAAGTCGCCGAAGTCTAATAGGTAGTAAATAGGTAAAGCCTCGGTACAGACGTCATTATGAAAAATATAAAAATATTTTATACGGTGACTTCCTCTCAGCAGATTGCTGGCAAAAACTTTGATAGTAAATAAAATTACCAAGCAAAAATGAGATACGACCTTTCTGTATTATGGCATCGATATGTATGTATGTATATAATTCACTTAGATTACTTTAATACTTTTCACTGCTATAGTCCGGACAACTCGATAATCCGAACGTACCTAAAACTATATGCGTCCGGATTGTTGAAGTTCCACTGTATATATATATATTTTTTTTTGCATATGAACAAAAAATATATTGTTACGAAAATGGTGTTTTGCTTTCACATCTTTTAAATTGTAAACAAAAGATACGAAAACAATGAACTTGTTTGCATAAAAAACAAGGTTAAACAAGTAAACAAAAAGGCAAAAAAAAAACACTGCAAAGAAAAACGTAAACAAAATACACAAACAAGAATAACGTAAACAACATGTTTACATTTATAGAGATTTCGAAAAGGTGAATTTATTCTCCTTCAGGAGCATAATACATAAAAGATTAACTTATCAGACATGAAAATATTGCAACTAAAAATTCTCATCATTGTCACGTTAAGGTTAAGTTGCCATGTGCGTTTTTCATAACATTTATGTGTGGCTAAAACTCACAATTTTTCGATATTCTACGTTATGTGGAATTATTAGAATTAGGATATTATGATTAGGATAATCTGCACCCAATTTTCCCATTTTCGGCCCCTTTCCCCCTTTTTGGACCCCTTTTGATTCAACTTTAGAAACGAAATACCTCCAATAGTTATTTGTACCATACTCTTCCAACTTTAGACGACATCTAACTAATTTTGAATTGGGATCCTTAAGACTCCTTAGCCATGTAAGTTGTCTATGGTCAGTAATTGTTTCAAATTTACGACTGAAGAGATAAGGGCGGAAATATTTAGTTGCCCACACTATGGGCTAGAAGTTCTTTTTCGATAGTGGAATAATTAATTTCACTTTCAGAAAGGGTCCTACTTGCATAACAAATATGTTTGTCACTACCTATGTGAACTTGAGAAAGGACCGCTCCAAGTGCAATGTTACTTGTGTCTGTAGTAAGCAGAAATGGCTATGTAAAGTCAAGATATTGCAATATTGGGTCATTCATTAGAATATTCTTGCATGTTTCAAAAGCTTTAACATATCTCTCATCTAATGTTATGCTTCTGCCCTTTTGCCAGCATTCTGTCATTGGTTTTGTAAGTTTTGCTAGGTTTGGGATGAATTTCCTATAGCAACTAAGTAGGCCTATGAATGATTTTATTTCACGGATAGTGCATGTTATTAGGAATTTTTGAATAGCAATTTCCTTTCGCAGAAATTATGACCTGTCCAATTGAACCTTAAAATTTAAAGACCTCAATTCCAGGAAAGCTCTTCCCAGATTTTCAATAAGTTCTTGGAGAGATGTCGAAAATATAATTATATCACCTACATTTACCAGACACATTTTTTCAACCAAATCATTTAGGACATTGTTCATAAACTTTTAGTGCCTTTTTGTTACGTATTCATAGTGACCCCCTTCTACAGTAAAGGTTGTTTTTGGCATTTCAATTTAGTAGAAGCTACTTGCTAAATCTAAAGTTCAAAAGTAAAGACATTTTCCCAGTTTGTCCAATATTTCTGAGATGTTTGGAAGTGGATATATGCCTGGAACGGTTTTCTCATTTAGCTTTTGTATTCTATAACTAGCCTCCATTTTAACTTCCCTGATGCAACTTTTTTCTTTGGTACAATCCATACTGGAGAACTCCGTGAGGAAAAGGTTGGCCTAATAATTCTTTGTTATAACATACTACCCTAACCATTAAATACTCGGTCTATTCGGGTATTGGGAATTTTTTCCCCTTTTATCCTTATATCAAATTGCCTTTGATATTTGTTCACCTTCGTGTTTTCGAATTCGAACAAGCGGTCCCTTATAGTGTAAGGAAAATATTTATTATTCTTTTCACTTTAATTCACTTTATTTCAAAAATCCGATCTGCTGGGTCTACCTGACTGCGCCAGTTATAAGATTAGTTATACCAAAACACTGTTTGTTCGTTGAGAGTTGTACCAAGAGTAACTTTTATTTTATAATTAACTTAAAACGAAATGTGAGTAAATAAAATAACTGATGAGTCAAATAACAGAAAAATGCATACAAAATTTAAGTTAAAGAATAATGATGTTCATAAGTTTGTGGACAGGAAGTAATTATTTATTTATACAAATTTATTACAATATTTTATTTTGCTGACTTTAACGATTTAAAATAAAAGAGAAAAAATTATTAAATGTGTGTCAGCAGTTTAAATATAATTTAGTGTGTTCAAAATAATATAAAAAAATTTTTATAAAATAATATAAAAGGAATAAAATAAATAAAATAAAATGATAAAATAAATATTTGGTTAACTGTTGTTGTTTCGATGGATCTCGTGGGTTTTTGTGGGATTTGCTTTGATAACATAATTCGTAATAAACGGTTTTTTAACTGTGATTTTATTTTTGAGTAAGTAAAAAATTCGATAATGACACCACTGAAAAGCTTGTTTTCTTAAAAGAAATAGATGTTCATAATTATTATTTATTGTTTTTTTTTTCAGAAAATAAAAAATTATTTAATTTATATCATATTGCACTAAAATTACTCTTTTCTTTTGAGCTTAATAGGAACTCAATAAATGTTATATTTAAATTATGAAATTTGCTCATTATTTTAAATATGTAAAATAGATCGCAAATAAAATAAACTCTAAAAAAATTATTGTTTTGGTTTTGTATCACCTCTTTTTTAATGCTTTCAAAGCATTTAAGCAGAAGATATTATGGTAGAATATCCTCTTGGCAGTTTCTCTATCGATCTGCCGATTTGCTGTCTGTAGTCTATGTGTTTATACTATAAGGGAAAACAAGGAGGCGATGCTTTTATGCAGGGATTTACAAAACTTTATCATTCATATTGTAAATAACATGTAGATTCTGCCCATAAATTAAGAGTGTGAACAGAGTGAGCGCTAAAAGACGAGCCGAGATTGTCGATGTGATTAAACTGATTACACACAACCCAGAATACCAAATTGTGACCAAACTGCAATAGAGCTTATAAATAAGCTTATGTTAACAGTGAATATTAAGCTTTTTCAATCTTACTTACATCAATACCCTGTAGGAAATCAAACTAATTTTAAAGTAATTTGAAACTGGTTTTTTAATAAGCACAACTACTTGATTAAGTGACTTTTTTCCTTGTCGCCGACTCATTATTTTAACATAAGAATGTCCTAGGCGGTAGTCAATTGGTCATCTCTGCATGACTTTTAAACTGACTACAAATTATTTTTTTTCAACCAATTTGTAGTTAAATGAAATATAGTTAATTTAAATATTAGTTTATACTCAATTATTTAAAAACTACTTTTTTTTTAATGCAATTTTAAACAGTTTTATTTATATTACATTATATACACATATTTATATATAGAAATAATTATTATAATACAAAAAAAAATTAATTAAATTAAAAGAAAATTTATGTACATTTCAGGACTTAAAATAAACTTGTAATAAAAAGAAGTTAAATGAAAAGAATACATTCGAAAGTTTGTACTGAAGGAAAATTCAAAAGTAAAATATTATTAAGTAATATTATTAAGTTCTTTTCCAACACAAACGTGATGAAAATGTCGTTTTTTAATAACGGCTAAGGCGTTGCGTAATTCTTTGTCTGGGTCATCACAGGGAGGCCGAAGTGCATCCATCTATGCATCAAAAACTTTTTTGTAATCCTTCAAGCTCTTTTTGCCATGGGTGCCATCAATATTTATAGCAAGAATCAATTGCAGAGATAAAATTGTCGTTGAAGTTTTTGGCATTTTCCTTTCAGTGATAATTTCATGGCATTGGTCTGCAAAAATGCACAAAAATTTGGAAATTGGTAAAAGTAGAGAAGAATAAAAACTCACGTAAATTTGCTGATTTTCATCGATTATGTTATCATTGAGCGCTTTCAGCTCCTCGAGGGTGTTTATTGCAAAAGTAGTCTTAATTGCCACATTGCGTTTTTCCTGTCGAACAAGGCTTTCGGTTACTACTTTTTGGGTAGACAATGCTTCCATTATAATCTCATTTTGAGCTCCTTAATTTCGCCTTTAAATATAAATATTTATCAGAAAATCGTGATATTTTGGTAGACAAAACATATTTTCATTTTACCTGTTATTTCTGATAATTTGGCATTCATTTCAGAAAATTTGACATCAAATTGGGGAACATTGGCATCATCATTTTCTGTACCTTTATCTGTTAAAATACAACATAAATAATAAGGCATATTTTTTCGATTGTACAAGATACTTACCAGCAGTGCTCAGATAAATGCGCTTCATTATTTGCTAGTACAAGTATAGATTTGGTATATATACATTTATTCTAATTTAGATTTGTAATGAACTATTTTATTTCACTATCACTTTTATAGATTTTATTATAAATTTGCAATATTTACTTGGGTTTTTCCAATTTTTTTTTTAATAAAATTGAACACCACCTAAAAACCGTATTTGCTGTGATTGACATTTGATTTACCGACATGCTTCCTTTGTTTTATTATTGTTTTCTAACATTTTCTTATTTTGCATTTTTCATTCCTCCTTTTGTTTCTATTCAATATGTTTGGTTGATATCTGCATGAGATTTAAACCAATTTGTAGTCAATTGCAAAATAGTTAATTTATAATTTGCATTTTTATCAACCGACTACTTTATTTACTACAGGGTATTGTCAGAATTTCAATACTCAAACAATTTTTAACAATGCTTGAGAAACAATTATTACACACAACTTTTTCTAAACTCATGTATCGTTATTTTTTCTTCTACAGCTTTGAAATATTCATGAAAATCTTTTGCGTACACATTTAGTTTTAAATTTTAAAAGGAGAGGACGGAAGTAGAATTGTAGGTTTAATTAATAAAAAATGGTAATTTTCTTTTTTATAATAATTACAATGCCAAATAAATGTAAAAAGTGTAAGAAAACAAACAAAAGAAGTTTTTGAACTTCTTTTAAATAATAAAAAACAAAAAATTAATGAATCATAGGATTTCAGTGTTTCTAGAAGCAAATCAATAAAAGAAAATAATTGTAAATGTCCAAGTGAAAGTGACTGAATTCAAGATTTCAGTGATGGTGTTCCAAATAACAGTTCAATTGAAGATAGTATTACAAAATACTCAAGTTCAAGTGAAATTGATCGAACCTCAACCAATAATTTTCTTAAAAACTACAATATCCGAGGTAAGTTAGCGAAGTGGAGTGTAAAACATTTAATTTCCAACTATGCCCTAAATGAACTATTGATAATTTTAAAGCAAATTGAGCCATGCCTACCAAGGGGTGCCAGATTATTGAAAAAAACACCTCGAGATGTCCCAATTGTTCAGTTAATAGATGGTGAATATATGCTCTGCGGGTTAAAAGACTGTTTAACAGATTTTCTCTTTTATTCGTCATATGATAGTAACATTATTGAATTAAATATCAATATAGATGGACTCCCTATATCAAAAAGTTTTTTGACTCAAGTTTGGCCTATAATGGTGAATGTCAATGGTACTAAAGCAGTACACACTGTTTGACTTTATTCCGGCAATAATAAACCCAAAGATGTCAATGCATTCTTAATGTCATTCATCGAGGAACTAAATGGCCTTATTGAATCTAACTTTTATTATAATGGGAACGTTTATAAAGTTGGGTGCCGATCGTTTGTTTGTGATGCACCTACAAGGTCCCTTGTCATGGGCTTTAAAAGTCATACAGGTTATAATTCCTGCCATAAGTGTACGCAAAATGGAGAATATATTCAGAGACGTATGACTTTCAAACTTCAAACCATACAACGAGCACCCAAATGGCAATAGAGAAAATACCAATAGATATAGTAAAGTCATTTCCTCTTGATTACATGCTTCGGAGTTGTTAAGTCCTTAATGACGGCATGGCTAAAAAAACATTGTTGTTTTTCTCTGCGACCAGCACAAATCAAATTAATGGATGACCAATTACAGCACCTAAAATCTTAAATTCCACGGGAATTTTGTCGAAGGTCTTGAGGTTTGAAGGAATTCGAGCGATACAAGGCAAGAGAGTTTCGCCAGTTTCTTCTTTATAGTGGACGATTTATATTGAAAAATATTTTATATGAAAGGCTGTACTTACACTTTATGTAATTAAGTTTGGATATGCCCATTTTATTAGATGAAAATAAATGTATAAGAGAAAATGAGTGTGCTCGAGCTATGTTAACAAATTTTGTGAAGTATGTTCCAGTGTATTATAATGAAACTACAGTAACATATAACTTTCATTGCCTAACTCATATAGTAGATGATGCTGTATTATGTGGCTCATTGGAAAATATAAGCGTCTTTAAATTCGAAAACAAATTGGCAACTCTGCCTGTAGGCTGTCAAAACGTACAAAGTTACTTGCTCTGCAGTGTTTTTATTAATATTCGATTGTAATTAAATTAAACACGGTTAGAAAGTTAAAATATTAATATTTGAATAGTGCTAATCCGAAATCTGTTGGAGTTCATCACATTTATTGGATTCCTACGCTTATTTCTAAGGTAATGTTTGGTTGTTTGCAAGTTTGTTTTTCATCTTATTAATTCCCCGTTACTGCCACAACTAATTAATCTGTTTTGATTTGGATAATGCCTAAACGTATGCTGTAAAACTCATGAACAATAAACGTGTTAGGCAGTTGTATCCTGAACAACTGTCTAAAACAAAAATTTACAAACAAATTATTACATGTAAACAGTCCCAAGATAATATGAAAAGAAATAATAAGAATTCCCCCGATTTATTCTCATGGAACAAATTTTTCAAACTTAAAGATGTTGCCAAAAAAGACTATGTGTTATCGATAAAATCTGAAATAGACGAGCTCGTGAGGAAAATGCAAAACTTAGAAATGAAGTTAAAACTCTTTGTTCACGTATTGGACAAATTGATCGAAGAACCCGATCTTTAAATATTGTTGTCAAGGGCCTTATTACGACTAATGTATCAGAAGCCAAAGAGCATTTTATCGATCTGTGCTCCAATAAACTAGGCGTTAAGGCAGATATAGTTACAGTCCAAGCACTGCCACATTCACACACGTATTTATTTAGTTTGGGATCTTGTCTACAAGCAATCAATATATTAGCTGCGAAAAATAAACTAAAGGGACGCTCGATTTTTATACAAGAGGACTACACCAAAGGTGAATAAGATACGCGTTATAATTTAAGACAGATGAAAAAACAAATTATAAAGTTTAACATGAACTTAAAGGTACATCTTGGAGAATTTTGCTCGTTCATTAACAACAGAAAATACACCTGGTTGCTTGGTAAAGTCTTCACATGATGACGCTGAATATATAAAACAACTGATTAAAGCGAACGTCCCCATTGATGTCATTATCAAAGAAAATATTACTAAAAATTCTAATACGATTTAAAACCAGTAAAATAAATAGCCAATAGTGTTGCTAATACTATCAATTTTGGAAATTTTATTTCATATATTAAAAAATTTGATGTATTTTTTCTATTCGAAACACTTGTTTTGTTAAGTAAACAAACATTTTTTGAAATTCTCGGATTTCGCTAATGGTAATATTGTATTGCCTGGAAGACTGAATAATGATATTTTTACTTTATCGCACGATACCTTAACTGTACAAACTGGAATAGTGATTTCGATGTATTGGAAGATTTCTTAAATGATCTGTGCCCCACCAATTTTTGCATTGTTGGAGATTTTAACGCGCGTATTGGAGAAGAACAACGTATATTGGATACAAACTTATTAGCAAATCTACCACATATTAATGAAATTAGATGTTCTAAAGACAAGGTTGTTAATAGTCAAGGAAAAAATTAATGGATATGGTTGAAAACATGGGAGGTATAGTGTTGAATGGCAGAATGGATGAAGATGGTGAATTAAGTTTTTATGGAGGTAGAGGTAATTCTTTGATTGATTATTTATGCTCGTATAATCTCCTAATGCTTGTGAACAGTTTCGAAATTACTAGTAAACCCTACTCAGACCATATGCCTATAGATTTCAGATTAAACATTCCAAACAATAGTAACATTACGTTAAACTCTGTAGTAGGCCCTCAGAGCATACACTGGAATAGAAATAATGCAGTCAGCTATTTCGAAAAATTGAATCATTTGTCATGCTATCCCCCTTCTGATGAAAATACCTCCGCCGATATGTCGGTTCTCACAGTTAAAAATAAAATTTTAGACTCTTACGTTAAAAGAGTGCAGGAGTTTAATTTTCACTCTAATTAAGATTGGTTCAATTGGAAGTTCGCTCGTTCTCGTGGAAAAATGATGGTGTATCTTAAGGTGTATAGAAAGGACCATACAAATACCAACAAATTAAAATATGTTTTAGCTAAGAGAAAGTATCTAAATATAAGTCGCAGTATCAATTTAGAACTATACAACTCCAACTTAAACAAATTAAACTTTATTAAATGTGGCAAAGACTGATGGAAATTGTCAAAAAAAAAATGTAAAAGTTCGTTCTATACGTATTCGGTGTGACTTAAGTGCTGATGATTTTCTTCAACACTTTACCATGATTTTTAATAATTCAGATCTCATTAAAACTTTTCATTGGCGCATGCCTTACAATGTAGATGCCTTCCTTGATTCTTCAATTGAATTGTGTGAGCTTATTGCTGTTTTGAAAAGTTTAAAAGACAATAAGGCCCCCGGACAAGATGGTATTAGCTATGAATTTTTCAAATATGCGCCTGTCTCCTTTATTAAAGATGCTTTATACTTTCAATTCTATATTTCTCAAGGAATCTATTCCAGTAAGCTTTAAATCTGCTATTTTAATCCCGCTTCTGAAGAAAGGTGATCGTAATTGTCCATCAAACTATCGGAGCCTGTCTCTAATTGATACGCTTTGCAAGATCTTCAATAACGTCCTTATGAATCGTATTCATCTTAAATGAATTTTAAGCTGGATTTAGAAAGGAGTACTCTACAGTTGACAATGTTTACAATTTAATTAACATTGTACATTTGAATAAGATAAATGGTAAAAATACGTATGCATTTTTTGTGGATTTCACCTGTGCTTTTGATTCGATCCCCAGAAAATCGTTATTTTATAAACTGGCAATTATTGGACTATCTTCGAAAATGATACCAGCCGAATATTTTTCGGTAACTCTTTCTCTTCTTTCTTTAACTTTTGATGTTAAGCTGGGAGTCAAACAGGGTTGTATTCTAAGTCCGATTCTTTTTGTTTTGCACTTGAATGACTTAGTTGACGCTCTGCCTATGGGCAGTGTTGTCAACTCAGTGCTTTTAGCACTGTTTTGAGTGCTTTTTAAAACTTTCGACGCGGAAAATTTTTGAGTCAGTGCTTAGTGCTTTTTTTAGTGCTTTTCTTTTCATGTCAGTGACACCAAATCAAAAATTTTAAAAAAAATTTTGGAAATTAAAAACAACTTTGGACGAAGATGTACATATTTTCTAAGGTAAAATCAATTCGTCTAAGAAAATTATATTTAATGTGCGTTAACCTTCACACATGAATACTTTCATTTACATGTAAAACTACAGTCTTAATATATCGAATTAGTATATACATTTAACTATAGGCTTTTGTAGTGAATTGTAAATTTGTAAATTTTTAACTGATTATATAAATAGGTGATGAAGTCGCCGTAGTCTAATAGGTAGTGTGTTGGCTTATTAGATGTTAAGCCAGGGTTCGAGCTCCAGATCAGATATTAAAACAAAATACAAAAAGTATTTCTTCGGCGATTTCCTCTTAGCAGATTTCTGACAAAACCTCTGAGAGTAAAGAAAATAAAAATTGCCAAGGAAAGTTTCTCAAAAATCTGTCGTTCGGAGTCGACTTTAAGCAGTAGGTGGTCCCGTCACTCATGTATAAAATTAATGCACACAACATAAATGGTGTGAGAAACTAGGTTAACAACAATCCTGACTGAAGGGTTGTAATGACCAATTATGTATGTATGTATATGTGTAATGTATGTATGTAATTGGTGATAAAATTAAAAAAAAAGTTTTAGTGCTTTTTTGCCAAAATTACGCGTTTTTTTTGACGAGTTTGGTGCTTTTTGAAAATTTATAGTTGACAACGCTGCCTATGGGAATAACTATTGGTGACATCACAGTGAAAGTTGTTCTCTATGTTGACGATATTGTTTTGTTATCTGATTCTCCCAGCAATCTCCAGACCATGATTGATTCTCTCTATGAATATTCTGACTTATGGCATTTAAGAGTAAATCTTGCAAAATTGAAAGTATTAGTTCTTCGTAACGGCACTAGAATATCAAAAAACTTAAAATGCATGTATGGAGCAAATGAAATCGAAATTGTTAATTCGTATAAATATTTGGGAATTGACTTATGTTATAATTTGTCATTTAGTAAACATTTGGAAATAAACTAACTACGTCGAAAATGGGAGTATCTTCGTTTTGGTCTAAATATATAAACCAGCCTAAAATATCGAATAAAAATAAACTCAATATCTTTACTACCGTATCTAGTTCAGTTATGTTTTACGGTGCACAGATTTGGGAATATAAAAATTATGATGCGGTGGAAAAATTATTTAGATTTTTTATTAAGAAGATGTTACTATTACCTAAAAACACGCCAAACTATATGCTTTTTTTGGAAACGGATTTAACCCTAGACGGTTACTCTTCTATTTAGTACATTAAGGCTACTCTTCGTTGAATCGACGAACACTTTCACCCTAATTGGTTTGCAATGTTTGCTAAGAGGCACGGAGCTATTTTCAGGAACAAAGTTGGTTTTATTACATAGATCCAACCAGTCCTCAGCCCAAAAAGTCTGCTTAGCAATTATGATTTCTGCGAGCTTGCGAGATAACCTTATTGATATAATTAAAGTGCAGTTTTAATGTATCCAGATTTAGTGATTTTAACCCTGGACGGTTACACTTCGTCGAATCGACGAAGCTCATTTACACTTTATCATATAACTCTTTTATGTTTGACCAAATTTCGCTCCTGTTTTCAACAACGTTATTTGATAATAAGAGCTTGCAGTCAGTAGACGTAAAAAATTCGTTTATTCGACGAAGAGTAACCTTACCGTAAAAAATTACCATCCAGGGTTAAAAATAGGTGCCTCGGATATGTTTAATCACTACAAGCTTTCGTAATCAATCAACATTGTTTATATAAAGAGTGAAATTTGGCCATGCTTAAAAGAATTATATGATAAAGTGTAAATTATCTTCGTCGATTCGACGAACAATAACCAATTAGGGTGAAAGTGTTCGTCGATTCAATGAAGAGTAGCCTTAATGTACAAAATAGAAAAGTAACCGTCTAGGGTTAAAGCGGTAAAAACGTAACAATTGGTGGCAGAAGTGGGATTGCAAAATCCAAAAGTAAAAAATAAATTAAAAATAAAAATGAAACTCACCGAACTAAGAGTGGACCGACTTTAACGAAAGTTGGGTAAGCTGGAGCTGCCAACAGCGGGCACAAAGAATGAACTGCAGAGGCGGTTAAGAGAACAACTTCAGCTTCTGGGCATCGACATCGAATCCTACGAGTTCGAGAATGAGGAGATAATGTAAGTAGCAAACCAGAAGCAATTTGCTGATGTTCAAGAAGCTTCTGGA
Organism: Sarcophaga peregrina; assembly: GCA_014635995.1. Lineage (NCBI taxonomy): Eukaryota > Metazoa > Arthropoda > Insecta > Diptera > Sarcophagidae > Sarcophaga > Sarcophaga peregrina. Next base: position 59,076,172 of record CM025791.1, read on the forward strand.
GCTGAGTCTCGAACAGAAAGTGAACAAATTATGAAGAAAATGCAAGCAGCAAATCTGAAACTTCTGGCAGAAGTACAAAAAGCTTCTAGAAACGAAAATCAGAAACTTCTGGTTAAAGTACAAGAAACTTCTAGAAACGAAAAACCGAAACTGCTGGCTGAAGTACAAGAAAGTTCTAGAACTGAAAATCAAAAACTGTAAGCAGCAATTTTGTCAAAAATTGAAAAGGAGCTCGAAGTAACATCTGGAAAGCTGCAGGAACTCCAGTAGTCGGTCAGCAAAAGAATCACTGGTGTCGAGGAAAGGGTGTCGTATTTTGAAAAAGCCGTTGATGCGAAAGTGGACAATTTGGAAAAGGCCGTCGACGGAAAACTCGTAATGATGGAGGAAAAGGTCATCGAAGGTCCGGAACCAGTGCGAGTCGTATCTGAAAGCACCAGCAGGATAAAAATACCTTGCTTTGATGGAAGCTCACCCTTATCCGTCTTCAAATTCCAATTTGAGACAGTAGCCAGCAGAAACGGATGGGGCGATGGAGAGAAGGCGTTGAAACTATAAAGACTTAATGGTGGCCTTACAGCGGAAAATCGGCGATGAGCACAAGCGAGAGCAAAACCCAAACGAGTCATTACGAGCCTTTGCAATGGAGGTTGAGAGGTTGGTGCAGCTTATATACCCCGGAGAAAACCATCCGCTGATAATAATAATATCGTTTAACGTTAACGATAAACAAAAGCTGCAAATACAAAGGCAATGAGGAAATGCGTACACAATACACAGTAACATATATATATCGAAATTAGTATAAGTAAACTAGCAACAACAAGCATGAGAGTAAAAGGGATGGACAAGTAAGCAAACGCAACAATACACAATGTAGTCGCAACGGAATTCTCGAGAATGCGAAACCGCGAGCATTCTACTTCGAGAACCATCATCAGACTGATGGCGTTCGCATATAAAAGGGCAAGACAAGACAAACAACCAGTCAGACTGTATTCAGTCTGCCTTGCGTGCAGTTTCGTATGAAGTATAAGTCGCAGTTCAAAGATATTCGTTGTGAACAGTATAGTGAATAGTGTGTGAGTAATATCGAACAAGTAATAAATTGTTGTAGTTACTATTGTGTACGTTGTATCGGTTAAGTTTGAACAGTGACACATAAAGTAGTGTGAATAATAAAGAGAGTTTCATTGAAATAAAACACATACTTGTTGTTACTTGGTTTGCAATAAACGAACTCATATAAAAACTTTTTAAAAAGGTAAAAACGTAACAATATCACTAAAAAGGACAGATACCCGCTACCGAGAATTGATGACACACTCGACACGGTAGCTGGAACGACGTGGTTCTCCATATTGGATTTACAAAGCGGTTATTGGCAGGTGGAGATTGCAGAAAATGATAAGGAGAAAACTGCATTCAGTGCGAATAGCGGCTTTGGACTTTATAATACTCCAAATGGCTTTGGCCAAATACTCCGGCCACATTCAGCGGCTTTTGGAACGTGTACTCAAAGAACTCCACTGGAAGTCGTGCCTGGTGTACCTCAACGACATTATAGTAATGGATAGAACTTTCGACGAACATCTTAAAAAGCTGGGAGAGGTTCTGCAACGAATAACAACGGCTGGAATAAAATTAAGCGTAAAGAAATGTGCATTGTTCCAAAAACAGGTGAAATATTTGCGGCATCTTGTAACAGCAGATGGAATATCTACGGATGAAGATAAAATACGAGCAGTAAAGAACTGGCTTTGTTCCCAAAATCTTTATGAGCTTCGCAGCTTTTTGGGACTATGCACATACTACAGACGATTTGTGCCTAACTTTGCTAGCGTGGTTACAAGCTTGCATGAGCTCACCAAGAAATCAAAAGCGTATCAATCGGGTGAGTCATAAGAAAAGGTGTTCCAGACTCTTAAAGATCTATTGTGTGCTGAACCAGTTTTGGTGTATCCAATCGCAGGAGAAAAATTCATTTTAGACAGTGAAGCTAGCGGATATGGTATTGGTGGTGTACTTTCCCAAGTGATCAATGGTACAGAGAAAGTCGTGGGCTACTATACTCGCACACTGTCAAAGCCTCAACGAAACTATTGTGTAACTCGATGGGAGCTACTTGCCGTGCTGGAGTTCCTGTACGCTAAGGACCCATCATTCTGCTCTGAGATGGCTGTCGCAATTTAAGAACCATGATGGACAGTTAGCACGTTGGATTGAGCGCCTCCAGACTTACGACTTCAGCATTGAACACCGAAGAGACATAAAACATGGGAATGCTGATGCCCTCTCATGCCGATTTTGTAATTTGGAATGTAAACATTGCTTGAAAGCTGAGAAAGAGGAATTCATCGTCGATATCCGTCTAACGTGGATTGAAGGCAACGAAGACTGGTTCCAAGCACAAAGGAGTGACCCAATATTGACGAAGATAAAGCAGCGAAGGAGGAGAACAAACGACCTACAAGAAATGAGATATCCGCAGGATGTTCTCTTACAAATGGCCGGTATATGCCCTACGCAATCAAGAGGCTAACACAATAGTAATCATTTTTGTGAACAACTGTATATGCCGCTACGGGGTTCCAATAGAGCTACAATCCGATCAAGGCAGAAATTTCGAGTTAGCTGTATTGAAAGAAATGTGTGAGGTATACGGAATTAAGAAGACCCGCTTCATCTACAAACCAATTGGTATGGACCGTACAAAGTAATCAAACGGTTAAACAATGCCGTTTGCTTACTTTATACGGTCCATCCCAGTTGGTTTGTAGCTTCCCTTATTCCGCTTTAGGTTGTATAGTAGAACCAATTGTCCCTCATGGAAGCCCTGAAATTGATGAAGTTCATTCAGGCTTTCTTCCTTTCCAGTGGCATCCTTCTCGGTGGTAGGCGTAACTCCAAACTCCAAGTCACCGTACAGTGTTATCTCAGTTTCAAAAATTACCTTAGCGGGTGATCTAGATGTTGAATCATGGACTGCAGATCAGTACGTAAGTAGAAACTTCGGAATGTGTTCGTCCCAGTCCCTCTGGTGCTCGTTCACTACTTTCCGCAAGTACTCTTCCAGGGTTCGATTAAATCACTCTACCATTCCGTCTGACTATGGGTGAAGAGGCGTTGTTCGATTCTTCTTAATTTCGTACATCTCACACACTTCTTTGAATACTGTTGACTCGAAATTTCCGCCTTGATCGGAATGTAGTTCTATTGGAACCCCGTAGCGGCATACCCAGTTGTTTACAAAAACATTTGCTATTGTGTTCGCCTCTTGATTGGGTATGGAATACACTTCCGGCCATTTGATGAAGTAGTCCATCACCACTAGAACATATCGGTTTCCGGCGTTGCTGACTGGAAAAGGGTCTGCTACATCCATCGCTATCCGCTCGAAAGGTGCGCCCGAGTTATACTGTTGCATCTGACCACGACTTCTTCTTACTGGACCTTTTGCTGCAATACACTGGGTACAGTTTGCTATCCAGTCCGCCGCTGCTTGCTGACATCCAACTCAATAAAAGCGTTGTTTTAGCCTTTCTAACGTCTTTGTCACCCCGAGATGTCCACCGCTGGCTCCATTATACAACTCCTTTAATACTTCTTTCATTTTGGAGGAAGGCACTAGGTGGATGAGGTATTGTCATCAGTGCTTTCCCATTGTCGATACAAGCACCCATTTATCAACTTTAAACTGTCCCAATATGCCTTTGTAAGAGGTCTTTCTGCGGAAATTTCATTTCTTTCGGGTCGTTTGTCCTCCTCCATAGCAGCTATTATCTTCGCCAATATAGGGTCACTCCCTAGTGCCTGGGACCAGTTTTCGTTGGCTTCAATCCGTGTTAGCCGGATATCGACGATGGATTCGTTTTTCTCAGCTTTCACGCAGTGTTTATACTCCAAATTACAAGGTCGGCGTGAAAGAGCATCAGCATTCCCATGTTTTATGCTTCTTCTGTGTTCAATACTGAAGTCATATGTCTGGAGGCGCTCAATCCAACGTGCTAAATGTCCTTCAGGGTTCTTAAATTGTAGCAGCCATTTCAAAGTAGAATGATCAGTTCTTAGCAGGTAATGTTGGTCATACAGGTACTTATGGTAATGCTTTGTGCACTCCAGCACTGCAAGTAGCTCCCGTTGAGTCTCACAGTAGTTTCGTTCAGGCTTTGACAGTGTGCGACTATAGTAGCCTACAACTTTCTCTGTCCCATTGATCACTTGGAAAGTACGCCACCAATACCATATCCACTAGCATCACTGTCTAAGATGAATTTCTCTCCTGGGTCTGGATACGCCAAAACTGGTGCAGCACACAATAGATCTTTTAGAGTCTGTAACGCTTTTTCTTGTGACTCACCCCATTGATTTCGATTTCTTGGTGAGCTCATGTAGGCTTGTAGCAACACTAGCAAAGTTAGGCACAAAGCGTCTGTAGTATGTGCATAGTCCCAAAAAGCTTCGGAGTTCATGAACATTCTGCGGACGAGGCCAGTCCTTTACTGCTCGAATTTTATCTTCATCCGTAGATATTCCATCTGCTGTTACAAGATGCCCCAAATATTTCACCTGTTTCTGGAACAATGCACATTTATTTACGCTTAATTTTAGTCCTGCCGTTGTTATTCGTTGCAAAACTTCTCCCAGGTTTTTGAGGTGTTCGTCGAAAGTTCTGCCCATTACTATGATGTCGTCGAGGTACACCAGGCAAGTCTTCCAATGCAGGCCCTTAAGAACACGTTCCATAAGCCGCTCGAATGTAGTCGGAGCATTACAGAGTCCAAATGGCATCACTTTAAATTGCCATAAGCCGCCGTTAGTACTGAGTGCAGTTTTCTCCTTGTCTTTTTCTGCAATCTCCACTTGCCCATAACCGCTTTGTAAATCCAATATGGAGAACCACTTCGTTCCAGCTAGCGTGTCGAGTGTGCCATCAATTCTCGGTAGCGGGTAACTGTCCTTTTTAGTGACATCATTCAGCTTCCTGTAGTCTACGAATCTTGTAGTGCCATCTTTCTTTTTGACTAAGACTATAGGTGAGCTCCACGGACCTGATGATGGCTCGCTTACACCGCTCCTCTTCATTTCGTCGACTAGCCCTTTAACCTCATTACGCTTCGCCAGCGGTATGCTTCCGGGTGCCTGTTTTATCGGTCTCGCTTCGCCAGTATCAGTTTCATGCTTAACCATGCCTGTTCTTCCTTGTCTTTTATTATTTGTGGCGAAAGCGCAAGCAAACCTCTTTAGCAGCTTTTTAGCTTTATTTCTGTCTGGATCTGCTAAGCCTGCTACCCATTTCTCCACACTTGCACTAAATTTCTGTTGGTCCTTGGCTAACATTTCGGCGATTGTTCGCAGTTTATTACCGCCTCTTCTGTAACACATTGACTGACTTCTGAGTTCTTACTGATGACTTTTTCATTGCCTGATAGATTCAGCACTCTTACCGGGACTATTTTCTGTTCTGTAGATTAGACGAGGGCCTTTACTGTTATTAAATCCGTCTGTATTTCTGCTGGTTCCACAACCAACAAGCGGTTTTCCTCACAATATCTTTCCATACGCGCTCATATCAGTGATTCGCTCTAAGGTGGCAGTTTGAGTTGTTCGACCGCAACTATCCTTCTGGCGTGCACTTGATGCTTGTACCCCACGTCAAAAGGTATCTCCACATTTCGCCAACTCATAATCTGTTTCCCCATATTCAAATTGATAGCATGAGCTATAATAAAATCGGCGTCAATGATAACCTCGTCCACAATTTCAGCAACAATAAAGATGTGTGAGACATTAATGTTGGCTATAGTCACCTTCGCTTTAGTTTTTCCGTGGACGACTGGCAGACTCTCCAGCAGCTATCCGAAGTCTTACATTCCTAAGTGCCTCACATTTTCCCTTTACTACATCTGGCCTGATGATGGACTGTGTCGCCCCGGTGTCTATAGTGAGGGTGTGTCGCCTGCCGTTTATGTACCCGCACGCCGTAAGATTGTTGTTGTTCTGTTGCATCACTGATATTGAGATTGTGGGGCCCTTGCTTGAGGGAGCCAACAAGCCTGCAGTGCTAGCTCGTTTTAGTTTAACGGGGACTCTTGTGAAGATTGTTGGTAGTTCGCCTGTTTCTTATCCCTTGATGGTGAGGCGGATCTTGATCTTTTACGCGGCACTTTGCAGTTTCTTTGGAATTGACCACCCTTTCTACAGTTGAAGCATTTATCTTTAGTCTTTTGTTTCTTCCGAAACTTGCTTCAATATCTTTTTAAGTTTATTTAGCAGGCAATCTTCTTCCTCCACGACTTCCAGTCTTCTCACTTTGCTAACTTGTGGTCTTGAGCTAGTGCGAAAGTCACGGTCTCTGCAAATGTTGTCTTCTGTGTGGAGCATACCGCAAATTTTACGTCAGGGTCGCGTATACCATTGACAAACGCCTCAGGCTTAATGTTGCCTATTAGAGGGTGGTTTTCTTCGTGGTATGTAAGCTGCACCAACCTCTCAACCTCCATCGCAAAGGCTTGTAATGACTCGTTTGGGTTTTGCGCGCGGCATCTCAACTCCATTCAGTACAGCTCTCGTTTGTGCTCGTCGCCAAATTTACGCTGCAACGCCGCCATTAAGTCCTTGTAGTTATTTCTGCAGCTGGCTGGCATAGTTTCTAGGATTTGAGCAGCGACACCTTTTAACGCCAAAATTAGTTCCTAAGTCTTTTCCTCATCATCCCATCCGTTTCTGCTGGCTACTGTCTTAAATTGGAATTTGAACACGGATAGGGGTGAGCTACCATCAAAGCACGTTGGTCTTATCCTGCTGGTACTTTCTGACACGACTCGCACTGGTTCTGGTCGCTGGCTCTCGAGGTTGGCTATCTTTTCCTCCATCATTACGAGTTTTCCGTCGACGGCCTTTTCTAAATTGTTCACCTTCGCGTCAACGGCCTTTCCTAAATCGACACTAGTAATTCTTTTGCTGAATGACTCGCATATTTCCTGCAGCTTCTCTGTTTTCGCTTCGACTTTCTTTTCCATTTTTAACAAAAACTTTTGTTTTCTATGCTCCATGTGTTCCATAATTGCTGCTTGCATTTTTTCCATCATTTGTGCACTATTTTTTCTCAACTCAGCCAGAAGATTCTGATTTGCTGCTTGCATTTTCTCATTTTCGGCTCTAGAAGCTTCGAATAGCTTCACGTTTTTACCATTCTAAAAACGTTTATGTATGTAGGTTCGTTTATTGCAAACCAAGTGAAAACAAATATGTATGTAATATATATGTTTATTTTTATGAAAGTCTTTATTATTCACAATACTTTTATGTCTCACTGTTCAAACTTAACCGATACAAAGTACGCAACAGTAACTACAACAATTTTTTACTTGTTCGATATTATTCACACACTATTCGCTACTCTATTCACAACGGATAACTTCGAACCACGACTTTTACTTCAAACGCAACTGCAACTGACTGGTTGTCTGCTTTCTTTTGCCCTTTTATATGCGATCGCCATCAGTCTGATGATGGTTCTTGAAGTAGAAGGTTCGCGTTCGCGCCTTCTCGTGAATTCTATAGCTACTGTATCGTTGTTTGTGTACTATGTTCTCGTTCCTTGTTGTTGCCTTCGCTTACATGTCTGTCTCTGCTTCTCTCATACTTGTTGCAGCTGGTTTACTTATAATAGGTTCGATGTATGTGTTAGTGTGTATTTGTGTCATGTGTATTGTATACGCATTGCCGCATTATCTTTGCATTCGTAGCTGATACCTTTTGTTTATCGTTTTTATTGTTAAACGCAAAGCTTGTGTTTCCCGGTACTTTTGGTAATTCTATGTTAATAATAAAGAAGAAAACAAGGAACAGAAGAAAAAAGTTCTGCCACATTGGGTTACAATTCGACATTGCCAGAAAACATAAGATAATACAGAGGAAAAGCGGGCAAAAAGGACTAAATAAAAATACTGAAAAGCTCTGAAATAGCGCGGTTTTTAGTTTAGAGCTAAACATTTTTTTTCGCATTAAAGTTACTTCAAAAAGGGCTAAATCTAGGCCGAAAAGGGCTAAGTTGGCATCACTGCACACAACAATGAATAGGAAAGGTCCGAATGTTTTGCTCTTTGTTTGCTCGCGAGCATTGCCATTTAAACTTTTTATTTCTTGGGAAAAACTTTTTTAAACTACTACTTTTTTTTACACTACTGATATTCGCATGGCAATACTGAAAATGTAGCTTCAGTAAGCATAGCATAGAGAAATACACATTTCGGTGCACTCGTAAAATCAAGATCAACAGAAAAGAGTACACTACAGTATTGCATTCGGTGAAGGGTACACAAGTCGAATGTCTTGTGCACACCTCTATTTAGCACTATTGAAAAATGTTCTCTACTTTATTACATCACTCAAATATTCTGTTTCATCAGTGTATAATTTTTTTTTTTCGTTTCTTTTGCATATGGCAACTCGTTGCTAACTTGACATAGAGTTATAAAAGGAATATTATCCGTTCCACATTCTTCCGCAAATGTAGAAAGGATATTTTTATACCAAAATTTAATACAAATCAAAGGGACATATGGACTGTTTCCTTTGACTGTCTCTAATCTAACCAAACAAGGGATTTATTGGAGTCATTTAATTAGTGTTGCTACAATTTTGAAATAACGAATATATATGCTGGTACAAAATTGATGATAAATAGTGATTTAAAATTTAGTTCTCATAAACTTTTTTATTTCTTTATAGTTAAGTATTATAATACGTTCTTAAGTTTACCTATTATAAAGTGCTTTTCATAATTATAGCACCACCTGCACTTCAATAATAACAAACAATGAATTGTCTTCAGGTCATATTCTCTGATGAAAAAAAGTGGAACTTAGATAGACCAGATGGCTATCGATACTACTGTCGTGACCTTAGAAATTCAAATTTTGGGGATATATTCTATTGTTGGGGGGTTATTCCTTTAAGTGGTTGCCTCGAATTTCAGTTTCTATCTACGCGAATGTATAGTACAGAGTACATTATTGTTCTTAGCTGTAGTTTGCTCCTCTTCTTGAGAGAAAATAATGAAAAAATATATTTTACAACAGGACAATGTCAGAATTCATGTCAACAGACAGAGGATGGAATGGTTCTGTAAACAATATATTGAGTTTTTATCATGACCAGCTTACTCTCCTGAATATTATTGAAAACGTTTTCCCAAACGAATTCCTCATTCTTGTCCGAAGATTATATTCAAAATAACAGACAATTTACCAGTACTGAAAATTTGAGATTAAAAATTATCGAAGAGTAGATGAAAATAGACGGAGAAATATTAAATAATCTTTATAAGAATATCAAAGACCGAATATTTACTTTAATAAGGGAGGTTTACTAAGTTTTAAGTATAAATATTTTTGGTAAATAAAGCTTCTTATTGAACAAAAATGAGACTGGTGCTATAATTTTGCAAAGACTAAAAACCTTAATTTTTATACTGAAGTCAAAATTGAGCTAACAATTTGATAAATTTACTGTTATTTTTGTTCTTTTACATTAATACTACAGACAATAAAATGAATTGTCATTTATATTTTTATTAATTTGTAATAAAAAAAGTTTAAAAAGGAAAAAAGTGAACTTAGTACAATCGATCTGAAAAAAGTACAATTTTTTGTGAACGTTAGTACAATTAGTTAAGACCAATTTCCCATCCCTGGTGCTAGCAATGGCTTGAATGTTTATATATGGGAAAGGAAACGCTAAGTCAGAAAATGTTGTTAAAATAATTAATACCGCCTAGAAGCGGTGCTTATTCAGTGACATACTTCGCCAATTTTTATTAGATTATAGAACCATTCAACACGTCCTATTATATGAAGCAGTTTTTAGTGCAGATGTGCATTAAGTTCAAAATTCTGTACTTCACAGAAAATTCTCAAACGAACGAATATCTAAACTTTGCCTGTTGTTTATGCAAACTGAAATTCTGATTAGAGGTGTACGTTTCTTTTTTTGAAAATAAGTTTTTTAAATATTCGTTCCAAAAATGCGTTGTTCTTAAAGTTATGTTTTTATTGAATATGCTGAAAATGGCTAGTATATTCTTTAAGATGTAAACGTCTATTGATGAAAGCGTTTTTCATGTTGAATAATTTCTTAAGTCATTCCACATGTTAAAATATCTTTATTAAAGAAAAAAGCTCGTTAATATTTAATGATGTCGATATTTATCAACATGAGGGGCTAATGGAGACTATTTAATTTTTTTATAATATAAATTTTATTTTATTACATTAATTCTTTTCTTATAAACATTAGAGTGTTCAGTTTTGTGAAAAAGTAAAGAAAATAGGATTCTCTTGCGTAATAACAACAATGCAATTTGATAAAAGAAAACTGGCAAACATAGCCTGACGTAATTTAGTTGAACGTTTTAAAGAAACTCATTTCCATACTGGTCCGTCAATCGTTCATTCTTCTGAAATCATATATTTATGCATTAAAACGAATTTATATTTTGTGTTAAGTACAGTATAGCCTACATTTTAAAATATTACGTACTGATTTACGATAAATGTGATTTAAGGTGGATTAAATATTTTTTATTTAAGTAAACTATTTTTTTGAACGTCCCCGGCCTCACACTAACTCACCCTCACCCAACCTCCCATTACGTAGGGACACGTACACAGTACAGTCCGGACTGTAGCGGGTAAGGGAAAACTTATGGCAACGACAACATAAAACAGCTACAGAATTAATCACAAGCTGAATAAGATAACAAAAAATCGGCAAGAACGAAAATACATTTTTAATGCCAGCATATAAGCTACGTTTTATATTACAAACACTACAATTAAAATCTATAAAATCATAATGTAAGTTAAAATCATTACATAATATACATACATATATGGTATATTATGAACATACATATTTTAAATTTTATTTGGTTATGCCAAGAGCGAACTTACTGTTGCTGGAGAATTTAATTTAACCACGCACGGCAGAACAGCTAAACCTCCTTTTTGTACCACGACACGTGAATTGTTTTTAGTGGCAAATTGTGATCGGCCACCATTTGTAAAGAGATTTTGTGGAGAAGAATTTTTTCCCATATCTAAAAATAAAAAAGTATTTTTGTTAAAATTGTGATATTTTCTAAATCTCGAATAATTATGTCTATAATTTCACGTACGCTGAAAATGTTAGTGTTCTCAAAAAGGTTCACTAAAACCCAATTTTTTTCGTTGTGTACTGATCTTTTCAGTGTACTTCGTACACAAACGCTAAAAAATAGTGTTTGTGAACCCTGCTGAGTACGTTATGTTGGAGTGTGCGTTCATTTGTTGTGTACGTAATGTGTACAAGTTCACAAACATTTAAATGAAAGTTAAAAGTATTTTATTAGCTAAGCTGTGGTCACACTGAAAAAATTTTTGCTTCAAATATGTTTACCCGTATTTGCATTAAATTTTTCAGTAGTTAGTTTACTGGTCACATTGACGGTAAATATTTGAGAAAATTAATTTTCCTAAATAACAATGAAACAGTATCAAATACAGTTTGGAGCAAACATCTTTTTCCCTGCGGCCAGACCGAAATTAATATTTTTGTTTTCTCATAAACAAAATTTTGTTTCATCAGAAAAAGAGAAACAAACGAAAAATGATCAAAAATAAAACAGAAACTTTACAGAACAAAAATAAACAAATTTGTTTTATTAGAATTACAGAATTAAAAAATTAAAGCATAAATAAATAAATAATTAAGTTGCGGAGCAGCTTTTATGTTAATTTTAGAAGAACGCGCTAAATTCAGAAAGAAAAAATACAGCTGTTTAATTGTTTTCTTTTCGATATCAGTGTTGACAACTGAATTGCGCTTAAACGATAAAATAATAATAATAATACCATATTGTATATATTGTTACGCATAGCGAAACGACCTAATATCGTTTAACATTAACGAAAAAGAAAAGTTACAAATACAAAGCCAAGGAGGCAATGCGTACACAATACACACAACACATACATCGAACTTTAAATGCAAACCAGCTACAACAAGTTTGAGAGAAAAAGAGATCGACAAGTAACCAAACATAACAACAAACAATGTTGTTGCAATGGAATTCGCAAGAATGCAAAACCGCGAACATTCTACTTCGAGATCCATCATCAGACTGAAGGCATTCACATATAAAAGGCAGCGTTGTCAACTATAAATTTTCAAAAAGCACCAAACTCGTTCAAAAAACGCGTAATTTTGACAAAAAAGCACTAAAACATATTTTTAATTTTATCACCATTTTATATAACCAGTAAAAAATTTACAAACCAAAATTAATATTATTTATTTAGGTTAAGTTAGGTTAGAGGACGTGTACTTGTCAACTGTGACAAGTACCCGGAGGTCGAAATGACCCATTGTACAACGTCATAGTTTCTCACACCGCTCGTGTTGTGTGCGTTAATTTTTATTCATGAGCGGCGGGACCTACAGTTTAAAGTCGACTCCGAACGACAGATTTTTTGAGAAGCATTTCATGGCAATTTTTACGCTCAGAGTTTTTACCAGAAATCTGCTAAGAAGAAGACGCCGTTCATATTTTCGTTTTGATGTCTGACCTGGGATTCAAACTCGGGCCTTTCGTCTAATAAGCCAACACACTACCTACTAGACCACAGCGACTTCATTATTTATTTAACTCCAGCAATAATAAGGAAAAGAATTGGTACATTTTCGAAGTTAAGTTCATTTACATTTTATACGTCTAAAAAAATTATGTTTAATGTTATGTTGTTAACTTTCACACATGAAAACTTTCATTTACATGTAAAACTACAGTCTTAATATATCGAATTAGTATATACATTTAACTATAGACTAAACTAAAAATTAGTCTAGTCTATAGTCTAATCTATAGACTTTTAGAATTTATAGGCTAATTTTTAGTCTAGTCTATAGTTTTTTTTTTGAGTTGAGTTGGTGTCACTGACATGAAAAGAAAAGCACTAAAAAAAGCACTAGGCACTAACTCGAAAATTTTCCGCGTCGAAAGTTTTAAAAAGCACTAAAAACAGTGCTAAAAGCACTGAGTTGACAACGCTGATAAAAGGGCAAGAGAAAACAGACGAGAGTCAGTGTGAATTCAGTCAGTCTTGTATGCAGTTGCGTTTGAAGTAAAAAGTCGTGTTTCGAAGATATCCGTTGTGAACACTATAGCGAATAGAGTGTGAATAATATCGAACAAGTAATAAATTGTTGTAGTTACTATTGCGTACGTTGTATCGGTTAAGTTTGAACAGTGACACATAAAAGTAGTGTGAATAATAAAGAGTTTCATTAAAATAAACACATATTTGTTTTCACATGGTTTGCAATAAACGAACATACATACATAAACGTTTTTAAAAAGGTAAAAACGTAACAATATACATACAAATTTTGTGCTGTCAAAGACTGGTTTTGGAGATATTGGTCTCTAAAGTCAAGATATTAAATTGCTGCTATAATAAAACTTTGAAGTATAATCATGCCTCACTTTTCAGCAAAAAAAGTTCTTTCAAAGAGTTTTCAATTGACGTATTAAAAATTTGAATCCATTCGTCTATTAAACAAAAATTATGATCTTTACCTGATTTTTTTACAATATTACAATTTTATAGTAGGTTAATCAATTTTTTTTTTTTTTCATATAACCTTCTGTAGCAAATTACATGTATGCTCTTCATTTAGCACAAATTTGCTTTGCAAAAAAATGTTATAAAATTAATACTTTTCTGTTCCAGGCTCATAATAAACTAATGGATAAATTCTTTAAATAAACCTGAGGAAAGGTCTTTACACTATTTTTTTAATTTCTACTTTTCTTATAAAGTTTATTATTAAAAGTGGACAACACTGCTTGCAACATCTGTTATTTGCTATTACAAAATTTTTGCAAGATCAAAAATTTATTTCTTTCAAAAGAGAAGAAAATATTTGACGCGGGTGGTTACACTATGCTCACATTAGAGACATTTTTATTTTTTTATTTTTTTTTTTTTTTTTTTTCGAACGTCCCCGGCCACACACTAACCCACCCTCACCCGACCGCGGAGGGCTCGTCCCCATTCCGTAGGGACACGTACACACCATAGTCCGGACTGTAGCGGGAAAGGGAAAAGCTATGGCTACTAGAACATAAAAACAGCTACAGAACTTAATCACAAGCTGAACAAGGCAACAAAAAAAAAAAAAAACAGAAAAAACAGAATTTGCAAGCAAACAAATTTATTTTCCCGAAATCTTGTTTGCACCCCTAAAATATTTTATGGTCACACTAGAGCAAAGAAAAAATGATGTTCTACTTCAAATATTTACTGGCTAAACACAATGATTAGTGTACGGTATTTTTTCGAACACTACATTTAAAGCCTGTTACCAATTGTGCAGTGTGCTTTTATTTGACGGATGTATGCATGAATAAGAACCAGTTCCTCATAATTGTACTGCATTACGTCATATTGGTTTTAGAGCGAATAGTACGCCTGAAACTAGCCTAAGTTTCTGCTATTCAGATGAATTTTTAGATATATTTTGTGGCGGAATTGGAGCAGTATTTGATTGTTCATTCAAACAACAGCACTTGTTTCCATCCATAGCATGAATTGAATCCTTCACGTGGGTGTCGGCTGGTAAAGGTGGTTGTCCGATAAGGTGTCCTAAGCTAAGGTGGGCATCGGCAATCATATGACCTCAGGGTCTGGTGAGAGAAGGCTCCCACCATAAGATAGACTAAGGTGCTACACGGCCTGTACTAAGAGTCAGCCTGACTAGGGGCCAATCAAAAATACCCCAGCCGCTAACGCAGTATTGTGTTACCTGGCGACTTCAATGTTTAATAAGCCCTACCTCGAATAGACCTTCCTCTTATCCACAGTTCGTGGAACCAAAAAATGAATGAAGAAAAACAAAAAAAATACCTGAAAAACAAAAAACAAACCGAAACCTGGCTCCGCAAAAGATGCAGAGGTCGGGCCCCGCAAGGTGGTCTTAGTAATGTTAAGGTTGACACCGCTCCAAAACTCAGAGAACCGAAGCAGCGGTGCAGGAAGCGATTAAGCGCTAGGCGAATTCTAGACAGGATTGCCAAGATTCCAGTAGACAGCCGTACGCAGCGTGAGTTGCAATCACTGACCTGGGCCAAAGATAAGCGTGATGAGTTAGAGAAAATGTCGGACGTGAATGTAGCCGTCAAAATCCAGTGGCCTTCGCAAGGCGATGCACCAGGTGCTGAAAACTGCATGCATGGATATGGTGGTTGTAGATCCCTCAGATCCAGACGTAAATATTACTCTGTCAAAGTGGAGGCTAGTAGAAGATGCCCTCGCGGACGTGTCTTTTAGAAGTAATGGAGGAGAATCCGGGACCGATTCCAGTTTATCGGGTGTGTGCCTGGCACCAAGGACACTTGAAATTAGTAGCGAGTGCCGACAAAAGAGCCTTGAATCTCTGGATCCAAGAATCGAGATCTATAGCGAACACGGTTTCTGAATTAGGGTTCAAAAAAAAGCTGGTTCATGCTAAATTTGTAGGTAGAAATTAACTTAATAGCATATTTCCTTCCTTCTTTCAGTAATAAATACCTAACTACGATTTCGACGGATGTCAATGGTAAGCATTGGATCTGCTCAAGCTATACGGCACATGACCCAACCGATTATCCACCACCAGATCCAGTGAAAAGACTGGTCACCGAGCCAAGTTAATCTGCTGATTGGGTGTGATTTCAATGTTCTGCGTACTATATGAGGCAGCATGGACAGGGATAGTCACTCTTTTATTTTATTATCTCTTCTGATTTGTATGGTATGCAATTTGGGTAGTACGGATATAACCATTGCCTTAAAGAATAGTTATGATAACGTCAGAGTTTCGAAAGTTTTGGAGGAGCATTTCTTCTCTAACCATAGATGCATTAATATTTCTCTTGATAGGAGACTAAAAGTATAAATGGGATTAGGAATTCTATGAACACGAATTGGGATCTTTATTATCGTTTTATCAATATGGGACTTGAAGCCTCTGTAGCTGGTTTTATAAAGTTCATAACAGGAGCTTTTAAGAGATCGCGTCCAAAATTGGTTAGAAAGGGGGGAGGGGCGCAAACCCCACTGCCCCTAGGTGATTACAAGAAGAATGTGAGACGCGCCAAGTGAGATTCGTGGAGAAGCTCCTGTAGAATTTGGAAACTATCAACGGAACCTCTAGATTAAGGAAGATTCTCGCAAGAAGATCCTCCGTACTACAAAGGATGGATGGTTGGAGAATCAACTCCGAAAGGGAGCCTGTTGTGAATCACATTTGCTATTGAGACAAAGCTCATTATGCGAACGACTGTTTCATAAAGTGGTTTGCAGGAGCGCTAATATTCAATTATGTCAATCAAATGGGCAATAGATGGATTTAAACCGTTTAAATCCCCGGGACTTTTTACTGAATCACATTATGTTATTTATGGAGATGTTTTCTGACAGTGTTCGGTGAAACCATATACTATCGGATTGGTGCTAGGTGGAAATCTTCTATTGAGGCAACGGCATGCATATAATAGAGGAAGGTCTTTTAAGACTGCCTTACACAACGTAACGTGTAGGATAGAGAGATCGCTGGCACGAAAAGATTATTCCTTGGCTGTTTTTCTGAACATAGAAGAAACCTTCAACAATGTGGAATAAGATGCTATTTCCGGCCCACTGACAAGACTGGGTATACAGGAAAGCTATCATGGAAACCTAATGTCATTAATAGACTGAGGAAAGCCTTCATCGTCCACCACACCTAGGCTGACTCACTAGATCTACAAAGCGGTGGTCAGACCTATCTTGCCTGGTGCGATGAGAATCCCTAGGTTGTAACAATCTGCTACATGATTATTATTAGAGCTTTGAGCACCATTACTGCGTTCGCAATGGTCTGGCGATTGACCTCTACTGCAGGGGCGTGGCGGCTAAGATTTGTAGACGTCTCTGAGCGACTGGACAATAGCAAGTTTACCGACAAAGGAATATTACAAGACGATAGTAAATATTCGATGATTTGTAGCCTTTTGTAATTATTACCGAAGGTTTATTAAAAATTTTTCTGAGTATTCCAGACACCTCACGAGGTTGTCAAAAAAGGGTGTGGCATTTGAATGGACAGAAGATTGTGAATTTGCATTCAGATACCTGAAGAAGGCATTAATTTTGTATAACGACGGATGCAAGTAAACATGCATGCGGTACTGTCTTGACTCAAGAACATCAGGGTAAACAACTTCCCATAGCTTATGTTTTCTAGACGTTTAGAAAGGGTAAAAGTAATAAATCAACCATTGAATAGGAGTTAACTGCCATACACTGGGCTATCACACATTTCAGACTATATATCTATGGAAAACCTCTTTCTTATCTGTTCTCAATGAAAAACCCAAGTTCCAAATTAACGAGAATGAGGCTAGATCTGGAAGAATATGATTTTACAGTTGAATACCTTAGGGGCAAAGACAATTATATCGCCGATGCATTATCGCGAATTGCTATAGATGATTTTAAGGAAATGAATAGAAAGGTATCGTGCGTGTTAAGAGTCACGACAAGGGCATTGACTAAGCAGAAAGACAGTAGTAAAATAAATAGTCAGCATAGAGCAAATAAAACAGATGTATAAGATGAACCCAAGATATATGTACCAAAAGTGAAATTTGACTTAGGAAAATTTTTCTCTAGGTACGAGAAAGCGGCCAGTAAATTGAATATCAATAAACTACAAGTAGCACCTAGTAAGAAGATTTTCGAATTTATCTCAAAGTTTGAATTTAAAAATATGGGCAATAGGGTATGTGGGGGTGAGCGGAGAGAGAATAAAATAAAATATTTGGCGAGAATGCGGGTAATGAAAAAATACAAAAGTATTAGTTTTAATAATCAAATTATTATTTAATCGCGTAATGATCTCTTTTCTTTAATATGATTAACAATTCACAATAATTTATTTAAGTACAGGGGTGGTTTGTACACTTAAACTAAACTAATATTTAGGACTTACAACTAGGGTGGCCAGCGTGAACAGGTTACTAAATAGAATTAAAATAGCGCTTTTAAATGAAATAAAGATAATTGATATAAAGAATTCTAGAAATCATGATGACCCTATCGAAGAACGACATTGCGGTATATATAGAACCGCAGAGAAAATAAGAAGGACGTAGCTAAATATGTAAATTCATGGCAGAAATGCCCAATAGAGAAAACTATCAAACACGTTAAAAGCAGAAACACCTAACAAACCGTTCGATACAGTGTATGTAGACACAACTGGACCATTTCCAAGATCAATACATTGAAATGAGTACGCAGTCACATTAATATGTGATTTAACTAAATACTTAGTAACAATACCAATACCAAATAAATTGGCGATCGCAAAAGCGATATTTGAAAATTTTATACTTACCTATGGCCCAATGAAGACGTTTATTATGGACATGGGTACAGAATATAAAAATTCTGTACTAAACGAATTGTGCACTCTGTTGGAAGTCGAGAAAGTAACATCATCAGCACATCATCACCAGACCTTAGGTACAATAGAAAGAAGTCACGGAACTTTTAATGACTATGTATGTTCCTACATATCTGTAGAAAAAGATGACTGAGATGAATGGATTAGGTATTTTGCAGATTGTTTTAATACAACACCATCGACTGTACATAATTATTGTCCTTTTGAATTTGTTTTTAGCAAAGTAACTTATACGAAGTTGACGATTATGCCAAAGAGGCAAAATTTAGATCAGAAGTTGCACTTAAGAGGGCAAACCATTTATTAGAAATAAATAAAATCAAGCAGAAGAATAACTATGACAAGGATATATTAGATTTTAATTTTAAAATAGGAGATTTAGTTTTACTTAAGAATATTACAGGACATAAATTAGAGGGATCATATAAAGGTCCATACAAAATCAAAAATATAGATTTAAGAAATATTGCAACTATAGTTGATAAGAAAAATAATAAAAAAAACAAGTAGTTCATAAAAATAGACTTAAGCTATATAACAAATAATTTTAATTGGCCAAACGAGTAAAATAAATAGTGATCGTGTGTGGCTCTCTTCATACTTTACCGTGGGAATTATTATGGACAGCGGACGCATGTCATATGACATCCACTTGTCCCACGATAAACACACACACAAACCCTTTAAATATAGTTAAGTATTGATTGTACACACAAACATGTGTTCTAGTATTAAGCTGAACTAAAATTGTATTAGAAGTAAGGGGTTGATTTGGAATTGCCAAATCCGTCAAAATAATTTTTCCGCACACCTTTAAAATTATTTTTGCATAAACTGATCTGTTCTTCAGCTACTGTGTACATGCCAGGCTCTTGGTCGGAGGATCTGGAATGAACTGTAATGCTTTGATATTAACAATCTGAGTCGCTTCATTGGAAGCTCCGAGTGATGGCTGGACTAGGGGAATATGTAAAACTGTGGAAAAACTTACGTCCTGTATAAGGTCTAAGTGTGTTCATCGAGGGGACAGCCACTTCTGCCTATGAATGATACGAGCACATATTTTTGTCCATTAACATTTATTTCTTACATACAACATAACAGCACCTTTTAAAAACGTTAAAAATATGAGTTCGTAGATTGCAAATAAAATAAAAATAAATATGTGTTTACTTTTAAATCAATTCTTTATCCGCACTACTTTTGTGCCACTGTACTTGTACCACGTATACAACAATAAATATCACAATACGTGCTTATTCGTTGTATTTCTCTACTTACAAACTTTTCGTAAGCAACAACACTTGTTCGTTATTCTTCTTTGCTCACAACCTTCTTGTAAGCACAACCCTTGTGCTCGCTTAACACTAACAACTGTTTTCTTCACACGCTACTTGTTTGCATCTTGTCTTCACACACAACTGATTGAATTCGAACTTCATCATTGTTCGCTTTGTCTTGCCTTTTATATCGCTGAATCAGTAGTGTGATGAATGCTCTCGTAGGAGAATGTACATGTACTTGTTTTTGTTTGTTTACTTCTTTGTTCCCTGCACTTTATTGTTTGCTATATTTTTTTCTTATTCATTGATCACGTGATCAAGTGCATTGTTTCGTTTTTGGAGCTTTTATCATTTCATACATGATTAAGTCCATTGTGTTGTTTTTGGAGCTTTTATTTATTATTTTAAGAACACCACTTCTACTTTCGTAACAATACTTATATGTAAAAGTGCGTCTTAAAATTAAACTCAGTAAACTAAAAATATATAATCATCCTAACTGCTCAAAAACGGCCCTCTTGAAAGCGATGCTCATACGAAAATTCTTTATAACTGGAACGAGAGCATATTATCGTGTTAACATGAATCTCTATCCAATTGCCAAAGACTTCAAAAGCAAACAAAAAATATTTCAAATGATAAAATCGCTACATATGTATGTGAATACTATATATACATCACAAGATGGAACTGTTAAATAAAAAAGTTATAAAACAAACAAAATTCTTGAAAATAAAATAACAAAGTCTAAAGTAATCGAGTGTGTTTGCTACATACATACATACATAATTGGCCATTACAACCCTTCAGTCAGGATTACGACCTAGCTTCTTACACCACTTATGTTGTGTGCGTTAATTTTATACACGAGTGGTGTGACCTACAGTTTAAAATCAACTCCAAACGACAGATTTTTGAGAAGCTGTTCATGGCAATTTTTACTCTCAGAGTCTTTGCCAGAAATCTGCTGAGAGGAAGTCGCCGAAGAAAAATTTTTCGTTTTGATGTCTGACCTGGGATTCGAACCCGGGCCTTTCGTCTAATAAGCCGACACACTACCCTCTAGACCACGGCGACTTCGTTCTTCGTGTTCTTGCTACATGGCCACCAAATGAGCATTAAGTCGTTTGTAAACTAGAAAGACAGAATTTTTTGCAAAAAACCGCCAATCCGGACATTCAAAATGCCGTTATTCTTTCAATCGAAAGCAAATTCAAAATCCGCGGATCACGTAGATGAGTTAAGTTATACGAAAGCCCAATCCTGATCTTTTGCCGCAGAACATGATGCATACAGGCAATTAAAGTGGCGAAATAGTATTTGTTTATGTACATAAAAAAATTACACTATGTGACAAAATAGAAAAATTAAATACATCGAGCCAATGACATAGTGTAGGTTGTGAGTTATGTTGAACAGAACTCAAAAAACATTTTTGATATTTTGTAAAAACTGCTTTTTTTGGACTTTACGCACAAATTTATTGATAACTCCAACATATCTGGTCCAATTTTCAAATTTAAAGTTTGTTGAAAAGGCGAGAGATGGACGTTTAAAACGATGTATAAGGATGTTAAAGGATTTTTAATTTATTTTTAGTAAAAAAAAATATGTTTTATTGTTTATTTTCACTACTTTTTCACTTCACTACAAAATAACAACTGAAACTTAATATTAATTATTAACCCTAATTTACAATTTGGTTACAAAATATTGCTTACTAGCCAAAACTGTAAAACGTGTGTCTTATGAAATATTGGATAAGCGTGTTGACAAAATATGCTTATTAATTAAAATTGTAAAAATACGTTTCATGTGAAATATGAGTGTTTGCCTGGGAATGTGCCAGCAAAAATGGAATGAATGGTTTTTCGTTAACACCTCCCCTTTTAAATCCGAGCGCCCTCGTTCGGTCAAAAATACGGAATGTCCGATTTTTTGGTAATCCCCTTTTGTTCCGGTTTCTTCCTTTGTGATAACTCTGTTAATGATGTGCGACCCGATGGAACTGCATTTATCGCTGTTGGAATAATGAGTGTCTTGTTGTACCTTTTCAGTAACCTTTATTTTATTAGAAGAATTACCATGCAAGATAAGGCCATTAAAGAGAGACCGAAGTTAACTGCTAGACGCTTTTTATGTTTGTTCTCTAGCAGGCCAATGGCTTCCGTGTTATTTATTCCTATCTTTTTCACCATTTCCAATGTTAGGGTTTCTTCTATATTTTGGCCAAGATACCTGGGTTGCAGGATTGCCGATAACAGTTGTAACTGTGTTTCTTCATAAAAATTATAGGTTTTATCAGCTACTGACACAGATACATTAGAGAACAGTAAGGTTTTATGGTTTCCCGTCGATGAGAATTCTTACATTAAATTGGTTTTGCATTATTGTTGCTGGTAAAATTTCCTCAACAGTGCTAATTTGCTTTTTATTAAGTCTACCAGACACATATTAGTTTCCAGATTACCCAAATTATGTCTATTCCATATTGTGATATTATTATAATTTTTACAATCTTTTTTATTTCGTAATTTACATTTCCACATATAAAATTTTTTCTAAAAATTATTTTGTTTACATATTTTCCAAATTTGATGGGTCTTATTAATACTTTATTACATGAATTTACATTTGGGGTATTCACACGGTGTACTAAGCTGATGCTAGTGGATGAATTCAGACGAAATTCCAAACATTACCCATTTGAACTTTAACGTATCAATTCAAGTATTTAATACAAAAATTAATAGAAACAAATCGCAGAATTTTACGTTTAATGTTCATAAGTGTACATATTCTTTTGAATAATTCGTTTACGAATTCAGTTCCTCTGTTTTAACCGTATCGAAACATTCATATTTCAATATAAATCTTTCTACAAAAATTTTTCCCATCTCAGATGCTTCTTTAGTTTCTATTGAAAATGCGTCAATGTACTTTGTTAGTTCACATTGCGGAGTTAATATATATCTACATATATCCGTTTGATATTCTTAAGGTGCGGTCAGATATGGCAAATGTTTGCCATAATTTTGTTTTCCCTTGTTTGCCAGAAATATGTTTGACTGAAACAACTAATATTTTGTTTTGTGGTCACACTACGCACATTTATTTTCCCATTTTTGTTTCTTAAAATAGCGGCAAACAAAAGTTTGGCAAACATGTTTGCGATATGGTCACATTTAAAAAATATTTACCAAAAAAACACATGTTTGACCAGAATTTTGGAAAACAAAAATATTTATACACATTATCACACATAATAGAAAGTGAATATTTTTTCGTTTTGTGTTACGAAGCTTCTGTGCTATTTTGGGAAGGGAAAAAATAAAGAAAAACGACTATGGCTTTGGAAATGGGTTCATGCATAAAATAAGAAAAAAACTGAAAAATTATGTTTTTAATCACAATAAAATTAACATAAACAAATGTTTACATTTTTCCAGTGCAGCCAATCACCATATTTAAAATCGCTGTAATGATGTACATAACTTAAAATAGATGTTAAATCTAAAAATTGGAAATCGAATATATATAAATTGAAGGAATTCTTTTAGGTCTAATTGAAAATTATTTATCGATATTTTTGAGAATGGTTTTCAGGTCACTTTGTTTGAAAATTTATCCTCAAAAATAATTGAATGAATGATTGAATTCCAAAATGTACTCTATGTGTGTAAAGAAAAATTGGAATTATGTTGCTGCGTTGAATTACAATTCTCCATTACAATGACTCGTACCGTCCACTTCAAGAGTTCCAATCATTACATTGTACTTTGAATATTTTAACATGTTTATTTTCAGGAACAAAATTTATCGTGATAATTTGGAAAAAAAATTAAAATCATTACAATAATAATGAAAAATTTTCTATAACAAAAACATGTACTAAAGAGTTAAGTCGTTTCAGGCATCTTTTTCTTTAATGAGATTTAAAAAAATAACCATTATACTGAAAAATCATTAAAACCCCTGAATAGCTTTCATCTAGAAAGGTACAACAATTGATATATGCATTAACGTTAATTTATATTTCAGGCTTTGAATGTATCTCTGTATATGTAGGCACCCAAATATTTATATCTATCATTTACAACAAATAAAAAGGTTTCCATAAAATAAATTATTTATTTTCTTCAAATTTGTATTCATTAATTTTAATTTTTTGCGATTTTAGTGATGTTTTAGTTTTGTTAGTATGCAATACAGTCTTAAACAGCTGTTATTTGCCACCGTTTCCCCTTACGAAAAATATATAAGAGCAAACAAATATTTGCCAAAAAATCATAAAAATATTTGCCACAGGGTGGTCACATTAAAAAAACTTTTGTTTGCCGGCAAACAATTTTATTTGCCAAAAATGGCGAATTTTTCTGTTTGCCACGCAAATTTATTTTGTGGTCACATTATGGCAAACAAATATTTTATGTTTTTTGGCAAATATTTTTTAGATGTGACCGAACCTTTAGTGGACCTACAGTGTCTAATTGTACATATTGAAATGGTCTTGTAGGTGTGTTAGTTATTTGGACTGGTGCCTTAGTATGCCTAACGACTTTGTTTCTCTTACATGATTCGCAATGGCTGTTAAAATCTTTGATCATTTCAGTTCATATTCTTCCATATGGGGTTTCATGATATTCTTTTATTATCTCTTGCTGTCACTCTTTTCCAATATCCTCTCTGGTTGTTTAAATAATATAGTTTCTATAGGTTTCTACCAACATTTATCTCTATTTTGCATGCGATGTGTTTTGGGCATACCACGCTGTCCTCTTCTAGCTGTATATTTATTGCCTGTATTATTTCTGTTCTAGGTGATATTGTAAATTTATTTATATATGCTCTTAATGGTAAAACGTCTATCGCTATAGGAAATCCCTTTTTTATTATTTGATACTCAAAGATTATTTTATTTTCTGGAAATACCAGTCTCAATATTTCGGTTAACATTGTTTGTATTGCTTTATTCTCAATACCCGTAATTCTGCAAGTATTTTGTTCTTTTATTTCATTACTTCCTATAAAATCTTTACATATTGAAATATCTACACCCGTGTCTATCAAAAATTTCACGAAATTTTCTTCATCAGTCTTAAATGTCACAAAATGTGGTGCATTCATATGTGAATTGTAAATTTTCGAAATATATTCTTTTTCATATTGTTACGTTTTTACCGTTTTAAAAACGTTTAATTAAGAGTTCGTTAATTACAAACCAAGTAAAAACAAATATGTGTTTATTTTAATGAAACTCTTTATTAATCACACTACTTTTATGTTCCACTGCCCAAACTTATACAAAGTACACAACAATAACTATAACAATATGTGCTCGTTCGATGCTCTTCTCTGCTTATAACCTGTTTATAAGCAACAGCACTCGTACGTTATTCTCCGCTTACAATCTTTTTGTAAGCTCGACGCTTCTGCTCGCGTAAACACTTAAAAGTCTTCGGTAGACTTTACTACGGACCAGCGTTCCGTTTTGGTTCAATCGGAAAATACAATTTGTATCTGTAAGATTTAAAGTTAGGTGTATTATTTACTTTCAGATCTAAAAACGAAAATAAAATGTGTAGGTAAGAAAATATGTAGTTAGAAATCATATTTTAACGTACTTTAACGTTTACATAAGGAACAACGTAATGTTTGTAAATTTTAGCAATAAAACGTTAATTTTATACTGAGTAATATATAGTTACTTAAGTTCAAATATTGGTAGGATTGGAATAATTTTGGTAAGAATATTGGTAGGGAAAAAGTTTTTTTTGTGACAACGCTGTTACGGATGCAACTTGTCTTCACACCGCGACTGATTAGTTCATAATAGAGGTGTCCGAACATTCTCGTCGACGCCAGCGTTGCCAGTAACTTTTTTAAACTTATTATTTCTGGAGAAATTTTTATTTTTAATTTAATGCGGAAGCAAAGGATATTTTTGTTTTTTAACGCAATTTTATTTTCATTTTCCAAAAATATAGCCGTGTAATTATATAAAAGTAATAAAAATAATAAAACCAAAAACAATTTATACAAAACATACTATTTTTGTAGTTATTAATCTTTTCTTGTATTTGATTAGGAAATTGTTGATCAATATTTGGCAATGCTGGCCAGTAACTTTTTTAAACTTATTATTTCTGGGGAAAATTTTTTTTTTGAATTTATGGCGAAATTAACGCAATTTTATTTTCATTTTCCATAATAATTTTTTTTTTTTATTTTTTGTTTTGCCACTGCAGAATTGATTTTAAATTATTATGTTTAAATCACCCGCGCACGTAAAATCGTAACCTACTCACAACAATGAATAAGAAAGGTCCGAATGTTTTGCTCTTTATTAAACTACTACTTTTTTTTACACTACTGTACACACCTCTATGCAACTTAACACAACGCTGAATGAATTCTTACCAGTGTTGCCATCTTATGTGTAATTAGACATATTGTGTTTAATTTTTGATTTTGTGTGCTATTAGCTTCGTGTGTAATTTTACTTTTTGTTCTACCTTTTTCTTTAGTCGCTAATTTTTAACAGTCAATTTGATAACACTGATTATTTTGGAAATTTACTGCAATTTCTAACACCAGGTTTCAATAATAAACACCTGTATTCTTCTCTTTCCAATTTAAACATAGTCTAGCAGGTAGTGTGTTGGCTTATTAGACTGAAGGCCCGAGTTCAAACCCCAGGTCAGACATCAAAACGGCATAAAGTCTGGGAGTAAATAAAATTACCATGAAAAATTTTTCAAAAATCTGTCGTTCGAAGTCAACTTTAAAACTGTAGGCTCCAAGACTCATATATAAAATTAACGCACACTACACAAGTGGTGTGAGAAGCCAGGTCGTAATCCTGACTGAAGTGTTGTAATGACCAATTATGTAAAGCATGCAAAGTGCATATTTGAACTTACATGTCTTTTTTGTGCTTCAAATAAAAGTTGGAAATGTATGTACATATATTATTTTAAGTATATATATGAACACACTACATAACTTTAATGTTTACATAATATATGTGTGCAATATTTGTGAAAATAGAATTGTGTGTGTAATTTTTCTTCAAATGTGTAATTTCGATGACAGTTGTGTGTAAGTCATGCAGTTGTTGGTAGTAACACTGATTCACACTGACTCGTTGTCTGCTTTCTCTTGTCCTTTTATATGCGAACCTCTTCAGTCTGATGATTTTACCTGTGCTGATGATGGTTCTCGAAGTGGAATATTCGGGGTTACGCATTCTCGAGAATTCATTTGCGACTACGTTGTTGTTTTTGCGTATGCTTACTTGTCTATTCCTTTTGCTCTCATGCTTGTTGTTTTTACCTTGGTGTCGTGTGTATACCTTGTCTCTTGTTTCGTTGCGCTTGAGTTTTCTATCTCTTTCATACTCATACTGATATTGTTATTGGTTGAAATGGTTCTATGTACATACGTGTTAGTGTAGCTGGTAACTTGTTTATTGTTGTTATGTGAAACGACATTAGGTCGTTTCGATCTTCGTAACAATATTATAATGAATGGAAAAATAAATTGGTATTTATAAAGATCTTAAAAAGAGCCTAAATAGAATTTGCACTCAGGGTTATGTAGACAAAACTTGAAAAGATATTGAAAACCTTACCTTACTCACTATAAGAAAAAAAATCGAAAGGAAAATCTTACAGTATTTAAAAACAAGCAACATGGAGTCGTTTGGCATTTTCAATTAATTTAATGGATCTTAACTTGAGAAAATGTAAATACATGGTTTTCTCTCGCTGGGGTATAATTTCGTCCACTTATGTGATTTGGGAGTATTATTGGATATTAAATTGTCTTTTATTGATCATATTAGTTTGATGATTGGCAAGGCTCGGGATGTTCTTGGTTTTATGAAAAGATAGGCTAGGGAATTCATTGATCCTTATATAACATGACTACTGTACATTTCAATTGTTAGACCTATTTTGAAGTATGCGCCTGTTATTTGGAATCTATACTATCGTTGTCACAGTGATTCAATTGAGTCTGTGCAGAAACAGTTTTTATTGTTCTGTTTACGTGACTAAGGATGGGATTATGCCAATGGGCTTCCATCATATGAGGATAGATTAGCTTTGATAAAACTTCCAACTTTGGAACGTAGAAGGGCTGTTTTAGGGGTTTGTTTTGCTTTTAATCTGGTTAAAGGTGATATCGATTCTGAGTTTTTGCTTTGTAGCCTGAATTTCACCATTCCAGCAAGATTTTCACGGCACTATCGTCCTCTTTCTTTAGATTTCTATAGAACGGACTGTGGGTGTAATTTTCTTTTTCGTAGATTATTTTACTTAGATTATGATTTTATAGATTTTAATTGTAGTGTTTGTAATATAAAACGTAGCTTATATGCTGGCATTAATTTATAAATTATTGTATAAAAATGTATTTTCGTTCTTGTCTTAGATAGTTCCGTTTTATTGTTACCTTATTCAGCTTGTGATTAAGTTTTGTAGCTGTTTTATGTTGTCGTTGCCATAACTTCTCTCTACAGTCCGGACTGTAGTGTGTACGTGTCCCTACGTAATGGGGCCGAGCCCTCCGCGGTCGGGTGAGGGTGGGTTAGTGTGAGGCCGGGAAAGTTCGAAGAAAAAAAATTTTGCATCACAGTTGGCAGGTTCGCCATGTAATGTAAGTATAGTTTTTACTACGAGTCTATGCCCTATAGAATTCTAGTTCCTTTGAAAAGCTTCAGAATTTTGGAAGGCTTTATTTTATGGCAATGTTAATTGCCAAAGTTGTCGACAAATAAAACAACTCGTTTAAAGTCAGAATTATTAATTTTGTTTAAAAAATTTCACTGCTTAAATACTATTTCTTATTCTATCCCTGTAGGAAATCAAACTAATTTTAAAGTAACTTTGTTCACGCTGGCCACCCTAATCTTAAGCTTAACTTAAGTTTTTGTACAACCGTGTGGTTGTGTGATTGTGAATAGTTAATTATATGACAGAATTGTTATGAATATAAAACAAAAAGAGATTATTGTCAAATCCACCCCCGAATTGTAAGGTACGTTTGTATGTACTTAAATAAATATTAAATAATCTAATCAATTGATTTTTTTATTATTCTCGGCAATATTTTATTTTATTTGCTTCCCCGCTACCCCCACATTTTGGTCCTTCGAGCCGGATAATCATCCCCTAAAAAATAAAATAAAATATTTGACGAGAATCTCCTTGCAGATTTACTCGAAGTTCGCTCCATTTCATATTTGTTGCTGGAAACTACAGCATTTTCTCCGTTTTGGATTTGTTCGGTTAATTTCTATCCCCTAATTAATTTTTATTGTTTACAAGGTATGTAAAAACCCACATCAATTTTGCTGTGAAATATTAGTGTGAAAATAAGCAAAAAACAAAAGAAATAATAAAGTTTAGTGGTGTGTCTGTGAAGTGTAAGAATATAAGGATAATAAAG
Source organism: Sarcophaga peregrina (assembly GCA_014635995.1). Lineage (NCBI taxonomy): Eukaryota > Metazoa > Arthropoda > Insecta > Diptera > Sarcophagidae > Sarcophaga > Sarcophaga peregrina. Next base: position 59,105,442 of record CM025791.1, read on the forward strand.
AGCAAGAAAATAAAAACAAACGGAAAAAATACACTAACAACACAGAGTGCGTTGATCTTGCGTGTTGTTTTTGTGTACTTGCTTTATAAACAGCTGGAAGGTTGTCACAGAATAAGGTGGCCGCTGTTTCAAATATCTTATATTCTTGCACCTATTACATTGCGATTACATTATTTTATATTTTTGTTTGTTTTGAGACATTTCTTTTCTTTTTATTTAATTAGAGGAAAATATATAGACATATATTGTTTATTTCCTATACATATCCTTATTATATTATATATATATATTTCAAAGGGAAGATTTGATTGTTAATATTTTTAATAACCATTTTAATCGCGATTTTAATATTTTTTATTTTGTGGATTCGATAATTTTCCCTTGTATATCGGTATTCGAACATATTATTTTTTCTCCATTTCTCGGATTAATTTCGTATTGAACTAGTAGTTCTAAATATTTCCCTTTTTCTTATTTTTGGGATTGTATTCGTATTTTTTAAAATTTTCGGCTTTTTTTCACTCGTTTTCAAATTTTCTCGTTTGCTACTATTCGGAATTTTGCATTTGAAGCCCCCTTTCGTGAACATCCTTATTTTATCGTTCTCCTTTTATTTTGAGTTTTTTACCACCTTTTCTTGATCCCAGTTGTAGTAAAATGGCCGCATTAAGAAACCTAACGAGGAACTTTAATCGCTTAGCCGATTTTGAGAGTTTCATACAGGCTATCCCTAAGGAAGAACATTCTGTTCATACTCTGAGTGTCCATCGACAGGAACTAACCCGTTTGTGGGAAACGCTTCCCACACTTACGAGGACTTATTGGACAGTGCCGAGGATACCAAGGTATCTTCTAAGGACTTGAAGGCCAAGTATATGTCGGGATATACGATATATTTTCAATGCATCTCGGTCATTGATGGGTTGACAGATAGCTTTAAGAGCAAGGCTTCGAACCCCCCTACAAATAGTATTCCGATACATCTTCCCCCATGTGACACCCCGACCTTTGCTGGTGACTACGCATCTTGGCCAACGTTTAGGGACATGTTTTCGGCCATTTATGGGACCAACCCCCATATTAGTAACATCCAAAGGATGTATTACCTTTTACAAAAGACAGAAGGTGAGGCGAGGGACATTATTCGAACCTGCCCCATGACGTTTTAGTGAATTCTCAATTGAAAACCCTATTTAACCTCTCCTCTATATCAGAAGAATATGGCCCTTCCATCAAGAATTTGCAGCGGACAATTAATGATTGTGTAGCGAATTTGTCGTTGCTGGGCATAGAAACTCAGAACTGGGATATCATCTTTGTTTATATTTGCTCTACTAGACTTCCCGAACACACTCTTGGTCTTTGGGAGCAATCTCAAGGGCCTTGCTCAGACTTACCTAAATGGAGTTCCTGACTGCCAGATACCGAACACTCGAATCAGTGTCGGACATTATCGGCAGCCACAATTTCTCCCAAGGTACTGCTCGTGTTAATAGCCAAAGCAGTTCTGTTAACTCTCGAACTTTTGGGACGACTGTGGCCCCTAACTTACCTAAAAGCAAATGTCCAGTTTGCAGTGAAAATCACCCCATTCGTTTGTGTTCGGACTTTTTAAGAATGACGGTTTGTGATCGTTTGGCGACCGTTAGAAGGCATAAATGCTGCACGAATTGTTTGGCTGCCTCGCATGAGTTCAAAAGATGCCAGAGCTCAAATGTTTGCTATATTTGCAAACAAAAACATCATTCGCTACTTCATCGTATCGAATCTCCCCCCCGGGAGGAACTAAAGACTGGAACTAACCTCGCTAACCCTTTTAACCCAGACAGTTCTTTGGAATTCCCTCGGACTTCTCCTGCACAAAAGCGAAATGAAGTGGATAATGCCCCATCCGCTGCTTCTCGACCTTTTCAAAATTTTGCTACCCGAATACAGTCCACCCCGTCTTCAACAGTGCTGTTAGGAACTGCCAACGTTAATATAAAGTTGAATAATGCCATATTTTCAGCAAGAGCTCTGATTGACCTAGCATCTCAAGCTACTTTCATCTCTCGAAAGTTACAACGGAAGCTAGATCTTCCAACCTATTCGACACCTGCTGCCACTATTGTGGGCCTTAATGGCAAAGTGGTAGCAAACTCAACAAAAGTTTGTAATGTTTCATTACGGTCTCCCATTGATCCATCGTTTAAATTGACCACAGTGGCATATGTTGTCGAAAAGCTCACTGGTCAATTACCCACATGCTCGTTAGCGAAGTATGCTGATTTTGATGCACCCGATCTCCCGTTAACAGATTTTAAATATGCGCATATGGATTTGCTATTGGGTGGAGATGTATATCCCCAGATAATGCTTTCCGGATTTCGAAAAGACTCCAAAAATCCTTTGATCGCCCAACGAACCGTGTTCGGTTGGATTGTAACTGGCAAAACAAGTCAGTTATATTTGTTATCCTTAAAGTCTAAAATCCCTACAGACTTGAGTCTTGGTGGATCTCGTAAAGGTGCGTTTGTTCAAGGTAAGAGATCTGATTGCTCCAGAGCCCCGAGATTGAAACCTCATACGAGGAAGTAATTGGTGAATATCTTTCCCTAGACCTCTCGCCAATCATGACAATTTTATTCTCCTCCTCATGTCGTTTTAACTCCCATCACTCATCTTTTCTCTTGTGCTACCCGAATACCCACTAGATTCCGAATATTTGAAATTGTCAGACGCCAGCACCGCTTAAACTCTGGGTTTACGTTGGAATGCGAGCATTGATACATTTTGCTTCAAGCCAGCTCCAACGCCCTATTTCCCTGTAGTCACAAAACTTTCTGTCTTTTTTCAAATAGCCAAAGCTGTTTGACCCCGTTGGGTGAGTGGCACCTAAAATCGTAGTTGCTAAGATAGTTATGCGACAAAGTTGTTAAAGCAGAACAGATTGTGGCGAATGTTTGAAACCCATGACGTTTAACAGATGGCTCGAATTTGTCGATGATTATTCGTACATCGACAGGATTAACATCCCCCGTTGGGTTAATTTTAACCCTTAGCGTGAAGTACTTCATGCATTCTGTGATGCTTCTGAGAAAGCATATGCCATTCTGTATAGTAGAGTCCTAACCCCGTCTGGTGAATTTATCACCCACTTGCTCGCTGCCAAAGCAAAAGTTGTGCCTGTATAAGTTAAACTTTACCCCGTTGAGAGCTCTGCGATGCAACTCTATTGGCAAAAAATGGTATTTTCACTTCGCAAGAAGCTGGATCTTACCTTTGTGGGACAGTTACGACTATCGTTCTGTCCTGATTTCAAAAACCCCCGTGCCATTGGCCAACTTTTGCGGCAAATCGAGTATCGTTATCGTGGACCAGGTAGGCACTGACAAATGGAATCTCCCTATGATGGCCTCTTACAAACCAAAAAATGTATCGAAGTAATGTGGTTTTTTCATTTGATATGACAATTAACCCGAAAATTTAGTGGAATCGAACAGGTTTATTTTGTCCCTGATTCGATGTGCGAGTGGCCGAAATTCGAACTGCTAATGGCGTTCTAATACGGCCAATTGTGACGCTCGTGTCGCTTCCTAATCCAGAGCATTACTAATTCGATCTCTCTCGTTTCCTGTTGTGTGTCTATCGTTTTCATTTACAGATCATTTAATACCCCGTGAGCTATCTGTTGTACGCCATGATAACGACAACCTTGAAGTGATTGCTGTTGACTCCAGCCAAAGAAGAAGAGCACAACCCACAACCAGGCTCTTAAGAAAACGTGCGTGTGTGCAGGTCAACCTTCCATCAGTAATGGGACTGTCGTAGATGTTTCTAATGCTACATCGGCGCCTGCTATCGGAATCAACGTGCTAATATCCTTTTTCCTTATTATTTCATGTAATCATATTTTTCCAATTTGAAATCTCTTTTTATTCTCTCTTTTACTCTTTTACTTGAATTTACTATAAAATATGAATTATATTCTGAACTGTTAATCTGTTAATCTCTGGCCAGGTGACTTCTTGGTCCTCTTATTGCAATGTTGCAAGGGGGGCGGGATGTTCACGCTGGCCACCCTAATCTTAAGCTTAACTTAAGTACAACCGTGTGGTTGTGTGATTGTGAATAGTTAATTATATGACAGAATTGTTATGAATATAAAACAAAAAGAGATTATTGTCAAATCCACCCCCGAATTGTAAGGTACGTTTGTATGTACTTAAATAAATATTAAATAATCTAATCAATTGATTTTTTTATTATTCTCGGCAATATTTTATTTTATTTGCTTCCCCGCTACCCCCACAAACTTGAAACTGGTTTTTTAATAAACACAACTAGTTGATAAAGTGACTTTTTTCCTTGTTGCCGACTCATTATTTTAACATGGGCATGTCCTAGGCGGTAGTCAATTGGTCATCTCTGCATGACTTTTAAACTGACTACAAATTACTTATTTTTCAACCAATTTGTAGTTAAATGAAATATAGTTAACTAAATATTAATTTACACTAAATTATTTAAAAACCACTTTTTTTTTAATTTCAATTTTAAACAGTTTTATTTATATTATATTATATATATATTTATATATAGAAATAATTATTATAATACAAAAAAAAATTAATTAAATTAAAAGAAAATTCATGTATATTTCAGGACTTAAAATAAAAGTTGTAATAAAAAGAAGTTAAATGAAAAGAATACTGATATACATTCAAAAGTTTGTACTGATGGAAAATTCAAAAGTAAAATATTATTAAGTAATATTATTAAGTTTTTTTCCAACACAAACGTGATGAAAATGCAGTTTTTTAATAACGGCTAAGGCGTTGCGTAATTCTTTGTCTGGGTCATCACAGAGAAGCCGAAGTGCATCCATAATGCATCAAAAACTTTTTTGTAATCCTTCAAGCTCTGTTTGCCATGAGTGCTATCAATATTTATAGCAAGATTCAATCGCAGAGATAAAATTGTCGTTGAAGTTTTTGGCATTTTCCTTTCAGTTATAATTTCATGGCATTGGTCTGCAAAAATGCACAAAAATTTGGAAATTGGTAAAAGTAGAGAAGAATAAAAACTCACGTAAATTTGCTGATTTTCATCGATTATGTTATCATTGAGCGCTTTCAGCTCCTCGAGGGTGTTTATTGCAAAAGTAGTCTTAATTGCCACATTGCGTTTTTCCTGTCGAACAAGGCTTTCGGTTACTACTTTTTGGGTAGACAATGCTTCCATTATAATCTCATTTTGAGCTCCTTAATTTCGCCTTTAAATATAATATTATCAGAAAATCGTGATATTTTGGTAGACAAAACATATTTTCATTTTACCTGTTATTTCTGATAATTTGGCATTCATTTCAGAAAATTTGACATCAAATTGGGGAACATTGGCATCATCATTTTCTGTACCTTTATCTGTTAAAATACAACATAAATAATAAGGCATATTTTTTCGATTGTACAAGATACTTACCAGCAGTGCTCAGATAAATGCGCTTCATTATTTGCTAGTACAAGTATAGATTTGGTATATATACATTTATTCTAATTTAGATTTGTAATGAACTATTTTATTTCACTATCACTTTTATAGATTTTATTATAAATTTGCAATATTTACTTGGGTTTTTCCCATTTTTTAAATAAAATTGAGCACCACCTAAAAACCGTATTTGCTGTGATTGATATTTGATTTACCGACTTGTTTCCTTTGTTTTATTATTGTTTTCTTATTTTGCTTTTTTCATTATTACTTTTGTTTCTATTCAATATGTTTGGTTGATATCTGCATGACATTTCAACCAATTTGTAGTCAATTGTAGAATAGTTAATTTATAATTTGCGTTTTTATCAACCGACTACTTTATTTACTACAGGGATGTTTTCCTTTTCCCCTACTTACTTTAATTTTAACTACATATTCAAATTATATTTACCGGTCACTTGAAGTTACATATCATACTTATTTGTTTTTAATGTTATTTTCTTGTTTACGTTTACGTCTTGGTTATTATTTGTTATGAATGCATATGTTTGATATGTTTGTGTATGCAGTACCCTACAAGAAATAAATGACCGAAATTAATACATACAGGACTTACTTACTACGGCTTATGTAATTTTTATTTGACTTTTTATGTTTTGGAGTTGTATTTCTTAATACATCAAAAGCACATAAATGTTGACTGTTAAATGCCCTGTAAATTTATGAATTTTAAAAATTCAGTCGTAGTAGACTTTGAAAACAAAAATTTACAGCGTCTTATAACGAGAATTTTAATTGTGTTCCAAAAAGTTAAGTATTGTTATTATTTTACTGCATAAACTTTAATATGCCTAAAATTATTCTTTTATTTTATTAGCATCCACTCATCTTTGCCAGCTACCAAGAAATACGTCACCAGCACATATAAGATAGATGCCAAAAAATTGGCTCCATTCATTAAGAAATATTTGAAGAGTGCTGTTTTCAGTGGAAAATTAATCCAAACTAATGGTGTTTTCTTTTCTACCAAAAAATATGCATTTTATTAACGCAAAATGCATTTTTGCGTTTGTTTCTCAAAACTGTTTCGCCCTCTAAAATGGTGGTATGGTTTATTCTAAATAATTCGCGCTTTCCGATGGTGGAGGACATTACATTTTATAATGCCCTGTAAAGCAGATGACATTTGTTTATTTATAGGGCTACCAGATGAAATTTAAAAAAGTCGCCTGGTATTGTTATCCAATTTGAAGTTAATTTTTTCATTGTTTTGTTTAGTAACCTTAAGGAAATATTACATTATTAAAGCTACATGGTCAGTAATATAAAAAAATGCATTCAATGTTAGAACAGTTTTAAAATATTTTTTTTTTGTAATAAAATAAGGTTTCAAAAAATAAAATTGTAAAATTAGCTATCTGGCAACACCTTTTTCATATTTACATTTTTTATTGAAAACAAATCAAAAAATACAGGTAACCCTCCTACAACGCGATTAATTGGTTCCTGAAAAACTCCGCGTTGTAGGAAAATCGCGTTGTAGGAAACTTCTTTTTCCTCCATTTTTCCTTTTCTTATACAATATCACGCAAGTAACATGTTAAAGTTTTCTCAACCGAATTAATTATATTAGACCTTTCATCGAAAAAGAAAATTTATTTTTTCAAAGATATTTTTCTATTTGTCTATTTCAACATAATAACATAAATTAATTCATTTAATTAACCAGCAAAAAGCAATTCATTTATTTAAATAACATAAAACTAAATAAAATCTGGGAAAAATAGACACGGATTTTCAAATCTACATATTTTAGAGGATTTCTTCTACAAATTCGCTTCCTCGTCCTCGCTTATTATAATTTGCCTTAGACGTTTTCCATAGTGCATACAAACATAATAATAATAGATATACATACACATATACACAAGTAATTTTTGATAATTGTGTTTTTATAGAATAGTTTATAGAATACGTATTTAAAAAATGCTTAAAAATCGCGTTGTAGGATTCGCGTTATAGGAAACATTCCGCAATTCGCAAACCGCGTTGTAGCGAAATCGCGCTATAGAAGTACCGCGTTGTAGGAGGGTTACCTGTACAACATATTTTTAAATATAAAACTTTTTTTTTTTTTGAAAAAATATAAATGTGGATATTGCTGCATCTATTTTATTTGCGAAAATTGAAATAAATCAGTTATTAGATTCATCTTCATCATCTGATGAAGAAGAATTACTGAGTTTATTTCAACATACATAGTCAACAGCCGCCGTGGTAAACACAAGGCATACCCTTTTTTAAATACTTATGTTATGTTCTTCTCAAATAAAAAATGACAGTATGACAGGGTTGGTCAAAAATTTTTTAATGCAGCTTGTAAGAGGGTGACATTTTCTTTGTAGAAAAAAAATCCACTGCTGAAAAGAAAAAGGCTGCTGCTGACAAACAGAAGAAGGTTGCTAGTGTCGCTAAAAGGCAGCTCCTGGTAAAAATCCATCTGCCGCCAAAAAGACTGCAGAGAAGAAGAAGGCAGAAAAGGTTAAGGTAAAAATCGTAAAGAAGACTTGTACTATTGAAGCTAAACCAGGCAAAAAGGCCACAGCAACAAAACCCAGTTGCCAAAAAGGCTGCCGCCAATAAGTTAATTAATTTTTGATATTCGAAATAATTATATATGTAAATCACAATAATTTCTTAATTTTTAATTAATTTAAATTTAATTCTTTATAAAATAAATTATATATATATTTTTTTAAGTATTTGGTTGACTCTCAAATCAATCAGACGCATACTTATAAAGTAATTTATTTAAATTTCCAAAGAGTTTAAAACGCAAAAAGTTTTGGGGTAATAACCCCAAATACAACCAACAAAAAACTTCTAGTAGCCAGTATGCAAATAAATTTCAAGTTTTATCTGATTCTGAGGCAGAAACTGATGAAAACGAGAGTAAAGAGTTCACAGTAAAAATTCCAGCAATAGTTATATTCTAGTCATCGTTTTTCTTATATTATGTGATTACTTGGAGAAAATTGTAAATATAAAAGGATGTCAGTGGGCAACAAAGTTTTGGCAAACACACTAGCTATTTATGAAGATTCAATTGAACTCTTAATGGAAAAGGCCATCACATTTTACACTCACCCCGTTAAAGATCAAAATAAGTTCAAACTAGGAGTATTTGGGATGCCTACGAAAAGTATATTTGAAAATTTAAACAAACCTTTAACATTGAACTTGTTAATGTAAAAGAAATTATGACATCAAAATCTTCTGCACACGATGCTATACTCATGCTAGAATTTAATAGACATCAAATCTCTAAACGGGAGGTGTTAAGGATTAAGTATGTTCATAATATTGGTATTCATTTGATAAACCCACTATGTAAAGCGAGAGGTCCAACCCAGTGCACAAAATGCGCTATGTTTGGGCACGGATCATCAAATTGCCATCGTTCTAACATCTGTATTGAGTGTGGCGGAGAGCACGATTACTCTACTTGCCAATTAAATAAAATTCCAGGTGAAGGTCCAGTAATATATAAGTGTTTTAACTGTGTAAAAAAGCGTCTAAAAAGTGTAAACTGTCACAACTAAGTTTATATTTAATTGGACAACGCAAAAGATACAGACGTAAGCTGCAAAGATGTAATTATCATCCTGAGAGACTAACTATCGTCAGCATTTTAAAACAGCTAAACGTTTTAATTAATCAGAATGTGGCACTTGATCAAAATAATAATAAGAGTAATTTTTTACAAAATTTACCCACTGGTAAACAAAAATTTTGGAAGATCTCAAAGGGAATAAAAATAACGGTGTTAGTAATTTGACATATAACGGTCACGTGGTGTGTGACAATGATCGAAAAGCTAATCTCATTGCAGATGTCTTCGAAAACTCTCACCAAATAACTATAAGAGCATTTTCAACAGCTGACGAAGATGTAAACAAACATACAATGTGGTTAACAAACCAGTACTGTTGAATTAACAAATATTGATGAGGTGAAATTTTATACTAATAATATGAAAAATTGAAGTCGCCGTGGTCTAGTGGGTAGCGTGTTGGCTTATTAGACGAAAGGCCAGGGTTCGAATCCCAGGTCAGACATCAAAACGAAAAATATTTCTTCGGCGACTTCCTCTCAGCAGATTTCTGGCAAAGACTCTGAGAGTAAAAATTGCCATGAAAAGCTTCTCAAAAATCTGTCGTTCGGAGTCGACTTTAAACTGTAGGTCCCGCCACTCATGTATAAAATTAACGCACACAACATAAGTGGTGTGAGAAGCTAGGCCGTAATCCTGACTGAAGGGTTGTAATGACCAATTATGTATGTATATGTGTAATATGAAAAATAAAAGAGCTCCTGGTATGGGCGGAATTTACGCAATTATTATTAAGAAGATGCCTAACTCATTCTTTCGATTTGTAGCAGAAATTTTTAACTGGTGTTTATGGAATGGATATTTCCCTAAACCGCTCAAAACGGCGGTGGTGATTCCTATTTTAAAGCCAGACAAAGACAAAAGTTTTCCCTCTAGTTATAGGCCCATTAGCATGCTTAATGTTTTAGACAAAGTGTTTGAGAAAATAATTCTCCAAAGAATGAAAGAATTTACTGATATGAACAACATTATAAATAAAGAGCAATTTGGTTTCAGGAAAGACCACTCAACAGCTCATCAGTTAATAAGAAGAGTAGTAAATATAATTACTGAAAGTAAGAATAACAGAATAAGTACCGGAATCCTCTTCTTAGATATTGAAAAAGCTTTTGATTCTCTATGGCATGATGGTTTAATATTTAAACTTAATAAGTTCAATTACCCAATATACCTTCAAAAAATGGTTAAAAGTTTTTTGATCGACAGATTTTTTGAGGTAATGGTTGATGGTGGAGCATCCACACCGAAGCATTCCAGCTGGAGTACCTCAAGGCTCAATTTTGTCACCAATTTTAAACTCAATCTTTATATCTGATTTTAAAAAAGTTAAAGATCAGGAATTAGCTTTTTATGCAGATAATTCTGCACTTATTGCTTGTGGCAAAGTTTCAAACGCCATTATAAAAAGAATGGAAAAAGGTTTATTGGCTTCGCAAAAATTTCTCGATAAATGGAAAATTAATATCAACCAAGGGAAGATTCAGGCAATTATATTTCCTTTCAACAAGTCTCCGAAAAGAATAGCGACCAGACCCCTGGCAATAAATGGAACAATAATTCCTATAAAGGATTCTATAAAATACCTAGGAGTTATTATTGATAAGAAATTAAACTTTAGCCAACACATCTTATACACCTGTGAAAAAGCGTTAAAATGCGGAAGAGCGTTAACAGAAAATCTAAATTGAATTCTGAAAATAAACTGCTACTTTATAAAATGTGCATACGCCCCATCTTGAGCTACGGCTGTCAAGCATGTTTAAAAAATGTTCAAAATCAAACTTTAAGAAACATCAAGTGATTCAAAATAAAAATTTGAAAACTGTCTTTAATTTGCCTCAAAGGTTTTCCACCAATCGCCTACACAGTAATTTTAAGCAAAAATGGCTTCATACTTTGTTTAATGAAATAATACACAGATTTGAGGATAGATGTAGAAATTCTAATTTTGATTCAATAAGGAATTTAGCAAATTAACTAAATCTTCACAACTTCGATGCAGAAGTTGCTGAAGTGGGTTAAATTAAAATAAAATTTCTTAAAAAATTTAAAGGTTTTTTTCTATCTTTTTACCTAACCTGTATAATTAAAAAGCTACTTATTGTGATAATTTAAGTTTTAATTGATGTAATACTTTTATAAGTAAAATCTCTTAAAAAATGTACATTGTAAATATTATAATTTTAAATGATTGATGATAGCAAATAAAGAAAAAAAAATTTTTTTTTCATGAAAATATATCAAAACAAAAAACACTTTTCTTTCGCAAAGAGGTATAACAGGGACCGAAAATAACTGTTATTTTTAAATTTCTGATTAAAAAGCACAACCGCAAGGAAATGTCGAAGAACAAAAGTATACCAAGTATACAATTTTGATTGTCTTAGACCAAATTTTTATAAAATGCAATGCTTTTTAAAAACCTGATTTTTATTTTTTAGAAGCAAAAAAAAAATAAAAGTTATTTTTTGATTTTTATTTTTTCGACCAGAAATAAAAGTTATTTTTGACTTTTATTTTTTCGAGCGGAAATAAAAGTTAAGTTTTGACTTTTATTTTTTCGAGCAGATATAAAAGTCATTTTTGTTTTAATTCATGATGAATTCATAATATTTATTAAAAATGTAATTAAAGTAAATTACGTAAAAAAATTTTTAGAATTAAGTCTTGCAATAAATATTAATAGTAATCATTACCATTTGTAACTTAAAAAAAGCGAAAGAGTGAGCAGCTTAGATATATGTTTTACAGTCAAAACAATTCATATGTTAGAAAGAGAAGCAAAATCACATGTATACGAATGTTTATGTCAAGTTTTTCACATTGCACTTAATAATTTGATGGGAAGTTGTAATTAGTTTATACGTTATACTTGACGGTCAAATAACTAGCCATTTGACTAGTTATGTTCTGGTAGGATACAATGTTGCTAATGCATTAATAGTTAAAAAGTGCAAAAGACAAAATATATAATAATAAGCGCTGCGTGTGTACTGAGGTATTTTTGAAATGGAAATGTACTAAAGAAAGATAAATAAACTATCGAAAGGAACCTAATCAATTGAAGTTATATATTGTAAAAGTTAGACGCACTATAAATAGAATCAAATTTTTCGAATATTATTGAATTAATAAATTTTTTTTATAAAAACTTACCAGAATATGCACCAATACACACAAAAGGAATGATAAGCAGTAGTCCACGAAGTATTCGTAATTGTTGTAAAATAGAATACATCATTCAGTTGACAATAGCCCTCAGTAAGATATTGTATGCTTTACCGCCATTGACGTTTGCATTAGTTGGATTTTTTAAGGAATCGAGACTTAAAACTGAAAATATGAAAAAATATATTTGTTTTATATATTACCATTAACAACACCTAAAAAAGTGCATATTACGAGTATATCCAATAAAATAAAAACAATTAAATTTACTATCAAAGTGTTCTTCACATTATTAAAAGTTTATTTATATATATATTTATGAATAAATATTAAATAAATTTTTCCCTGTCTTTTGTTATATGCTTGTTTTATGTGTTTAACCAAAGAAAATAAAGTACAGTAGTTTTGCGATTTAACGAACCTATACGTTGTCAGGCCTGTTCGTAAAATCGAAAAGTTCGTTATATGCAGTACTAACTTAAATGTGCATTTTTGGTATGAGAATAATTTAAAAGTTCATAAAATATTTTTTTAAATGTATTTAATAAAAATTAATTATTTTTTATAAAAATAATACAAAAATATGAAAGAATTCATATCACAAACTAATTATTATTTTATAAAAATAATAAAAAATAATAATTCATATTACATTAGTACGCATAAAGAAGCAAATCCATGCAAATCTGTTTAAAAATTTGATTAGCAAAGTCTGTTTTTTTGGTGTAGAAATTTTCATTTTAATTGCTTCTTCTTAAAGTTCTGTTAAAGTCATTGATCTTGAAAAGTATGCACAAAACTAAAAATCAGAAACAAAAACATCAAAAGATAACAAAAAACACCGTTTAAAACAACGGTATATTTTTTTTACTACACATTAGGTTTTTGTTATATTTGGCAAATGTAATTTTATCTTCATTCAAATAATATTTTTATTTGTTCGTTAAACTGAGTACAAAAAATAATTTTTGTTCGCAATTTAAGATACTCAATAGGAAAAATTTGCCTGTTCGTTAAATGCGATATTCGTAGAATCGAAAGGTCGTTAAATCGGAAAACTACTGTATAAAGAATGTACATTTTAACATATTGTTACGTTTTTACCTTTTTAAAAAGGTTTAGAAAATGAGTTCGTAGATTGCAAATCAAGTAAAAACAAATATCTGTTTTATGTTTTTTCTTTATTGCTTTACGAGCTAAAGGTTGGAAAATCTTCGAAAGACATTGGTAGCCCTGCCTACCAATGTGCACGATTCGCCGCAAGACTTACTCTCGGCTTGCTAAACGCATACGTACTAAAACCAACCGAGTTCGTCACACTTTTAACCATTTGCACCTCCCGGAACCACATACAGCGTTCCAATTGTCACATGAGGTTAACTATATTATCGGGCGTTACCTGGAATCCTATTGTTCTCTCCAGACAATTTCGTTGAACAACATACCGCGGGCAAGTAAAGAAAACATGTTCCGTCGTCTTCCTTTCATTACGACATTCTGACTCTTTTCTCCTGTTCTGCGACTTTATCCTTAGCGGCTTGCTGGTATAATGACGATATAGGAGCCACTAAATCGTGCATCGCCTGGTGAACTTCCTTCCTCCGTCCATCATCTCTACGAGCTCCGATATTTTATGGCCTAATTTGGTAAAATCATCCACCTCCATTTCAGAAACTTTTTTCCTCTGCAACTCCGGTGATGAGGAGCGAGATCTCTCACAGTTCTGCTTCAGCGGCGGTGAGTGGAGTAATCTCGAGACCCTCCGGAACGGATTCAGGAAAGGGCTGTCCTGTTGAATCTCCTTTGCACCCTCGGTGCCGGCTGGAGAAGTAACGCATGAAGAAGTAACGCATGAAGGGTCCCAACTTGAACTTGTTGTCTTGGATTCGTTGTGTAGTTACACTTATTGTGGTCCCATGGTTATCTATGCAATGCAGGCAGGCCATGCGAGGATTGATACAAGTCCTCATAAGAGCTTGTGTTCAGAGCCAGACCGGGAGCTAAAGAGAAGAGATTCTTAACTGTCCCTACATCCCAACTCAACGGGACGAGTCCAAAATCGTTCTCCAAGGCTTGCCAGGTTTTAACGGGACGTAAACAGATGGTATTAGTCTGAAAGCCGTCTGTACCATATTTCACTCCAGCTTATATTGGTGACAGAATACCCCATCCGCCAGTCCATGTCATCAAATCCAAATTTTATACTGTAGTCCAGTATAATATAGTCAGAATCTTATTTGTATTAATTCTGATGCCTATAGGATTAGGCTCCGATCGTCATCCGTTAGGAGCGTGCTTACACTCATGCTAGTCCGCTATTATCTCGATGCTATCATGATACCACGGTAGTTCAATACTTTGAGCGGTATTGTTTCGTTTTTAAGCATCCGTGTCGTAGGGTATATGCCAGACTTTTCATCCGCACGGCATGGTGGAAGTTCGTTGTATGTGTTAGTGTGTATTTGCGTCGTGTGTATAGTGTATGCATTGCCACATTGTAGCATGTATTTGTAGCTGATACGTTTTGTTTATTGTTTTTATTGTTAAACGATATTAGGTCGTTCCGATTGTTTTTGCGTAAAACTGCCGCCCACTTAAGCCTGTTCGTCCCAGACTCATTATCTCTTCCCATATTTTGCTAGTCGCTGTATGTGTACGTCCTTAATTTTTGTTCGGGGGCTGTTAGCTTTTTGTTTAGCAGTTTGATTACTTTGTACGGTCCATCCCAACTGGTTTGTAGCTTAAGGGATAATTCCTTCTTCCGCTTTGGGTTGTTTAATAGGACCAGTTGTCCCTCATGAAAGCCCTCAGTCTTTGCTGCACGATCATACCTGTCTTTCGTTCTATCACTGACCATTTTTATACGAATGCGCACGAATTCATCCAAGTCAACCAGTTGTTTACAAAAACATTTGCTTTTGTGTTCGCCTCTTGACTGGGTATGGCATACACTTCCGGCCATTTACTGAAGTAGTCCATCACAATGAGCACATATCGGTTTCCGGTATTGCTAACAGGAAAAGGACCTGCTCGTCCATCGCTATCCGTTCAAAAGGTGCACCGGAGTTATATTGTTGTAGTTGATCTCGACTTCTTCTTACTGGACATTAAGCTGCGATGCACTGGATACAGTTTGCTATCCAGTCCGCCACTGCTTGCTGACATTCAACCCAATAAAAGCGTTGCTTTAGCCTTTCCATCGTCTTTGTCACTCCAAGATGTCCTCCGCTGGCTCCATTATGGAACTCCTTTAACATTTCTTTCATTTTGGAGGAAGGCACTACGAATAGATAGGGTTTGACATCAGGGCTTTCCCAAAGTCGAAATAGGCACGCATTTATGATCTTTAAGCTACCCCATAGTGTCTGTTAATTCCTAATCTTTTTTAGGAATAATTTTTAATTCAAATGGGCACTTAGTGAATTTAAAGAACACTCGCGAAAAGAAGACCAAAATATCGAATTAATAAATCAGACCGATGTCGATTAATGTTACTAAACTAAACACTTTTTATTATATCATATTCAATTCTTAATTCTAACATATCATCATCTATCTTAATTCTAACGGTTCAAGGACATTCAGCAACTCCGTTGCTTTATCTGTGATTGAACTACTTATATACTATATTATTTGTTCATTAACCTTAACGCTATGTATTGATTATACTATTCTCATATATATTCTATATTCTATTAAGGTAGTTCATATTTATGAAATTTGTATAATTAATGAATTATTATAAATTCATTTTATTATTATTATGTTATATATGTATATTAAGTATTGTTTATTGGTGATTTAGATGTGGATATGGATGTGCCCCAACATTCCGGCCCCATTGAAGAACTGAATGTCTTCAATCATATGACAATTTATGGTCTGGGCGTTTATTGATACCGTTTCGGGTTCGTACCTCCGCCACTCGCTCCGCCTTTGATACGGCCACGACTGTCCCGGTCAACGATTGTCTTCGTGGACAATTACTACTTGGCCCTCTTCGCGGTTGGGCATTCCTGGGTGCCACTTGATTTTGCTCTGTAGACCGAGGATGTAGTTCCGAGACCAGGCCTGCCAGAATGTCTGCTTGAGATAGCAGATTCTGGCGGCAGCGAACGCAGACCCTCACCTATAAGTAGATGCGCTGGTGTCAATGCTTCTCCGTCGTTGGGGTCTGGAGACAGCGGTGCGATTGGATGATTGTTGAGCACCGCCTCTACTTCTGCGAGCTTTGTTACCATCTCTTCTTGCGTGAGCGCCAGGTTGCCCACGGCTCGCAGAAGTAGGAACTTCGTTGCTTGACAGCGGCTTCCCACAGTTCGCCAAAGTGGTATGAAGCTGAACTTCACTCCGGAGTACGCTGTGTACGACCTGACAACCTGTTGACTCTTGTCGAACGCTTGCTGTAGCTGTTTGAGGACGTTGCTGGCTCCTACGAAGTTCATCGCATTATCGCATAGCACCTCTTGCAGAAGACCTCTTCTGGCAGCGAACCTTTTAAAGGCACTACATTTGATGTGGAACACACGAAGAACGTTATATACATTTTCATTGGTGGTCGACCTCGAATTCTCAATGAGACATTAACGGGACCACACTCTCTCTCACTCGATTAGTGGGCAAGTTTCCCATTATTTGGGACATAAGTCTTGGTTTATAGTGGAAACAATGTACACACCTGCGACCAACTCTACTGCACTCTTCCTTGGCGTTAATTAGCCAGATCCTCTCTCTAGCGAAAGCAATGAGTGCCTTTGTGCCGGCATGGCAATTCTCGAAATGGAGGTGTCTCAAATAAAGTGTGACAAAGTCATTTTTCTTCGGTGGCAATAGTGGGAATTTTGCATCATATGGCAATTTTGCATTAAGAAATCTCCCACCTACCCTTAATAGTGAAAATGTTCGCCCTTCCTCAGTGAATGTATGAATGAAAGGTGTAAGTCTCTGTATGTTCGGCGGTGAGGTCAGAGATTTCTGTAATTTAGAAATTTCCTCAGAAAAATTAGATTTCTAGATAGTTTCCACAAGTCGAAAGAAGGCCCATTTCAATTCGATTGCAGTAGGTGGACAATTTTTCTCAACCTTATGTTTTTTCAGGATGTCAACAAATCTGATTACAAACGCAATAACTCGTAACAATTTCTTGTACGATGAATACTTTTCCATACAAGCAATTTTGTGGATCCTCTACTGCAAGAAATACATTTGTCCTCGTCTTTTCCAATAGTAGTAACTCGAAATGTTTGGTAACAGGCCAGGAAGAACTGTCATCTAATAAGAATGACGGTCCCTCAAACCAGATCGACTGCTTCAATTCCTGGACGTCGCAACCTCGAGAAACAATGTCAGCTGGGTTGTGGCTAGTTGGCACATGTCGCCATGAAATTTTCTCTGACCACTCCTGAATCTCGGCTTCTCAATTCGATACGAAAGTAGCAAGGAAGGATGGATGGGCCTTTACCCAATGTAAAGTTATCTCCGAATCCGTCCAGAAATAAATCTGATCGATCTTAAATTCCCACATGAGCTTAATTCGAGTCCACAACTTTGCCAATTGGTGTGCAGCACATAGCTCAAGTCTCGGAAGAGATTTCGTCTTGAGTGGAGAAACTTTAGATTTTCCGGTAAGTAATCTGACAGTAACTTTGCGTTATGCCGAAACTTCTGACATAAATCCAACACCCATATGCTCGCATTGAGGCATCAGTAAATCTATGTATTTGGATGTTTGCAGTGGAAGTTGTTTCGACGAATATTGGAATTGTAATTGGATCAATCTCCATTAAATTCGATTTTCCCATGAAGTATCAAGGTTCATGTAATAAAATCCAACATCTGTAATAAGATCTTAGATTTTATACCAATAGGGCACAACAATCCAAGAGGATCAAATAATCGAGAAGAAACTGATAATATGTTTCTTTTCGTTGCTTTCAAATCTTTGAAAGAATTTTCCAAACCAAACTCCAATGAATCATTCTTCGGACTCCAATGTAAACCCAAAGCCTTAGCACAATTCGAATCGATTTTTGTTCTTTGGTTGTTCTTGTTTTGTTATTTCGCTGAATATTAATTTCATATGATCAGTGTGCTATTCCGTCGTTCCCTTACTATTCACAGTATGTGTATCCATTTCACAGCGGTTTATATTGTATACATTGCACAGCTGTTTCCTGTGGGACTATTCACACTGTCTACGGAATTTAAATTTTAGACAACATTTTGGTACAATTTTATTTAATTGTTGTTTATTCGACCTGATAAATATTTATTAGAGACTGTGAAGTGAACCGGCATATGTTGTTACTGGGTTATTTTATAACTTCATTGAATTTTCGAGTCCAAAGCAAATCATTCGTCCTTTGGGAATTTCATTTAAACAATAAATTAATTTGGTTACATTCGATTTGCTTTGAGTTCATAAGTTAATTCAACATGACTAGCAGGAAGAGACAGGATTCTCCCTCCAAATCGGAAAGTTTGGAGAAATTAATTACGAAGAAAGCTAAGGTTGTTGAGAATATAGTTCCAATTCGTCAATCCATTTTGGAGAAGACAATTTCCTTTAATCCAATCGAGTTAGAATGTCGATTGGACATATTAAAAGGTTATATTGACTAAACCATGAAGCTCCAGTCCGATGTGGATAATTTGGATCCCGGAAACGATGACAGAGCTCATTGGTGTTTATTTTGTAAATCTGTTCACCATAATATAAGCAATTGCCCTTCATTCACTGCTGAGCCAGTAAGTCGACGATTTCACTTCATAAAATCTGTGCCAACCTGTATAAACTATTTCAAAAAGGGACAAACAGAAGCAAAGTGTACATCATCGAAGTGCAGAATTTTTGGTAGCTCCCACAATTTATTATTGCTTAGGTACACCACAAGCGCAAGTGCAACTAATAACTACACTGAATAATCATCTACTTCGTATGGATCGGTGAATTATTCTTCGTCTGATGAGAGAGTTATTCTCGCAACAGCAGTAGTCAGTGTAAGAACTAGTTCTGTTAAATTGATATCAGCAAGAGCACTTTTGGATTCCGGATCACAACCGTTGCTTTCAAATCTTTGAAAGAATTTTCCAAATGAAACTTTCACCACCGGTTAACAAATCATTGGCGTAAAAATCACTGCGAACAACTTTTGAACCAATAGGCAAAGTCTCTTTGTACAAATCACCCAATTCAAGTAAACATCTAATAGCCAGAAAAGGAGCAGATACAGTGCCATAAGCTACAGTGTTTAATCGAAACACTTGTAAGCTGTCAGACTGATTTTGTCTCCAAAGGATTAATTGAATATTTCTGTCATTTTCGTCGATCAGAACTTGACGATACATTTTCTCGATATTTGCAGTAATTACGTAGCGATGAAGGCGAAAACGGATGAGTGTAGAATACAGTTCTTCTTGAATGGTAGGATCAACCATTAGCAGATCGTTCAGTGATACATTAGAAGAAGTTCTACACAAAGCATCGAAAACTACTCGAAGTTTAGTAGTAGTATTTGAGGCCGCAGAACACATTGCTGGGGGATAAAATGATGAGGAGAATCAGGCATATTATCCAAAAGTGACATATGTCCTAAATTGAAATACTCTTTCATAAAGTCATGAAACATTTGTCTCATCGTGTGGTCCTTGAACAGTCTTCATTCCAATGAGAGGAATCGCCTTTTTGCGACTTCGAACGAAGAACCCAACAACTTTGTATTTGACTTGAAAGGCAGTGAGATTACAAATCGTCCTGACGCTAAATGTCGTATCGAATTCCTTAACTTCTTCTCACACTGTTGCTGCTCCTCGGAATAAATTTTCATTGATTCATTTGGAAGCTCCTCCAATTCCCAGAACTTCCTGACTATCGAATCAATATTGCTCTCGTTCTCTATCGCAGTACTTTCCAGTAACAATCCAACCAAGTCTTCTGAAGGATCGTAAGGCTCGGGCCAGATTTTATCTGACCGACACACATTAGTTCGAAGAAGATTTCTGCTCCAATAAGCAAGTCAATCTTTCGTGGTTTGTAAAAGTACGGATCAGCTAACTTAATATTGTCAGGAATATAGAGAGCGGTTGTATCTATAACGCTATCAGGTTGGGTAGAGTTACGCCTCGACGTGACAGTTAAATTGACATTTTTCATGATATTTTTATAATTTTATAAAGAAAAAGGAAATTAACTCAATTTTTTGCGCTCAACGCATAATCGGCCTGTAAACGTTTTGGAATTGATTTTGCCAAATTGTAGTATACCACAGGTTCTATAGAGCTTCACGTTTCCAGTAAAACCGCCTTAAGCTGATTCAAAGTTTTAAATTGTTGTCTGTATACTCTTCCAGCTAATTCTTCCGAAAGATGATCAATTACGCAAAAAATATATATTTAATATATTCTTTTTAAGTTTTAAGCCCATACATATCAGGCAAACGCTTGTTCGATTATGCGATGGAGCCACTGTATATATACAAATAATAATTAAAATAATTACTTCCGCGTTGAATAGTAATTTACACGCAATTGTGTATGACAACAACACACACGGTTTTCACAAAATAAGAGCGGTATAAATTCAAAACTTTAATTTTACAGGTAAATAAATGAATAATTTCAAAAAATTGCAAGTATAAAATATATTATTTGTGTTCAACTGTAAAGCGTTAAGCAGTTTCTGAATAACTTATAAAAACGTCTTAAATTTTATTAAATCACAAATTTTAGGAAATCAACGCAAATATATTTTATACTTGTTATCGCGGTTTCTGAATTAATCCCAGAAGTACATTCGTTTTTAAATAAGACACAGTGGCAAAGGGGCATCCTTCCTGCGATTGATAGGTTGCGGGTTGATTTGGTGGCTACAGATGAAGATGTCTTGTTGGAACGATGGGATCATGATCTCGTGATGTGAAATGTGTGTTGTGTTTGTTTTTGGCACTACACTACACTGTTAATTTTATAAACGTATGTAATATATTGTTGTCGGTATTTATAATTATTATCTCGTTTAGATATACATATGTACATACATATATTTTCTTTATATTTAAAATTTTCAATTTCACTCTATTTTACTTATTTATTTTTTATTTATGTAAAATAATATATTACTTTCAATTTTATTTTAATTTCTATTTTTATTTTTATGTTTTATTTATTCTTATTTTGTTTTTTATTGAATATGTATGTATAATTATTTTGTTTTTTAATTTTCTTGTTATGTTTTTCATGTTTTATTTAACACAACAAACTAATATATGTATGTTTTACACTGTATATTTTACAAAATTTTTTTTTTGTTGTTTGTAACACTTTTGTTATATGTATTTTCCTGTCGCATAGTATGTATATTTTTTCAATATTTATTCGTATCACTTGTTATTTTTGTATGTTTTATCAATTATATGTTTTATATAATTTCCACCACTAAACAATATATGTATGTATGTATGTTTGTATATTTTTAATTGTTTGTTTTATATATATTTTTTTTTTAAAGTTTGGTTTTACATGTTTAATGGTTTATTTATAAAATAAAATTTACACTCGCGCATAGATTGGTTTTAAATAACTTATAAAACGTAGCGCGAATTTTGGCCTTCTAGCGAGCTGAGATAACTAATCCTTTTCTTATTAAATATTTGAAACAAATTATCAAATTTAGTTTTTTATTTTCATAAGATTAATATCACTTTACACACGAATTTGAAATAAATTATCAAAATTTTTTTTAAAATTCACAATGTCCCTGCTCGGGCGCCAAAATGTTAATTCCTTGTGTTAATGTTGTGTAGCAACTGAACACTTTTTATTATATCATATTCAATTCTTAATTCTAACATATCATCATCTATCTTAATTCTAACGGTTCAAGGACATTCAGCAACTCCGTTGCTTTATCTGTGATTGAACTTCTTATATACTATATTATTTGTTCATTAACCTTAACGCTATGTATTGCTTATATTATTCTTATATATATTTTATATTCTATTAAGGTAGTTCATATTTATGAAATTTGTATAATTAATGAATTATTATAAATTCATTTTATTATTATTATGTTATATATGTATATTAAGTATTGTTTATTGGTGATTTAGATGTGGATATGGATGTGCCCCAACAGTGCCCAATATGCTTTTTTAAGAGGACCTTCTGTGGATATTTCATTTCTTGTAGGTCGTTTGTCCTCCTCCTTCGCTGCTATTATCTTCGCCAATATTGGGTAACTTCTTTGTGCTTGGGACCAGTCTTCGTTGGCTTCAATCCGCGTTAGCCGAATATCGACGATTCTCAGCTTTCACGCAATGTTTACACTCCAAATTTCAAGGCCGGCGTGAAAGAGCATCAGCATTTCCATGTTTTATGCCTTCTTCGGTGTTCAATGCTGAAATCGTAAATCTGAAGGCTCTTACTCCAACGTGCAAACTGTCCTTCAGGGTTCTTAAATTGCAGTAGCCATCTCAAATAAGAATGATCAGTCCTTAGCAGGAAACGTTGGCCATACATGTACTTATGGTAATGCTTTATGCACTCCAACACTGCAAGTAGCTCCCGTCGAGTCACACAATAGTTACGTTCAGGCTTTGACAGTATGCGACTATAGTAGCCCACGACTTTTTCTGTCCCATTGATCACTTGGGAAAGTACGCCACCAATACCATATCCACTAGCATCACTGTCTAAGATGAATTTCTCTCCTGGGACTGGATACGCCAAAATTCGTGCAGCACACAATAGATCTTTTAGTGTTTGAACGCCTTTTCTTGTGACTCACCCCATTGATACGCTTTCGATTTCTTGAACACTAGCAAAGTTAGGCACAAAGCATCTGTAGTATGCGAATAGTCCCAAAAAGCTGCGTAGTTCATGAAGATTTTGGGGTCGAGGTCAGTCCTTTACTGCTCGTATTTTATCTTGATCCGTAGATATTCCATCTGCTGTTACAAAATGCCCCAAATATTTCACCTGTCTTTGAAACAATGCACATTTCTTTACGCTTAGTTTAAGTCCAGCCATCGATATTCGTTGCAGAACTTCTCCCAGGTTTTTGAAGTGTTCGTCGAAAGTTCTGCCAATCACTATGGTGTCGTCGAGGTACACCAGGCATGTCTTCAAATGAAGTCCCTTTAGCACACGTTTCATAAGGCGCTCGAATGTGACCGGAGCATTACAGAGTCCAAATGGAATAACTTTAAACTGCCAAAGCGCGCTGTTCGCAGTTGTCTCCTTGTCCTTGTCTGCAATCTCTACATGCCAATACCCGCTTTGTAGATTCAATGTGGAGAACCACTTTGTTGCAGCTAGCGTGTTGCCAATTCTCGGTAGCGGGTAACTGTCCTTTTTGGTGACGTCATTCAGCTTCCTGTAGTCTACGTAAAATCTTGTACTGCCATCTTTCTTCTGTACTAAGACTACAGGTGAGCTCCACCACCCGATTCGATTATACCATTCCTCCTCATTTCGTTGACTAGCTCTTTTACCTCATTGCGCTTCGCCAGTGGTATGCTTCTGGGTGCCTGTTTTATCGGTCTTACTTCGCCAGTATCAATTTCATGCTTCACCATAGCTGTTCTTCCTTGTTTTCTATTGTTCGTGCCGAAAGCGAAAGCATACCTCTTTAGCAGCTTTATTTCTGTCTGGAGCTGCTAAGCCTGCTACCCAGTTCTCCACACTTACACTAAATTCCTGTTGGGCCTTGGCTGAGATTTCGGCAGTTTGCGGCGATTGTCCGCTGTTTATTACCGCCTCTACTGGAACACCTTGACTGACTTCTGAGTTCTTCCAGATGACTTTTCCATTGCCTGATAGATTCAGCACTCTTACCAGGACTATTCTCTGTTCTGTTGGTTTGACGAGGGCCTTTGCTGCTATTAAATCCGTTTGTATTTCTGCTGGTTCCACAACCCACAAGAGGTTTTCCTCACAATCTCGCTTCATACGCACCCACATCAGTGATTCGCTCTGAGGTGGCAGTTTGAGTTTTTTGACCGCAACTATCCTTCTGGCGTGCACTTGATACTTGTATCCGACGTCAAGAGGTATCTCCACGTTTCGCCAACTCATAATCTGTTGCCCCATATGCAAATTGATGCCATGAGCTATCATAAAATCGACACCAATGATAACCTCGTCCACAATATTGGCAACAATAAAGATATGTGTGACACTAATGTTGGCTATAGTCACCTTCGCCTCTGATTTTCCGTGGACGGTGGCAGATTCTCCAGTAGCTGTCCGAAGTCTTACATTTCTAAGTGCCTCATATTTTTCCTTTACTACATCTGGTCTGACAATGGACTGCGTCGCTCTATAGTGAGGGTGTGTTTTCTGCCGTTTAGGTACCCGCACGCCGTAAGATTGTTCCTGTTCTGTTGCATCACTGATATTGAGATTGTGGGGCCCTCCCTTGTGGGAGCCAGCACTTGCCCCTCAGTGCTAGCTCGTTTTAGTTTAACGGAGACTCTTGTGAATATGGTTGGTAGTTCACCCGTTTATTATTCCTTGATGGTGAGATGGATCTGGATCTTTTACGTGGCGCTTTGCAGTTTCTTTGGAAGTGACCACTCTTTCCACAGTTGAAACATTTAAGTTTAGCCTTTTGTCCATTCTGCAACTGCATTCTTCCACCTCTACCACTTCCATTTTCCGCACTTTGCTTACTTGTGGTCTGGAAATAGTGCGAGCGGCCTCCTGGGCAAGTGCGAAGGCCACGCTCTCTGCAAATGTTGCCTTCTGTGTGGAACATACCGCTAATTTGATATCTGCATCGCGTATTCCACTAACAAACGCCTCGGTTTTAAAGTTGTCTATCAACGGGTGGTTTTCTCCTGGGTATGTAAGCTGCACTAACCTCTTAACCTCCATCGCAAAGGCCTGTAATGACTCGTTTGGCTTTTGCCGCTCGGCACTTTAACTCCATGCGGCACAGTTTCCGTTTATGCTCGTCGCCGAATTTACTCTGTAACGCCACTATTAAGTCCTTGTAGTTGTTTCTACATGGTCTCTAAGATCTCAGCTGCTACACTTTTTAACGCCAGTATTAGTTCCAACGTCTTCACTCCATCGTCCCATCCGTTTCTGCTGGCTACAGTCTCAAATTGGAATTTAAAAACGGATAGGGGTGAGCTTCAATCAAAGCAAGTTGTTTTTATCCTGTTGGTGCTTTCAGATACGACTCGCACTGGTTCCGGTCGCTGGCTCTGGATGTTGATGATCTTTTCCTCCGTCCACTCAATTGTCAATTGTCCACTTTCGTGCCAACGGCCTTTTCTAAATGTGACACCCTTTCCCCGACACCAATTATTCCTTTGCTGACGACTCTCCTGCTGCTTTCCAAATGTTACTTCGGGCTCCTTTTCAATTTTTGACAAAATTGCAGCTTGCATTCTTTCCACCATTTGTGCACTATCTTTCCGCGGTTCAGTCAGAAGTTTCTGATTTTCGGCTCTAGAAGTTTCTTGTACTTCAGCCAGCAGTTTCTGATTTTCGGCTCCGTAGTTCATTCTTTGTGCCCGCTGTTGG
Organism: Sarcophaga peregrina; assembly: GCA_014635995.1. Taxonomy (NCBI): domain Eukaryota; kingdom Metazoa; phylum Arthropoda; class Insecta; order Diptera; family Sarcophagidae; genus Sarcophaga; species Sarcophaga peregrina. The sequence goes on from CM025791.1 coordinate 59,131,291, forward strand.
CAGCTCCAATTTACCCAACTCTCCTTTATGAGGGTCCACTTTTAGTTGCGTGAGCTTCATTTTAATTAATTTTTTTTTTCTGATTTATTTATTTATTTTTACTTTTGGATTTTGCAATCCCCCTTCTGACACCAATTTACCTTTTTAAAAACGTTTTTACCTTTTTAAAAACGTTTAAAATATGAGTTCGTTGATTGCAAATCAAGTAAAAACAAATATGTGTCTTATTTCAATGAAAGTCTCTTTATTATTCACACTATTTTTTCTGTCACAGTTCAGACTTAACCGATACAACATACGCAATAGTAACTACAACAACTTGTTCGATATTATTCACACACTATTCGCTATACTGTTCACAACGGATATCTTCGAACCACGACTTTTACTTCATACGCAACTGCACGCAAGGCTGACAGAATTGAATCTGACTGGTTGTTTTCTTTTGTTTTTTTATATTAAATAATAAAACATCCGCCTACACATGTCTTCTTGTCGGAGTCTGATCGACAACTAAATCAAAAAGTACAAGAATGCGTGTGAGTTCTCTCTGCACAATTGTGAGAGCAGGTCGTAATGTTACAACCCATAATAAGAAACAAGTAACTGCAGTTTCAATATAAATATTTTGGACAAATATAGGCGAACTAGCAATAGTGGGTGTGGCACTTCCCATATAAACTAAATGTGAAAATCTGTTTATCTGAAAAACTGTAACAGCAAGAATCCAATTTTTTGTGATCAAAGCCAGCTGATGAGCTAAAAGCATGTCTAAAATCATCACACCTTTGGCGACATGTTTACATTCTAAAATTAATTAGTAATATGTGTTTTCAGTTGCAACGTGATGCTTCAGTTTCAACTTTATCCAAACAATTGCTTGATTCAGGTAATAGAAGAATTCCATTGAATCCTATAACGAATTATATAAAATTTCCATCAGACTTTAAATTACACAATCAAAAGAAGAAATAATAAATTGTGTATTTCCCAATAACGTGCAAAATTTTAAAAATATGCAATGGCTTTCTGAACGTGCGTTACTAGCATCCAAAAATATTAACGTTAATGCCATCAACAGCAATATTCTCAACAAGATCGATGGGAATCTAATGGTGATTTCTTTTCTGGCAATGAAATGTTGTCTACAGACTTGGTAGGACTTATTAAATGTTCCACTAACTCTCATAATGTGTTGGACTTTAAACGATTATAAAAGAACAAAAATCATAACCCTTTATGCAATTATTTTTATTTTCGGAAAGCTAACTTTACAGAAAATGTTTTAAATAAAAAATAATAATATTTTTACGTTTTTATCTTTTTAAAAAGATTTATATATGAGTTCGTTGATTGCAAACCAAGTAAAAATAAGTGTGTGTTTATTTTAATGAAACTCTTTATTATTCACACTACTTTTATGTGTCTCTGTCCAAACTTATACAAAGTACACAATAATAACTATAACAATATGTGCTCGTTCGATAATCTTCTCTGCTTATAACCTTTTTATAAGCAACAGCACTTGTTCGTTATTCTCTGCTTACAACCTTTTTGTAAGCACAACACCTCTGCTCGCGTTAACACTAACAACTGTTCGGTAGACTTTACTACGGATGCAACTTGTCTTCACACTGCGACTTTTACTTCGTACGCAACTGACACAAGACTGGCTGAATTCACACTGCACTGGTTGTCTGCTTTCTCTTGCCCTTTTATATGCGAACGCCATCAGTCTGATGATGGTTCTCAAAGTAGAAAGTTCGCGTTCGCGCCTTCTAGAGAATTCCATAGCTACTGCATTAATGTTTATGTACTATGTTCTCTTTGCAGCGTTGTCAACTATAAATTTTCAAAAAGCACCAAATTCTTTAAAAAAAAAACGCGTAATTTTGACAAAAAAGCATTAAAACATTATAATATTTATTTTAATTTTATCACCAATTTATTCATACATATATAATTGGTCATTACAACCCTTCAGTCTGGATTATTGACCTAGTTTCTTACTCCACTTATGTTTTTGTGTGTTAATTTTATACATGAGTGACGGGACCTGCTTCAGTTTAAAGTCGACTCCGAACGACTGATTTTTGAGAAACTTTTCATGGCAATTTTTATTTACTTTACTCTCAGAGTTTTTAGCCAAAAATCTGCTCAGATTGAATTGCCGAAGAAATGGGGATCGAACCCTGGCTTTACGTCTAAGAAGCCAACACACTGCCTATTAGACTATGACGACTTCATCACCACTTTATATAATCAGTAAAAAAAAATGTACGAATTTACAATTTAATACAAAAGTCTATCGTCTAGCCTATAGTCTAATCTATAGAGTTTTAGAATAGTTTATAGACTAATTTTTAGCCTATGTATATACTAGTTCGATTTATTAAGACTGTAGTTTTACATGTAACTGAAAGTATTTATGTCTGAAAGTTAACATACATTAAACATAATTTTTTTAGACGTATAAAATGTAAATGATTTTACCTTCGAAAATGTATCAACGTAAAAAAGTATTATTGTTAAATATCTTCGCCCAAAATTGTTTTAAATTTCCAAAAGGACAAATTGATTTCTTTATTTTTTTTTTTAAATTTTTGATATGGTGTCACTGACATGAAAAGAAAAGCATTAAAAAAAGCACTAGGCACTGACTTGAAAATTTTCCGCGTCGAAAGTTTTCCGCGAAAAGTTTTTTTTTTATCTTTGGCGTACAGCATATTTAACAGCCTTCAATATAGCTAAAGCTTCAGCAGTAAAATTAGAACAGTAGCTGTTAAGGTGTCCGGTTTCAATAAGGTCGCCGTTTTGATGAATAGCTGCGAAAGTAGTAGAGGCAGATGATTTAGAGCCATCGGTGAATAAGAAGCTCCAATTGTTTTTAGAGAAAGGGTCCACTAGACTATTAATTGTTTGTTTAAAAACCGTGGGTGGTTCCGACTGTGGTTTAGAGCATATAGGGTTAATTTGTAAATCCAGGTTTTGTGATAATTTACAACATCTAAGGTAATTCATTCTATTCTGTTGCTTCTCTTATATTTGTAAGATTTAGTACCCTCTCGATATAAAACTTTATTTTTACTGATAGAATCTTTGGAAACAAGTTGTAGATTAAAGACAAACAGTGCGGTTCTCAATGGACTGTAATCACGGCTTAGTTAAATAGCGATATTGGGCTTATTGTAGGAAAACTCCAATACTCCGTCGAGCGGCAGCATGATATGGAGCCTTAATTAATTTTAGATTTGACGGAGGACACCAACCACAAGTTGGAAGGCCATAATCTATTTTAGCTAGGAGGATGGAACGTGTTATATTAACCATATCGGAGATATGAATGTTGCAATTCTTGGAGGTCAGGAACTGTATTATATTCAATCTAGTGTTGAGGCTTTTCCTGAGTTGTAAGCAGTGTTCTTTAAATGTGAAGCTCTTGTCGAAGACGATACCAAGAATGCGCAGGTTGTTAACACGTTTAATTTTTATATTCGATGTCAAATAAGCTGCAGTTCCTTTTATTGCAGATATGTAACGGACTGCACTTATCAACAGAGAGTTTGGCACCTGATGTGAGACTTCAATTATCAATATCCCTTAGAATGTTTGTGAAGGCATCTTTAACTTTATTATTATCCTTTATTTTAGTGAAAATAAATGCGTCATCTGCATAGAAAGAATGTTCCATCTGTCTATAAGAAGAAATAATTTTGCTGAGCTGGTTAAAGACAATTATAAAAAGCACCACAGATAGGGGAGAACCTTGAGGTATTCCATTGTATAGGCCAAAAGTTTTTGACAGTTGACCGCCCACTCTAACTCTGAATTTAGGATTAGTAAGAAAATTGTGGATAATTGAATACATTTTTTTGGCAATGTTCCATTCTGCTAGTTGTTCAAGGATTACATGGATGCCAACACGGTCAAAAGCCTTCTCAAAATCGGTGGATAGAATGTTAACATGGTTTTTGCTTGATAAAGATCTTGAAATAAAATGCTGGAGATATATAAGAACGTCATCCGTACCCTGCTTTTTCATGAAAGCTACTTGATTAATGGATATGAGATTGTTAGCTTTTAAAAACCACATTAGTCTTCTAGATATTATTTTTTCCAATGTTTTACTAATACAAGGTAATATGATCGTTTTTTGCAGTTGCTACTTTCCAAGCTTGTGGATAAACGTTGGATGAAAAGATGTTGTTGTAGATAGTGAGGAGCTGAATTTTTGAGCATTTCGGTAGGTTTTTTTAATATCGGATACGATATGTGATCATCACCCGGAGATTTGTCTTTGGCTAGATGTACTGCGTCTTCAAGTTCAGTCAAATTAATAGGAAGTTCGATTTTGTTAGCATTTGAGTTAGAAAAGTTCGAATTGTATGCTTATGAATATTTGGTAAAAAATTGGAGTCTTCTGACAGTATAGACCAGTGTTTAGCAAAACAATTGGCGATATCTGGAGAAGAAAGCATATCTGATCCCGATTTATGATATTTGATGGACTGTGTACTTAAACCACCGGTAAGAAGTTTTATGTCATTCTAAATACGTTTAGGCGACGAGGAAGGATTGATGTTGGATGTAAATTTCTGCATGCAGGCAGCTTTACTACGTTTTACGGCCCTTTTAAACATAACATTATACTTTTTATAGAGTATTAGGTTATTATTATTTCTGTTCCTTTTAAAAATATGGAATTGATTTTTTTTGAGATTTCTTAATGATTCTAACTCCCGATTCCACCACGCAACACGATATGGTGGACCTTTGTTATTAGTTTGGGGAATGCTGACATTAGCTGCTGCTTTGATAGCTTTAGTGATTAAAGCTGCTTGATGATTAACATTTGTAAAGTTATTGGTTTGCGGTACGTTTTCTTTACAATAACTTTGATATAAAAACCAGTTCGCAGGTTCAATTTTATATTTTAGCTTCCTAGCATAAGAAGGAATGTTAAAGTTTTTTGCTATTGTTACGTTTTTACCTTTTTAAAAACGTTAAAAATATGAGTTCGTAGATTGCAAATAAAGTAAAAATAAATATGTGTTTGGTTTTAATAAATTCTTTATTATCTGCACAATTTTTGTGCCACTGTTCGAACTTCTTTCACGTATACAATGATACTTCACAATATGTTTTTGTTCTTTATACTACTCTGCTTACAACCCTTTTTTAAGCAACAACACTTGTTAGTTATTCTTCTTTCTCACAACCTTTTTGTAAGTACAACACTAACAACTGTTTTCTCAAACGCAACTTGTCTGCACACAAGTCTGACCGAATTAAAGCTCGATAGATTTTAATTCTCAACCAACGTGACGTCGTCTTACACGATCAAATTCAAACTCTGCCCTGCTCGCTTTAACCTGCCTTTTATACTACTGGATCATCAGCTTGATGAATGCCCTTGAAGGACGATGACGTCCTTCGGGAATATTCTAAAAATGTAAACAACCTATTCTTATTTTTGTTGTTGCTTGTTTACATTCGAGCAGGTAGATTAGTTGTTGTTGGTTTATTTGTCTATCCTATTTTATACTGCACATTGTTGTTTCTTGTTTACTTCTTAGTTGCCTTTATTTTGTTGTTGGTTATTTACGTCTTTTTATCCTTTATTCTTGTTGGTATATTTTTCTACTCATTCATTGATCACGTGAACAGTGCGCTGTTTTGTTTTTGGGGCTTTTGTTTATCATTTTATGCGTGATCATTGTGTTGTTTTTTTTGGAGCTTTTGTTTATTATTTTAACAACACCATTTCCACTTTCGTAACACTATTTTAATAATGATAGGATAGTGATCACTTCCGTGTAAATCATCAATAGTATCCTAAGAACAGAAGGTGGCAATCTCTGGTGAACATAAAGAAATGTCGACATGTGTAAATGTGTTGTGAGTGGATAGATGCGTAGGTTTGCCATTATTAAGAATTATGAGATCTTCACTTAAAATTAAATTTTCCAAAATCTTACCACGTGAGTTGGCGACTTTTGAACCCCATAGTGTACTCCAAGAGTTAAGATCACCAGTAATAAGCAGGGGGGGATTAATTTTGTTTAAGGCATTTTTCAAATTATTTGCAGAGATGAGTTGATGTGGTGGAATGTAGGTGTTAACAAAAAAAATTTTTAATTTATTTTAATTTTAATTTTTTTTTTTTTATTTATTTATTATAATTTACATAACACAACAAAATAAGAATCTTATAAGTGATAGTGCTATGTTAGGAATCATTAAAATTTAAAAATAAACAGTGAAACAAAATAAATTAAATAAAGAATGCAAAATTAATATAATTAATATCTAGTTAAAATATAAAGAAAAAAATAAAACATAAACAAATTAAAAAATAAGAGATTTGAATATATTAAAAAAGTTACCATTCAGAAAAATCAGTTTAAAAAAACTGGAAAATAAAAATATATCCGATATAGACCTATAAAACAAATCACAAATCGTAAAAAAAAATTTTACTCATGAAAATAATTTGAATATCTCCTTTTAGAACGCATTTGCATTGCCTAAATTCTGGATATAATTTGGTAGGGAATTCCAAAGACTTGTGGTGTGTATAAGAAACTGTCTCTGAGATAAAAGAGCCCTAAATCTTTGCTGAATAATGTTCCTACCCCGGTAGGATCTAGCAAATTTAATTCGACAAAATAATTATTCCGGCAGTCGCGCGTAAGTTATCTGATGAAGTAGAATAAGGCACCTAATTTTTAGGAAATTATCAAATTTTTCATTAAGAATCCGGCAAGCCAAATGGGAAATGTGATCACGACGCCCTTTCTGAAAGACATATCTAGCTATGTTATTAAATACCAAGTTAAGTCTACGTTTATCATCATAATCACAGTTTGCGAAGATTACACACCCATACAAAAGTACCGGAATTAAGTACGTTCTGGCAAGTTGCATACGAATGACAAAACGAGTCGAATCAATAAAATTTTAAACCAATATCTATTTCGATTGCAATGGAAGCTATATATGGATCTGTGTATAGTAATTTGTGGGGTGTTGATTTTTTTATAAGAATTGCAATACCTTGTTTAGCAGAATTGTTACTGGCTAAAAAACCATTGTATTGTTTAGGTTATATTATATTACTAACAATGGTGGATGATATATGTGTTTCTTGGATAGGTATAATGTCCGGGTGATGATCTTTGATTACTAGTTGTAGTTCGTGATAATTACTAATTAGACCATTAATATTCCATTGAAGAATTTTAAAATTCATTATAATAGTAGAGGACTAATTATTCGTCGTCTACAGACATTGTTTCTTTTAGTGTTCTCTTTGTTCAATATAAGAATTGTCGATTGGTGTTGTTGTCTTAGGCAAAGTGAGGTTTTTGGTTTCCTTTCTGTTGTGTATTTCTTTATTTTTTAAAGTAGTTGTTGTTAATATGCTAGCTAAGCATTTGGTCATAGACCGAGTTGTTATTGTAGGTAATGTTTTTAAATTGTTATTTTTATTTGTTGATGTGTTTAATAGGTGTGATTGTTGTTTAGCAGAAGTAAATGAATTATCAGTTGTATTTTTTGTTGTTTCACAAACGTTATATTTTTGGGGAATTGTTTGTTTAGTTGAATTGTTTTCTTCAATATTGACTATTGCGGAGCTGTTGCTAGGGGAAATGATTTTTTCCTTAGACTTTTTGTTGATTTTGTTGTTTAGGACATCAGAATATGTTTCAATTTGTGGTTCACTTAATTTTAGCAACTAATATTTTTCCTTAGCGACTTTCAAAGTACATTTTTCTTTTGTTATAATTCTTAAAATTTCTTTTTGTTTTTTATATATTTTACATTCCTTAGAAGAAGGCAGGTGTTCGTCAGAACAGTTTATGCAAAAAGTCCGCGTGCAATTATCAGGGGTATGAGGGGGTAGACCACAGTTTTCACACAATGGATTGTTTTTGCACCATCTTTTCGTGTGCCCGAGTAATTGACATGTTTTGCAGCGCATAGGATTAGGAAAATATTGCCGAACTTTGACTTTATGCCAGGAGATATCGAGTTTTTCTGGTGTTGAATAGCGGTCAAAAGTTAATAGCAGAACACCACTTGGTTTAAAGACACCTTGTTCGTTTTTCTTTTGGTATTTGTAGACATCAGTAACACCTTGGGAATTTAGTTCTGATACAATCTCTGATTCTGGAACGTCGTTTAAATAGGGCGCATAAACAGTACCTTTTGAGGAATTCAGATTGGAGTGATATTTGCAGGATATATTACAGATGCCTGGTAGAATTTTATATTTAATCGATTTATCAGCATTAGTTTTGTTGCCTTTTAGAAGCAGCAGATTGCCATCCCATAGTTCTGATACAGTCGGAATGTCCGAGCAAAGTAATTTTAACGATCAACAAACCGAGGAACAAGAAAATTGCTGTAAAGTTTTATTACCAGATGTGGCCGATATTACAACGTATTTCGGATCGGGTTTTTGGGTGTTTGGCAATTCGGGGAAAGTTTCAAAAATATTCTGGTGTGTACGTTTCTTTTTTCTCGGGTGGAATCCGCTAATAAAGAAAAGCGGTTGTCCCCCAAATTGGGCGGACCGGACTTATCAACTGCGCGATATCTAATAAATAATTTAAAATCACTGGCGGAAAATTAATATTGATCACTGTATATTAAAAAGTCACCGTGGTCTAGTGGATAGTGTGTTGGCTTATTAGACAAAAGGCCCGGGTTCGAATCCCAGGTCACACATCAAAATAAAAAAATATTTCTTCGGCGACTTCCTCTCAGCAGATTTCTGGCAAAGACTCTGAGAGTAAAAATTGCCATGAAAAGCTTCTCAAAAATCTGTCATTCAGAGTCGATTTTAAACTGTAGGTCCCGCCACTCATGTATAAAATTAACGCACACAACATAAGTGGTGTGAGAAGCTAGGTCGTAATCCTGACTGAAGGGTTGTAATAGCCAATTATGTATGTATGTATATTAAAAAAAAATAAACAATAACGCAGAACTGAATCGCAACGAGATGAAAGAAAGTCAACCGGTTAATGCAGACGTTAGTCGATGACTGGTAATAAAAATAATTAATTAATTAATTTAGAATAAAAAATTAATTAATTAATTTGAAAAATAAATAAAAATTATATGTAATTTATGTAACAAAAGTAATCTATGTAAATTAATTAGAGAAAAAGAAGAGCAATTGCTTTCTAAAATGCGTTACTTTACTAGTTAGTTGTATACTGTGAGGGAGCGAATTCCAAAAACGAACCGAGTAAATTGAGAACTGACGCTCAGAGACAAGTGTATGACGTGCAGAAGGTATCAGTTTTCTTCCCCTGTGTGACTTGGCGAAGATAATATTATCAAATAGATACTTAGGTTCCTGTGCATAAATGACTGTAGGCAAAGGTAAGAGCACTCTTATTATAATCAGATTCTCAAAAGATATTCCATATAAGTTTTCAGAAACGGAAGATGTTGAGCTAAATCTTCTTAAGCCATAGACATACCTAATAATGCTGTTAAAGACAGCATCAAGTCTTCGCTTGAAGAAGGAATCTGAGTTAGCGAAAATGTTGAGCTAAATCTTCTTAAGCCATAGACATACCTAATAATGCTGTTAAAGACAGCATCAAGTCTTCGCTTGAAGAAGGAATCTGAGTTAGCGAAAATTTCGCAACCATAAAGAAGGCCAGGCATAATATACGATTTTGCAAGAAGTAATCTTATTCTCAGAGATATAAAAGCCTGAGTAGCCCAAAGGGATCTGAGTATTACATACGTTTACGCCACAGCGAAATTAATGTGATCGCTCCAAGACAGTGTGCTATTAAAAATAATGCCAAGATTCTTAGCCTTGGTGATCAGTGAAATCTTGCTGTTGTTCAGAAAAATATCATCCGTAATCACGGGACTACGTAATCTTTTATGTATCAAAAGACTCCTAGATTTAAGGGGATTCAAGAAAAGTTCATTTGCCAAGGCCCAGATGTGTATACACTCAAGATCAGCATTCATTCTGGCAACATTCGCTGGCACCGAATCTTCCGGGTTACTCAGGTATAGCTGCACGTCATCAGCCTACATATGTACTATACAATTGGACAACTGACTGGGAAGATCATTTATATATAAAGAAAACAGAAGAGGTCCAAGAATGGATCCCTGTGGTACTCCTCTGTTCAAAAAAAATAGCGAGGAAGACATGTCATTTGCAAAACCGGATTGCGAACGATTCATTAGATAGGAGGCAATAAGTTAGTTAGTGGAGCTATGAGAAAAATTTAAAAAATAACGAAGTTTCATAATCAGGGTATGGTGATTAACAGAATCAAAGCCCTTATAATGGTCAAGAAGAACCAAGACGTTCAACCGATTGCGATCCAGTTCCCGCCTAATATTCTCACTTACGTCAATTAAAGCCGTTATACAACTTCTATTCGAATGGAAACCTGACTGCATATCGCACAACAAGTCATGTTCCCGTAGATATTCACTTATCAGACGATTCAACAGTATCTCAAGAACCTTGGAGAGATAACATAATATAGCAATAGGTCTGTATTCCTCATTAGATTTTGGAATCGGTATAATCCTGGCATGCTGCCATCTGGTGGGGAAATGACCTGACGTGATAATGAAATTAAACAAGTGAGTAATAAAAGTCAGGAGTTTAGGTAGAATAATTTTGACAAATTTTGGATTAATGTCATCATAACCGATTGCATCGGACTTAATACACTGACAACTAGACAAAACGTCGACCTGATTAACACACGTAAATTGAAAATAACGCAAATTGTTAGAAGCCATTGAACTAAAACTGTAGAAATTACCATCATCTTGTGTTCTAGGTAGATTAGTAAAAATATTATTCAAGTCGTTCGCGTCAATAGAGACATTGCCATTTGTAACCGAGCTTCCAAGACCAATGTCTCGAATGGTTCCCCATGTTTTATTGGACTTCAGAGCCGTACCAAAATGCCTACTATAAAATACATATTTAGCGCGCTTTATACCAGTATTCACTCACCTCCTGGCTGCATGATATTCGCATTCAAAATCAAGTGTTATGAAACGTTTCCACCTGGAGAAAGCGCTATCCTTACGAATAATCAAACGTTTAATATCTGCCGTTAACCAAGGTTGAGTTTTCGTCCACTTGGACTTAGTCCTTAACGGAACAGTTTCATTAAAAAGCCGAAGAATGTTATCGTCAAGGAAAGCCAGTTTCTCATCTATATTAGGCATATAGTAGATGTAATAATTTAAAAAAAATTTTGCATTGGCAAAACAAAAAATAAAAAAAAATTATTATGGAAAATGAAAATAAAATTGCGTTAAAAAACAAAAATATCCTTTGCTTTCGCCATAAACTCAAAAAAAAATTTTCCCAGAAATAATAAGTTTAAAAAAGTTACTGGCAATGCTCGCGTCATTCAAATATTGATCAACAATCCTATTCAATTCGGCCGATATTCTCATTAAGTAAATTATAATCCATGTTTCTAAAGTCAAGAGTAGATATGTTCACAAGCAGGAATTCAAAAATCATATGTCAAAAATATAACGACATGTTTAGGGAAACATGAGGCAGAGATTTGGTCATATAAAAGAACTTTAGAAACATTACTGACAAAAAAGAGATCCAACAAGGAATTCGAAGAAGTAGTGTAATGTGTTGGGTTAGTATTATTGACAGAAGTAAGTCCAAAAGGGGTCATGCTATCAGTCAGGCTACAATCGTATAAAATATTACAATTAAAATCACCACCAATAACTATGTCATTGTAATAAGCTGTCAAACTTTCCTCCTCATCTAGAAAATATTCGTAATTTACCCTATAATTAGGTCTGTATACACAGTCTACCAACATTTTACTGCCATTGGATGAGATTTCGATGAACAAATATTCCACGCTATTTATGCCCTTTCCTACTACACCATCCATATTACAATGATCAATCAAAACACGAGACATACAACGGAGTTTACAAGCAATATGATGTCTTATATAAATGGCAACACCACCTGTATGGCCACCTCTATCATTGAGAAAAAGCTTATACCCCTTCAAATTTACCAGACCATCAGGTGATTACCTATGAAACCACGTTTCTGAGACGCAAATAACATCAACAGTCGAGCCTGCAAATACCAAACGAAACTCATCAATTTTCCTATTTAGACTCTGAGCGTTTATATGACAAAATGTAAAACCACTTCTCTGCTTAGACAGGATTCTCACCATGCTCATAGTTACATCATTGGAATTGCCTCGCATACTAATTATGTTGTCCATTTTTATGGTCTAAATAACGCAAACTATTCGTAATCGTAACGCATTTGTAGAAAGTAGTGTGGAAAAAAATGTAATTTAAAATAACTAAAATAGTTAAAGTACAAATTGTATAAGGTAAAAAAGTAAATGATTATTCAAAACAAAATTAAAGACCAGAAATTTGAAACTTATTATAATATTAAGGTTGTTCACGAAAAAAATTTAATGCATCTAATTGTTGAATGCAGGACGGGTTGTCATCCTTTTTTCGCTTAGCGTACACAAGGCCACGAAATGTGTAGGCTGAGTAAACGTAATTACTTCTTTTCAATGTTAAAGCCTCTCGAAGTATTTTGTAGTTGGTGTTGGTTAGATTCTCCTTTACTTCAACAAATTTATCGATTCAAACCCAAGTAGACTCAAAAGAATATTGAAGTTATTTTGTTTTTTAAAACTACCCAGTGATTTTAAAATCAGATTTTTATCATGCGGTGAAAACAATTTGACAATGATAACTGCACCAAGAGAACTATTTTTGGTTTTATGGCTTTGCTGACGGTTATATATATATAGATTTTGTAGCTGGTGTGGAAACGTTTACCGTTTGGTAAACGTTTGGTATCAAAAATATCTGAAAGATTCTCATCTTCCTTATAAGGGATGCCATTGAGGCGAAGATCACAAGCCACCAATAAATTTTAATTTTTCACTGCTTGGATTTTCAAAAATTTATTTCGGCCTTTAGTGTTTGAATCTCATCCTCAACTGTTTCAAGCTTTACAACACTGTCAAGTTCCGTCCTCATTTCTTGTATTTTGTTGTCGAGTTCCTTTAATAATTGATTTTCAAAATCAATGAAAAGAGATTTATATACTTCCATTTGTTTCTCATAACGCTCCTCGAAAAGGGCCTGTATTTTATCAGTAAGCTCACAAGTTAGTTTATCGAGACGCTTTTCAATAATATTTATAGTCCTAAATGGGGACTGAATATTAGGTACATGAGGTGCCTTCGCCAGATTTTCAATGACGGAATTTTGTAGCACACTCCTTACGCGCTTGTTAGACGTACTGCTACCCATCACATCTATTTCATCCAGTTGAATAATACTCGTGCTGTCAGTATCTACTAGAGGTGTGCACAAGACATTCGACTTGGTTACCCTCCACCGAATGCAATACTGTAGTGTACTCTTTTCTGTTGATCTTGATTTTACGAGTGCACTGAAATGTGTATTTCTCATTTATTCAATGTATACAACAGCACTCGTTTATAATACTTGAAACAGTCAAGTCTCAATACCATATAGAAAGTGATTTATGAATGAAGAAAAGGATGACCAAGAAGTACAAATCATATTTAACACTGACCAACTTTGAAAGTAAATTGTAATGTAAATTATATTTACATATTTGATTTGATTTAAATGTAATAATTTAAAAAAAATTTTGCAGTGGCAAAACAAAAAAAAAAAAAATTATTATGGAAAATGAAAATAAAATTGCGTTAAAAAACAAAAATATCCTTTGCTTTCGCCATAAACTCAAAAAAAAATTTCCCCAGAAATAATAAGTTTAAAAAAGTTACTGGCAATGCTCGCGTCATTCAAATATTGATCAACAATTTCTTAATCAAATATAAGAAAAGATTAATAACTACAAAAATAGTCTGTTTTGTATGAATTGTTTTTGGTTTTATTATTTTTATTGCGTCTTTATAATTACACTACTTTATTTTTGGAAAATTATAATAAAATTGCGTTAAAAAACAAAAACATCCTTTGCTTTCGCCATAAATTAAAAAAAAAATTTACCCTGAAATAATAAGTTTAAAAAAGTTACTGACAATGCTGGCGTCGACGAAGATGTTCGGTTGCCGAGAGCAAAAAAGAAATGCACGTTGTGACTCTATGAAGAGTACAAAATTTTTGTTGCACGCTTCACATAACTCTCTTTTATACTGTTGTACAATGGTTTAAGAGCGCAGTTGTTTTTTTTACACTACCTTTGCTTCACACTTATTTATGTATGCAGCTACAATCAATATTCGGTCTTGAGAAAAATGCAATAGTTGGCAATTTTATATGTCTTGCGCACACTTCTGGTATATATGTACATTTAACTATAGACTAAAAATTAGTCTAGATTATAGACTAGACTATCTACGTTATTGAAATTATCAGTTCTCTTACTCTTTGGTTTCATATTATAAAAATTGCTTATATGTAGTTATAAATATTAAGAGAAGTGTTGTTTAGAGTTTAGCCGAAAAAAAAAGCTTTATATTGTTTATTTAACGGATAAATTTATGTTCCACCAATAAAATAAGTTCCATAAAAACTTTATTTTGACAAGAGAATTAATTTATAAACAAAAGAAGCGATTATATATTTTTGTTTTGTTTTAATTTATGTTCCGTTTATATTTACCACTTTTGGCGCGACAAGATTTAGGTCTTTTGTTATTGTAATTGTATTGTGGCCGGAGCATTACAGAGTCCAAATGAATTAACCGTTCGCGCTGAATACAGTTTTCTCCTTGTCTTTTTCTGCAATATCCACTTGCTTTGTAAATCCAATGTGGAGAACCACTTCGTTCCAGCTAGCGTGTCGAGTGTGTCATCAATTCCCGGTAGCGAGTAACTGTCCTTTTTACTGACATCATTCAGCTTCCTGCAGTCTACGCAGAATGTTGTACTGCCATCTTTCTTCTTGACTAAGACCACAGATGAGCTCCACGGACCTGATGATGGGTCGATTACACCGCTCTTCTTCATTTCGTCGACTAGCTCTTTAACCTCATTATGCTTCGCCATGTCTTTTATTATTTGTGGCGAAACCGCAAGCATACCTCTTTAGCAGCTTTTTGGCTTTATTTCTCTCTGGAGCTGCTAAGTCTGCAACCCAGTTCTCCACACTTGCACTAAATTCCTATTGGTCCTTGGTTGACATTTCGACCGGTTCTGGCAATAGTCCGCTATTTATTACCGCCTCTACTGGAGCACATTGACCGACCTCTGAATTTTTATAGATGACTTTTTCATGGCATGATAGATTTAGCACTCTTACCGGGATTATTCTCTATCTTGTAAATTTGATGAGGGCCTTTGCTGATATTAAATCCGTCTGTATTTCCGCTGGTTCCACAACCCACAAGAAGTTTTCGTGCACTTGATACTTGTATCCGACGTCAAGAGGTATCTCCACATTTCGCCAACTCATAATCTGTTGCCCCATATTCAAGTTGATGCCATCAGCTATCATAAAATCGGTACCAATGATAAGCTCGTCCACAATATCGGCAACAATAAAGATGTGTGTGACACTAATGTTAGCTATAGTCACCTTCGCCTCTGTTTTTCTGTGGACGGTGGCAGATTCTCCAGTAGCTGTTCGAAGTCTTACATTTCTAAGTGCCTCATATTTTTCCTTTACTACATCTGGTCTGATGATGGACTGCGTCGCCGCGGTGTCTATAGTGAGGGTATGTCGTCTGCCGTTTATGTACCCGCACGCTGTAAGATTGTTGTTGTTCTGTTGCATCACTGACATTGAGATTGTGGGGCCCTCGCTTGTGGGAGCCAGCACTTGCCCCTCAGTGCTAGCTCGTTTTAGTTTAATGGAGACTCTTGTGAAGCTGGTTGGTAGCTCACTCATTTATTATTCCTTGATGGTGAGATGGATCTGGATCTTTTACGTAGCGCTGTGCAGTTTCTATGAAAATGCCCAGCCTTTCCACAGTTGAAGCATTTAAGTTTAGCCTTTTGTCCGTTTTCTTCTGACGCATGCCTCTTTAACCTCATTACGCTTCGCCAGCGGTATGCTTCTGGGTGCCTGTTTTATCGATCTCGCTTCGCCAGTAACAATTTCATGCTTGACCATGCCTGTTCTTCCTGACCATTTCATTGGTTAAAAGGCATTCCTCCACGACTTCCATTTTACGGACTTTGTTTATTTGTGGTCTGGAGATAGTGCCAGCGGTCTACTTTGCTAGTGCGAAGGTCACAGTCTCTGCAAATGTTGTCTTCTGTGTGGAGCACAATGCTAATTTGATGTTAGGGTCGCGTATGCCATTCACAAACGCCTCAGTCTTAATGTTGTCTATCAGCGGGTGGTTTTCTCCGGTGTATGTTAGCTGCACCAATCTCCCAACCTCTCTCTCAACCGGCATCTCAACTCCATGCGGTACAGCTCTCGCTTGTGCTCATCGCCGAATTTCCGCTGTAAAGCCACCATTAAGTCTTTATAGTTGTTTCTACTACTGGCTGGCACGGTCTGTAGTATCTCGGCTGCTCTACCTTTTACCGCCAAAATTAATTCCAACGCCTTCTCTCCATCGTCCCATCCGTTTCTGCTGGCTACTGTCCCAAATTGGAATTTGAAGACATTTTTAAAAGGGATGGAAAAGTAAGCAGTACGCATACAACAAATAATGCAGTAGATGCAGAATTCTCTAGAAGGCGACAACGCGAACCTTCTACTTCGAGAACCACCATCAGACTGAAGACGTTCGCATATAAAAGGACAAGATAAGACAGACAACCAGTGCAGTGTGAATTGTGTCAGCCTTGTGTGCAGTTACGTATGAAGTAAAACTCGCGGTGTGAAGACAAGTTGCGTCCGTAGTAAAGTCGTTAGTGTTTACGCGAGCAGAAGTGTTGTGCTTACAAAAAGGTTGTAAGCAAAGAATAACGAACAAGTGTTTTTGCTTATAAAATGGCTATAAGCAGAGAAGAGTAATTGAGCGAGCACATATTGTTATAGTTATTGCTGTGTACTTTGTATAAGTTTGGACAGTGGCACATAAAAGTAGTGTGATTAATAAAGAGTTACATTAAAATAATGTAGCATAGAATAAACGATTTTATTTAATTTAGTCTCAGTGCACTCTGAGGCGCACTGTTTGACTGTTTTTTATTAATTAATTTTTTGAGGGAAAATATCCCTTCTTTTATACTAAAATTTTGGCTGATTTGACAATTCCAAATCAACCCCTTACTTCTAATGCAATATTGGTTTGGCTTAATACTAGAACACATGTTTGTGTGTGCATATCGTGGAACAAATGGATGTCATACGACACGCGTCCGCTGTCCATAATAATTCCCACGATAAGGTGTGAAAAGAGCCACATACAATCACTAGCTATGCAATACAACAACAACACTCATAGTGCATATTATATGCATATCAATACTGCCGGCGATCACTCAACAAAGTGTCAAATGATCGCCGTGTGCGCTTTACTATTGTGGCGTCACACGCTGCAGCGACGGTCAGCAACATTGAGTCAAGTGGTCGCTGCTCATATTCAATTGGATATTCTTTTGTTTATGCACATGAAATGTTGCGTTGGTATTGACAACTGTAAAATCACATATTTGTTTTTACTTGGTTTGCAATCAACGAACTCATATATAAACGTTTTTAAAAAAGTAAAAACGTAATAGTAATGCGCACACGCGACAATTGAGTGATCGCCGGCAGTATTAATATGCACTATATGTGTTGTTGTTGTATTGCATAGCTAGTGATTGTGTGTGGCTCTCTTCACACTTTACCGTTGGAATTGTTATGGAAAGCGGACGCGTGTCGTATGACATCCACTTGTCCCACGATAAACACACACAAACCCTTTAATATATAGTTAAGTATAGATTGTACACACAAACATGTGTTCTAGTATTAAGCCAAACGAATATTATATTAGAAGTAAGGGGTTGATTTGGAATTGTCAAATCAGCCAAAATTTTAGTATAAAAGAAGGGATATTTTTCTTCAAAGAATCAATCAATAAAGTACAGTCGAACTGTGCACATTTAGAGTGCACTCGACTAAAAATAACAAAACCATTACAATTTTAATAATTCTACACCATGTTTCTCACAAGAACAGCTTTATGACGCGACTAGGAAAACCCGCAGATTTATATTTATACGCACCAGAAGGAAAAAAAAATATTGTGTATCCCAAGCATACCTGCTAAGTAATGATTAGTAATTTGATTACTTTTTTTTTTAATGGTGAAATAATGATTACAATTACGATTATTTTTGGTTAAAATAGTTAATAATTGATTACGATTACAATAATCGTAATCCAATAATAGTAATCCAAAACTAATCAAATCGTTTTCAAGTAACTACTTTCAAATTCTTTTTCAATATTTTAAAAAAAATCAAACAGAATTATTGAAAAGAATTTGAATTACTTTTGAATACTTGAAAATAATTTTATACGTGAGTGGCGGGACCTACACAGTTTACTACACGACTCCGAACGACAGATTTTTGGCAGTTTTAATTACTCCCAGAATTTTTGCAAGAAATCTGCTGAGACGAAATCGCCGAAGAAACCTACTAGACTACGGCGACTTCAATGGCTAGAATATTTTTACAGCTAAAAAGCCGTTTTGATCATCATTTTTATTTCGTCTTCAATAATCGAGTTAACAACTATTTATATCAATTTCTTAAGTCTAAAATCTTTACATACTCATACTTATGATCTAATTCCAATTTTTATTTGTCTGTACTTAACTTAGTGTGTGTGTAGTCAGCATTTTGCAAATTTGCATTTATAGTATGCTGAAAATTTGTATAATGCACTTTGATATCTTGCGCCGTCACAATATGATAATTATTGTTTATATTATTGAGAAATGTGCGTTGTACAGAAGTTAATGTTTAAGGAAATTGATATGTTGGCTCTTGGACCATCAAATTCTCAATGGAGTTCTAAAAGGAGACTTGTAATAAAACCAAATAAAGTCCGTCTTTGCCTAGATGCAAGGAAAGTTAATAGTCTTTCCAATAAAGATGGATATTACCACCAATCGTTTTCCGAAATTTAATATCATTTACAAATTATTACATTATATATGTGGCACCCTATGTTTAGCATTACCAACATCATTATCAGTCACTCTTCGTGTAAACACGCACTTAAAAGAAGCTGTCATTTTCAACTTCATAAAAATACATGCCGCCATTGTTTCCGATTTCTTTCAAAAAATCTTCATCGGCTGCAGACGTGCCTTTCGAACATAAAATCCATTAAATCCTGTGTCACCCTAAATTAAATTATTCTTTTGTTGACCTTAAACATAAATAAATTAAAATGTAATTGACCCGAAAATTAAATTTACCAAATTGGTGACTCCAACTTGATCTGGATAACATCAAAGGTAATTTTTTTGCGGACATGAGTACTGTAGACGACAGCGGCATATCGATGGCGACTGGGTTCGAAATTAACAAACAACAACCACCACCACAAGAAGTCTCCGTGGCTACCGGCTGTACCACAAATGTGCAGTAACAACATAGAAGCCTGGTTCAAGAGGATGGATTTTTGGTTTACGTCATCTGGAATTGTCGCCGATATGCAGAAGACTGGTACGATATGGGGAGCTTTTGACCCAAACGCCATCTCCCAAATTGCGAACGTTATTGCCTCTTTGCCATCAACGGACAGATACGAATACACGAAGGCAAAGATAATCGCAATCGTCTCCTTTCCAAAATGCCGCTAGGGGATAGGAAGCCTTCACGTGGCCGCCTCTACAGTTGTCGTCGAACTGGGAAAGCAGTTCGACAAATTATCGACAAGGCCACGTTCCCGCGCTGGTAAGCCTGTTGTTGTCACGTAGCCGCTCAGTTCATCGACCAGTTTATATAGAAGAAGTCCCAGGATTTGAATGTTGGTTCCACCAGAAATACGGCCGATCGCTAGAAAATGTTGTAGCCCATGTAAGCACAGGAAACGCCAGCTAAACTCTCTGTCTTCAAACGCAATACCACCTTCAAAGTGACTCAATAGCTCAACGGAGGATCTTGCCGAAATCCACCGTGCCAGATGTCAAATATTTCGCCTCCAAATCAGAGATAAGTATTCAAAACAATTTTTTAATAGATAGTGGTGCTGATGTGTCAGTTTTACCCCTAACCTCCAAATTATGTGACATTCGTCTGACTGCGCTTAGACTCTTCGCTGCCAACGGGTCTCCTTTAAAAGTTATCGGTAAGAGACGCATCAAGCTGAATCTCAGTCTGCGCCGCGAGTTTTATTGGTCGTTCGTGATTGCCGACGTAACATCACCAATCATCGGATGCGACTTTATAAAACATCACGACCTTTTAACAGACCTTCGGCGTAATAGATTAGCCGTTAATACTACGTCAACGAAGCAGCCTCAATTAGGCCTTTCGGCCCAACCAATCCTTTTTCCGTTTTGCTAAAGCAGTTTCACGACATAACTCAATTGCCGCTTTATGGTTCTTCAACCAAGTCTTCCATAGTTCACCGAATCGAGACGACAGGACAACCCGTTTCTTGACGACCGCGACGCCTTTGCCCAGAGTAGCTTGCAGCTACTAAGAAAGAGTTTGATTTTTTAATCAAAACTGGAATTTGTCAGCCTTCAAAAAGCAACTGGTCAGAAAAAGTGATGGTACCTGGCGGCCATGCGCAAACGCTGCCCGATCGTTATCCTCTACCTTTTTTAACGGATTTTACGACCAACATGCAAGGTAAGAGGATATTTAAGAAAAGTCCCCGTCCACCCGGACGACATCTCTAAAACCGCTATATGTACTCCTTTCGACCTTTTTGAATTTAATTACATGACCTTTGGTCTTTGTAATGCCGCTCAGACGTTTCAAAGGCTCATTAATGAGATTGGACTTCGTCTTTCTATAAATTGACGACATTTGTGTTGCCTCTAATTCAATTGAGCAGGCTTATTCCGACCTTTCTGAAATCTTCCGACGTTTGCGTGATAACCGTCTGGCAATAAACCTTAAAATATGCGAGTTTGGCAAAACGGAAATTAAATTTTTGGCCCACTTAGTAAATGCTGAGGGCATCCGACCGTTGCCTGAAAAGGTCGAAGAAATAAATCAGTTTCCGAAACCAAAAGTGGAACAGGAACTCAAAAGATTTATAGCTATGATAAACTTTTGTCGCAGATTCCTACCACACGCCATCAACTATCAAATTAAGCTAGAAAAATTAATAATTAAGAAGAACGAAGAACGGACTCAGTCAGTGATGCCAGTAAAAGTTTCAAAAAAAATCCCTATGTATCTAAAAAAATCCCTTTTTTTCCCTACACTTAAAAAATAATACCTACATTTCCCCCTAAGCTCAATATTCCCTTTTTGTCTTCAAATAAAAGATTTACAGTAATGAAATATTGTAAATTTTATTCATTTATTACACATTTTATAAAAAAATATTAAAAACAAAACAAAAAAATAAATAGTTTTAACAAAGTTAATATATAAAAAGTTATTACTTATGTATTAATAAACATTCATAAGCAATTTTTTTCCTAAAATGACTTGCTGTCGTATTCATAAATTTGTACATTAACATTAAAAATGAGATCTTATGATATACAATGAATAACATGTTTAAACTACATTAATATAAAAATTAATTACATGTACAAATCTTTAGAAGGAAGTTTTCTAAAGTGATTAGTCGTACACGTAAAACTAATGCAATTTGATTCTTTAGATTGCAAATATGATCTTATGATTCAAATTGAATTTCAAATATCATGACTAAGTTTGTATCTTTTTTCGTACAAACATCTGTAACCACAGAAAATATTCGTTCAGCATTCGCAATAGCATGTGGTAAAGCTAATACAATTACAACCAATTTTGCAAAATTGGGAAACACGAGCTTATCATTAAAATCTTTGGATTTACATAATTTGAACCAAAATGTTTCGACGTCAAGCTTCAATAATTCTTGTTCAGAGAAGTTATACTCCATTGTTAACTACTCTTCTGAAAGCTTGTTTATATCTATTTAAAATTTTTCGCACAAAAGCTAAAATTGAATCATAGGTTTATTTGTACCACCAATAGCTAATTCGGGATTTAAGAACTCCATTTTTTCTGATGCCCAGATTGTTTTAAATTTAAATATAGGATTTTTGCTTAAGCATTTGGTTTAGTAAACAAACTTTAATAATGTTTGTACAAAAAAATTGGCAAACAGAAAAAAAACCCTACAAATCGCTTTAAAAAAAAAAACTGTCCTTTTTTCCCTACGCCTCAAATTTTTTGGAAAAAATCCCTACAAAAGGGATAAAACCCTACATTTGGCATCACTGGACTCAGTCCGCAGAAGAAGCTTTTGAACGCTGAAAATCCTAACTGGCAAACGCCACACTCTTGGCTCATCCCGCCGCCGAAGCACAACTACCTCTATATGTAGACGCATCCGATACTGCAGTCGGCACAGCATTCTTTGGCATTTTACTCCAAGAAGCTTACAAAATTGCAATCCAAATATTCCGCATACGATCGAGAACTCGCAGCTATGTACCAGGGCATCAACCACTTTCGCTATATGATTGAGGACTGTAGATGTTACATAGTAACCGAACATCGCCCTTTAACCTTCGCCTTCCATCAAGAATCAGAGCGGATACGACAACTCGACTTTATAACTTCGTTCACTTTTTCACTTCATATATCGGGTTCAGCTAATGCAACAGCAGACGCTCTCTCGCGAAAAAATTCAATCAGATTAGCTCGATCGTTTTTGAAATTCCAGGCTTATAAATTTACAATTAGTCATCGAAAAGACAAGGAAAACATTATACCGGATGACAATTAAGGAACTTACTTCTATAGATAATTTGGAGCCAGAAATTGTATTAAATTATCCTTATTTTGTTAGTGAAAAATACAATAAGTAAAAAAAAATAAGGAATAATAATAAAAATTATTCGGATATCAAATATTTGATAAATATATTTATATTCGGAACGAACATTATGACGTTACGGAAAGTAATGAAAACTTAGAGTGTAAAACTTGGGTACCAAACGAACTAAGACACTCGGTCTAGTCAATTTCATGACAAAACCATTGTTTCACATGGAGGAGTGCTTAAAATTCTAGAATTAATAAAATGTACTTTCTTTTGGCGAGGAATGGTCAAAGATATTCGAACTTTTGTCCGAGGCTGTGAAACATGTAAGACAACAAAACATCCAAACTTTATTATGAAACTTGAGATGGGTAAGCAAAGATTATGTGTTGACCTAATAGGACCTTATACACGGAGTAAATCAGGCCATATCGGAATTCTAATCGCGCTTGATCATTTATCGAAGTTTCAATGGCTAGCTACATCCATTGAAAAAAATTTACATCCATTCCTTTTAAAGAGTTTTGAAAAAAAACATAGATTTCATATTTATGGCGTATCGGAAATAACTACCTAAATGCCTTTTTCACCTCGTTACTAATACAGCACACATATACTGCTATATGTTCACCTCAGTCAAATGCATCTGTAATAGTAAATTGATCAATTATAGTTGCAATAAGAGCTTATCTCAAACAAAACCACTCCAAATGGGACTAAAATTTAAGTACCATTAGCTGTTTTATTAGGAATGCGTTTCAGTAATCGACAAAAATGTTACTTTATCATGCTTTATTTGGACTCAATATAATAACACATAAATCTGTTTACAGAATACTAAGAAATGTAAAACTTTTTGAGGGACAAAATATTAAGTAATTTTCTACAGCTTTCGTTTTATTCAATTCGAATCTTCTCAGAAAATAAAATAGGTTCCAAACGTACTTAGGCACGTTCTCTTTTTTTCATCT
This sequence comes from Sarcophaga peregrina, assembly GCA_014635995.1. Taxonomy (NCBI): domain Eukaryota; kingdom Metazoa; phylum Arthropoda; class Insecta; order Diptera; family Sarcophagidae; genus Sarcophaga; species Sarcophaga peregrina. The sequence continues at coordinate 59,155,203 of CM025791.1, forward strand.
TCGAACGATCACTAGTCGCAGTCAAACCATAAGAAATTATTAAAATTTTGAAAATGTAAAAAAGGTATTTATATTATCTTTTTTTTTTGTAAATCAAGTTAAAAACATTAAACCATACAAATGTTCGTAAGCAACAACAGTTGTTAGTTATTCTTCTTTGCTCACAATCTTTTTGTAAGCACATACTAACAACTGTTTTCTTCACACGCAACTTGTCCGCACATTCGCCTTACTGAATTATAGCTCGATCTTGTGTCTTCACACACAACTGTTTAAATTTTCCCTCCAATCAACGTGACGTCGTCACACACGACTAACTCAATTCGAACTCCCCATTGCTCTCTTTCTAATGCCTTTTATATCGCTAGATCAACAGTGCGAGGAATGCTCTCGAAGGAGGATGACGGCCTTCGGGAACAATCCAATTGTTGGAATTTAAAATTAATTTATCGCTTAATTAATATTACCTTTTCTTATTCCTTTTTCTCTTTATATAATAACTAGCAGATTGTACCCGGCGTTGCGCGGGTTATGTAGTTTGGATTAGTTTAAAAAATGTTTTTAAATTAATAAAAAATAGTGATTATTTGAAATTTAAAAATTTTTATTATTAACACGTAAAAAATTGCAAAAAATTTTCCTTTAAATTTAAAAAAAATTGTTATTGGGTCATTATTGCATTAAAAATAACAATAAATAAAAAAACCGGTTTAAGAAATAATCCAGTTTTTTGAATACTCTAAGTCCTAAATATAAATGCACTCAATTTGACCATTTTTGCCCCTTTCCTCATTATCGGACCCCTTTTGGTCCAACTGTATAATCGGAACACCTCCAATAGCAATTTGGGAAACTTAACCAAGCTAAATTGTAAAAGAATACCTTTAAAACAGATAAAATACAGAGTTTTTGCATAAAAGTACTAATTTTTGACCATTTTTTGTCCCTTCGTCCCATTTTTTCCCCTTTGGGTCAAAATTTTGAAAAGATTTATAGCTTATAACCAGCACCGACAAAAGCCCGATCTATATCCAAAATTTCAAGAAAATCGGTCTAGGCGTGATTGGCTAACAAACAAAAAGACAGACTTACAGAAAGATTTATAATATATCTTAGGATAGCAGATTGTACCCGTCGTTGCGCGGTTTATTAAAATAACAATAAATAAAAATCGGGTTTCGAAACCGGTTTTTTAAAAAATGCAATTTTTCAAATTATTCGGAAAGCTGTTTATCAAACAATCCAGTTTCTTGAATACTCTACGTCGTAAATATAAATGCATTCAATTTGCCCGTTTTTCGTGTTTCAAGGAAAACAATCGCAAAAGCCGTATAAATTATCGAAGACAAAAACATCTGAAATTTTACAACTTGTGCACACAGACGTTTGTGGGCTGATGGAACTAAAGTCAATCGGAGGTGCTGTATATTTCATACTGTTTTTTGATGATTTTTCGCGAAAAGTTTTTGTTCAGATAATGGTTTGGAATATTGCAACGCACACTTTAAACAGATTTGTGAAGACAGCGGCATAATACATCATATACAGTAGCGAGCACAAAAAATTCAACGTTGGGTAAAATTATCTTTAAGTGCGATAATTTTAAAAAAATGGTGACCAGTTCAAAATATTTCTTTGGGTTATTAATCCCTACAGTTATAGATACCTATTATCAATAACATTATGTAAATATTTTTAATTTATGATATATTATTTTGTCATTTATTAAAAAGAATGCGAATTTCATGGGAGCAATAAAAATGCAACAGCATTAATTTTAATGTGTTTATTTAAATTAAATAGTAATTCTTACAAAAAAAATCTTAAAATTAATATTTAGTGGCGTAGCCCTTATTTTTTATGACTTCTTGCAACCTAGAAGGCATAGAGTCGACTAAAGCTATTAATGTGTTAATGGATATTTTCTCCCATTCACTTTTCAAAATTTCTTCTAATTGCCTCTTATTTGACGGATGTTTCCTCTTAACTTCCCGATCTAATAGCTCCCATAGATTTTCTATGGGGTTTAGATCGGGAGACTGTGATGGCCAATCGAAAACATTGACATCATTGTCGCTTAAAAAGTTTCGAGCTAAGCGACTTGAGTGCTTTGGATCGTTATCCTGTTGGAATATGCTACCAGGAGGCATTTTTTCCCGCAGATGAGGAAGCATGTGTTCTCCAAGGATTTCACAGTACTTCTTGGCGTCCATTTTTCCTTCGATTTGAGTTAAGGGACCTACCCCATCACGGGAAAACGCACCTGTAAATACGTGACGTAAAATCAATAATTTTTTTAAACATATCGTTCCTTACCCCACACCATTATTGATCCACCGCCATGTTTTACGGTTGGAAGTTGATATCTTGGAGAATATCTCTGTCCAGGCGGTCTTCGAACAAAATTTATCCCATCGGAGCCAAACAAATTAAATTTGCATTCATCGCTCCACAAGACTTTAGCCCATTGTTCATTTGACCAATCCTTGTAACGTTTTGCAAATTCCAGGCGCTTCTTTTTATTGATTGCACTGATGAGAGGTTTCTTTGCGGGTCGTCTCGCATGCAAATTAGCCTCTTTCAACCTACGGCGAACAGTGTGAACGCCTATAGAGACTCCCATTTGCCCATTTGCGAAATTAGCAACGTCCACTGCGGTCTTTCGTGGATCTTTTTTAACCAGTGCAATCATCTGGCGGTCTTGGCGAGAGGTAGTTTTTCGAGGATTACCACTACCTGATTTCCTTTCCACACTATTTCTCAAGGAAAATCGAGATTTAATCCGACATACGGTTAATTGATTTACACCAAAGAGGTGTCCAACTTCACGCATGGATTTTCCTTCTTCTAAAGGCTTTAATGATTGTAGTTTTGCTGCTTCTATTACAAAACACATAATGTATAACTTATTTAAGAAATTTTCAATTATAATTAAATAAATAACTTACTTTAACTATTTTTTTTATTATGTTGCATTTTTTTTTTTTGCTCGCTAAAAATTTGCACTTTTTTCACTAATTCAAAAATATTTAACTTTTTAAAGCAGAATTTGGAATAAACTGTGGTTACTTTGAAAACTTATAATTGAAAGAATTAACAGCAAAAGAAAATAGATAAATTAGTTACCGTTATTTTGAAACAAATCTTATTAAAGATCATATGGCACAGTGTTGCATTTTTTGTGCTCGCTACTGTATATACTCCATATGGTACACAACAAAGCGGAAAGGCCGAACGGATGAATAGGACATTGGTCGTAAAAGCACGATCAATGCTATATGATTCAAATTTAAGAGAATTTTATTGGGCAGAAACTACAAGCACTGCAGCTTATTTGGCGAATCTCACACCTAAAAATTGTCTCAACGGAAAATCTCCAGAGGATGTGTTGGAATGGTGACGGTGCCTAAGGAGTTACGTAGAAAATAGGATCCGAAATCTTAGAAGTGTATCATGGTAGGATAGTGTCAAAATTATAAGGCCTACAGATTGTATGACCCAGAAATGAGAAAATTACACGTAAGTCGCAATGTAGCATTCGTAGAAGATGAAATGTTTTTTCGAAATTTACCATATGGACATAATCCGAATTTAGTGAGGATTGTAGATGAAAATTCCAATTATGTAGATGAAGCCTCAGGTGAAGATGAATGTGATTTTAAATCAGCTGGCAATGATGAATACAGTAGAAGCAACACCTCGTAGATCTACAAGGATAAAAAGACCACCTCAAATGACTGATTATATCACTTATTTTGCTAATGCTGATAGAAATAAAGCAATGAATTACTCGGAGGCTGTGAATGGTGATGAAAAAAGTTTTTGGTTGGAGGCTATTCAAAGTGAACACAATTCCCTTTTGGAGAATAACACATGGAGTATTGTGAAAGATAATAAGGATATGAAAAAGTTGTCTACGAAGTGAATATTTAAAAGGAAAAATGAAGATGGCAGTATGAGATATAAGGCAAGATGAGTTACGAGAGGTTGTACGCAGCGTAGCGGTATAGATTATACGGAAACTTATTCCCCAGTGATGAGATACAATACTTTACGATAATTGTTATCAGTTGTTTTGGAATTTGATGTAAAAATTAATCACTTGGATGTTTGTACAGGTTTTCTTCAGGAAAATCTCAAAGATGAAATTTATATTGAATTTCCTGATGGTATATCAATTCCGGATGGTCATATGTTAAAATTAAATAAACCACTGTATGGGCTGAAAGAAGCATCCAAAATGTGGAATGAAAAGTTGAGCGGAAAACTGAAGAATTTTGGCATGAGACAGTTAAAAACGGATCATTGCGTCTATGTAATGAATGAAGATACAGATAATTTGATAATTATTGCCGTATACGCGGATGATATGATGGTGTTATGGAAAAACGAAGATACTAAAATTCCCTAATCTGAACCTAAATTTAAAGGATAAATTTCAAATGAAAGATCTTGGTCCAGCTAAACAATTCCTTGGAATGAGAATTATTTATAAATCAGGTAAAAGTTTATCAATTGATCAATCGTCATATAATGAGAAGATGTTGACATGGTTGCTTATAATCCGGACTTAACCCCGATGGATCCAAATTCGAAATTTTACGGAAATGAACAGAATGCTAGAAATAAATTCGATATGAATAAGTACCCATATTAGGAGTTAATTGGCAACCCACTGTTTGCGGTACAAGTTACCAGGCCAGATATAAATAAGCTTTGCGGTAAATTTACTAAGTTACCTGAAGGGTACAATTAACTACAAATTGAAGATGGAAAAACAAGCAAGTTTTGATACATGTTTTTGTGAAGCCGACTATGCAGCTGATCCAGATGAGAAAAGATCAGTTACTAGATATGTGTTGATTAAAAAAGGTGCTGCTATATCATGGGGCTCTAAAAAGCAGAAAACTACTGCGTTATAAACTTGTGAGACTGAGTATATGGCTATGGGGTGGCAGTACAAGAAATACTTTGGTTAAGAGGATTAGAGGAGGGCCTATTTCGTAATAAGTTGGAACCTACAACATTGTTTTGCGACAATCAGAGTGTCATTCTCTTGCATTAAATGAGTCTTACTACCCTAAAACAAAAGACATCGATGTAAGACATCACTTTATTAGAGACAACATTCTAGCTGAAAATGTATCCTTGAAGTCAAAAAGTTGTAATAAGATGGTAGCCGATATTCTGACTGAACCCGTGGTAAATACTAAGTTAAGCGGCTTTATGGATAATATGGGCTTAAAGCTTTATTATATGAATTTTAAGTGAGGATGTTGGAACTTAAAATTAATTTATCGCTTAATTGATATTACTTTTTCCTTGTTCCTTTTTCTCTTTCTATAATAATTACAAAAATATGATAACTCTAACTATAAAATTAGTTAACTTAGTTTAAACCAAATGAATTTTATATAGAGTATAAATTTTATTCATTTATTAATTAGAATACAATTACAAATTATATTTAAAATATAATACAATTACAAATTATATTTTAAATATGGTGGGAATCGAACCCACGACCCTTACGGTAGTAGTCTAGTACACTACCCACTACACTACCATGGCACTCTTATGTTTTGATAAAGAGTTAATGAATTCGTTCTATAGTTGAACGACTCTGCAAATTCTCATATATGAATCAACTAGTTGAATTTAAGAGGGTTAAGAGGTATTTCTCATTTATTCAATGTATACAACAGCACTCGTTTGCCTGTGAAGTAACGGAACTATGCTTTCTGTTGGAAGATCATATTTTACTACTGAAGCTAAATTTTCAGTAGTGCCATATGAGTATCAGTAGTGTAAAAAAAGGTTTTTCCCCAGAAATAAAAACTTTAAAAAAGTTACTGGCAATGCTGGTGTCGACGAAGATGTTCGGTTGCCGAGATCTAAAAAAGAAATGCATGTTGTGACTCTATGAAGACTACAATATTTTTTTGTTGCACTCTTCACACAACTCTCTATTAAACTGTTGTGCCATGGTTTACGAGTGAAGTTGTTTTTTTTTACTCTATCTTTGCTTCACACTTATTTATAAGTATCACATGTATAAAGTTTGCTTTGATGAGTCCCCCATGCGTTTGAAGGGGTAGGTTCATAAATTATTTCAATCCAGGAATTAAATTTAAAGAAAATTAAAAGAATATTTTCCAAAAACAATAAATGAAACTGCTATTTCAATTAGCTTTTTGCCAAATTTTTATGCTATGCTGCATAGGTCTAAAGGTTCAATTAGTCGTGACCTTACCATAACGCTGTAGTCGTAACATAATCCATAACCGTAAATTTACTATTAGCAGAAATCAGTGCTGCCATGGCCATAAACAGCTGTTTATATTAATTGCACATATGTATTTTTCAAAAGTACAAAAGTAAACAAAAAAATGTACATACATGTAAGTAAATTCAGCAAACAGCTGTTTATGGTTATGGTAAAAAACTAAAATTCAATTGGTACATATGGTTATCGTTATGACTATGGCATTATGGTAAGTCACCCATAATCGAAAGCAGTGATGTCCATAAAGTTGGTTAAAACAGTTGATTTATATGGTTATGGTTAAGTCACGACTAATTGAACCTTAAGGCCCTTTAACATAGTGGAGCAACCAGGTTTTATGGGATATATGAAAGTTATTTCGGATCACAGGTGACATAAAGGCGCCGCCGAAACTTTTCAATTTTAGCCGCCGCCGCCGACATATTTGCTCGGCGCAGGCCCCTGGTCGGGGACTACCTGTATCAAAAAAATAAATTTTACATGTCATTAATGCAGACTTGGAGAATTTATAATTCACTGGACTTGTAAAGTTTTTGAAACTTTGTAGATTTTTGGATTTTTCAATTACCAGTAAATTAAGTTTAAATTCTCCAGCAGATTTAAATAGCCCATGAGAGTTAATCTTTGTTTTTCCATCTTTGCGCCTAGAGCACGTTTCTCCAATAACGCTGCATATGTTTTATCGGGCAACTGCCTTTAATTTAACCCGGATTCATCAGCATTATAAAACCGATTTTCACAAAAAGAGAGTTCTTCCATTTTTGCTTTTAACTTTTTTAACAAATTGCAACTGCGCAGGAAGCTTTTCTATGGAAATTTTAAGAAGGCGAACACCAAACATTTTTTTTAAATTTTTGAAGCGATCCGGCACTGATTATAAAACCACGATAATTTTCTTTAATTTGATCGATAATATCTAAGCCAGTGGCTTTTAACATCAATCCACTTATCGGCTTTTATTGTTTCACTTATGATAGAACCACATTTAAATTCAGATTCACGTAATGTTTTAAGCTTTCCAGTGCCATAAAGTGTAGTGTTTACACGATTATTAGTTTCACGTTCTTTCTTTTTAATGCAAGAAATTTTCACAAATTAACTTTTCTTCATTCACTTACCACATCTTCGTAGCAATCAGTGTCGAAGAATACATAAACGGGTACAATGCAAAATAAGTTTAAGCATAAATAAACTGTAGTTCGGGGATTTTCCAATTTAAAAACATTAAAAAAAAATTATAAAAAGTGTTTACGTTTTAGAGCTTACAGATTTTGTTCACGTTTTAGAATACTCTATAGAAAAATAAATTTGTTCACGTTTCTGAAACGTTCACACTTTCGAGTGTTCACTGTTTTCTCGAGTTCACTGTATACATATATAAAGAAAATAAATAATCAACGAAAATATTGAAACAAAAATTTCCTGTAGCTATTAGCGTTGGTGTTGCATTGCTTTTATTTTGGAAGAATGTTCCAGAGATGAATAGCATCTAAATAAAACTACCATTCGGATAAAAAGTATCGATGCCGGAAACTATAATATTCCTACTACGGAGTGACTGGACAAAACGTAGCCTGTCAAATAAATAACTCGGTACCCGCTTGTTTACAATTCGATGCAAAAATAAAAGTACGCAAATATTCAGAAGATTATCAAAGACCACACCGTAAATACCCTTAGCTCCCACAGAGATATGATCATATCTTCTCAAATTGCAAACATATCTAACAATATTATTGAATAGAACGGTCTGTCACAGCCGAACAAATTAGATATGTTCTCATCACTAAATATTACATTCGCCCAACAATCAGTTGACTTGTCCACATATTATTAGGCAAATTCCAATTACTTTTTTCAGTTGTTTTCACTCATAAATGGCTTTTTTGCCGGCACTCGGCTTTGGAAACCGTTCTTTCCCAAAACACTTCGAACTGTATCGGAATGCCCAATAACATTGTGATCACTTTACGAGGTATTTTGTATTTCTACAGCCGTAGTCTTAGGATATTTATCCACAATACCCTTTATATACCGGCCTACCCTTGGAGAAATTTTATACGAAATATACGTCGTACGTATAATTTTCTGTGGTGCCATATTGGTTTTAAGGAAACTACAGTCACAAAATCATAGATTTTGGAAACCTTTTTTCTTTATTTAAGTAAATATGTCGTTACAGACACTAACGTAAAGAAATTTTAGATTAGAAGTTGATTACTTAAAAAAAAAATTATTTCTAGGGGGTACGTATAACTATCTGTGTGACTGTATTTTGGAAACCAATAAATATTACATTTTTTCTTCGCTTAGCACCGCAACACATCAAAATTATACCTCCAAACTTCATTTTATAGTTGTTGTGAAGAGGAATAAAACATCAAATCATCAAAAGTATTTTAATATTCTTTCTCATCTCGCCCTATACGTATGAGTAATTTCTTACCAACACAATAATAAAAATGTTAAATTGTTAAGTTTATTTGATGTGTCGCCATGTAGCTCTATAAAATTGGTCTTGAAAAAAATGCTTACCATATGATTTCAAATACTAAAACTTAGGCAGCCAAAATATTTAATATTTCACATTGTTTTGATATAATGTATACAATAACTGTATTTAAAAACCGTTAGCATGTTTATTAGTACATTCATATGTTTGTATAGAATGGATTATGTTTGTGACAACTACTCTCAAACTTTAATGTCAGAAAAACATAAATATGGCAGGATAAATAAATTTAAACTGCCTTTAGTCACAAATGATGACAACGTGCAGTTCCATTTGTTCCATGACTTCTATTACTTTCTTCAAAATTTATTATAATATATAGTACATCATGATGAAAAAATATATTATGTATATTTTATGTAGACCTTGCTTGCTACATATGTATGTATGTATGTATTGTCATTCAATATTTAAGAATTATTTGCTTGCAGCGTGACATACATTTTACTTACGTTTCACCATTATCTATACTAACTAAGTAGTATTCTGTTTTATTAATGAAACATTCCTTTTTATTTTGAGTTTCAAACAACGAATGTATTAACAGTTTTAAATTCACTTCAAACTTTCTTGTATTATGCCGAACTCAATTGTGTACATAAATATTTGTCACGAAAAAAAGAAAAAAACATTTTTAGCCATATAGATAGTTGTAAAACACTTATTTTTTATTACATATTTTGTTGATAATATTAAAACTTTTTCTTCATTGCGAACATATTGTTTTCTATTATTTTTTTATATTTGATTTAAGATTATTAAACAAAAATTTAATTTAGTATTGATATTTCTGATGTAGTAAACTTTTCTTATTTTCTGCGCGCATTGCGCACTCCATAAATCTACGAGTTTTTTTTTTTTTTTCTTAAATTTTACTTCGTCCTGTATCACAAAATTTTGTTGTTTCTTTACCATGAAAATTGTACAATATTTAGCAGTAACATTTTGATCATTAACTTTTAGGGTTAATAGTATATTGTGGTTATAAGAATAAAGTTTTTTCAAGACAAATGTAACTTGGAATATATAATTTAAATAAAATTAATTATCACATGTAACATCAATAACAACAGAGTACAAAAAAGTATGCATAAAAAAGTATGTAAAAAACCTTTCTTTGGATCAGTTATCAACAAATTACCTACCATATGAGTATTTACACAAAAAGCTTAAATAATATAAAAATTTATTTGTATTCATTGTTCGTTTCAAGATATTCGGGTCAAAGTGAAACTATCACAAATTTTCTCAGTTAGATAGAATTTTGATCATTTTGATTTGATGGGAGTATATAAAGAGAAACATTGGGCTTTGATTTTTGCTTATAGCCCATTTTCACTACAGCTTATGAGATTTCGAGCCAAATCTAGTTGATTTTAAGTAGATTTTCCATACAAAACAAAATCTATGAACCTATGTGTTTTGCCAAATAGTGCTTAAAAATACAACGCTGCGCAGGAAAAAAATATCATTTCAATTCAAAAAGAAACAAATTAAAAATAAACAAAATAATTGCGTTTTCACACCGAGTGGTTTTAACGCAAAAGTTGGTTTTATCGTTAAAACCACCTGGTTTTTCCATACAAAATTATTGTGTTAAAACTATCTTAAAATCTTTTTTGAATTGGTTTTAAGTTGGCTTTTTGAAATACAACCATGTTTTCGATGTACTAAATCATAGCTATCAACAGAGAAATGTTGAAAACAGCTGGATAAAAACAAAAATAGCTGTAAAAAAATGTAAATAAACATTTATTTTGTGTTAAAACGGGATAATTTGGAATATTTTTTAATTTCTTCAATGAAAATTTTAAAAATTTGTAAATATTTCTGGTCACAATTAATAAAACTTCTCGTGCAAAAGGTAAGTAAGAAGTTAAATAGATCAAGACGAAATAAGACATATTGCTCATCAAATTTTTTTCTCGAAGAACTTTGTGTATATTACGAGTATTTATTAATTTCTTGAATGAAAAAGTTAAAATTCGGTAATTTATTTTATTATTAATCGAAATATAAGCAATTTCCCTAGACAATTGAAAAAGTTCCTTGGGCAAAGTTAAATAAAAAGAAAAACATAACAAAATATACTCATCACTTTTTATTTTAGGAATTTGTGAATATGCCTTTAAATTGGTTAAACACTAAGTTAGTAACGATCGATGAAAAGAGTCACCAAATAAAATAGTTCTGAATTACATTTCCGTAATAGAATTGTTCATCTCCTTTCAAAATATTCTGATTATGGTTTTAATGCTAAAATCAGGTTTTAAATTTTGGTGTGAAAACACTATAAGAAACATCTTCCTCCCAGAATGACTCGAGACGAACCTGTATTAAATTGCGGATTAATATTTTTATTATTGCCTATATTGCAGAGTCTTACATATACCATATTTAATTGTGTGTAATAATACATTTGCAATATTTTTTGAAATCTATGTCCTGTATTTTTAATTTTTTTTGTATTAAACTAAATTTGGAAATATTATTGTTTTCTTTTCAATTTCAGCCACCTGTTTTTGTTATTAAAATGAAAGCTTGCTACTGTACAATAAATCCAGTGTAAACAATCTAGATTTGAGAAAGATTTGAAATCTAATTTACTAGATTTCGCTGTCGTGTAAATGGGCTATAAGTTAATACAATTTCACCAGCTCATTGGGCGACATGCATTTTTGACAAATGAAATGAAAATTTTGAAAACCAAAAATAAAATATTTTACAAATTCAAAATTTCTTTTAGAATTATACGCAAACAATCAATATAGCGTACACAAAGTGTTTCTTTTCTTAAAAATGGAGAAGTTCTTGAATGATTAGTCAAAATATGTTAAAATTTACTACATTTAAGAAAGATTTCATTTGGCAAAGTAGAATTGAAAATTTTCCTCACCATAATAAAAATTTGATTGAAAAAGTTTTGTGCTTGTTACAAATCATTGAAATGGAAAAATAATAATTTTTCAGTATTTTCACTTTTCTTCACTGAGTTGTATATTTAGCAGAGATGCATTTTTTATACTATAGTCGTTAAATTTAAGCAAATTATGTTGTGCTTATTTAACTCAAAAGTATTAAGCACTTACTTTTTAGTATTGAGTATCTAAAAAATTTGGTAAATACTCGATACCCACTACTTTAACAGCACTAGTTCACATACCACTTGTGTATATTACAGCTGCTGACAATTAAATCGCTAAATCGCTGGAGAAATTAATCGCTAAAAAGGGAAGGTCATAAATAATATTGACAGAATTCGACAATCCATTATGGATAGGACTATTGCTTTTAATCCAACGGAGCTCGAATGTCGATTGGAAATTTTGAAAACATGTATTGCCCAAGCAATGAAGCCCCAGTCAGAAGTGGATAATTTGGATCCCGATAATGACGATAGAGCCGAGCTTGAAAATTTTTGTGATACCATGAAAAGTTTATTTATAAGTCTGTTGGCCAAGAATCGGCTGCCGACTGTGCCTGAAACTTCATTCAGCGTACAGGCTCACCATTCAAGACTCCCAAATATGAAGCTCTCAAAATTCAGTGGGAAATATTCTGATTACAAGAATTTCATGAGCTTGTTTGAGAACCTGGTCCACAAAGACAGACTTTAACAGATATTGAGAAATTCAATCACTTAATTTGCCCGAAATTATGAAGCCTTCAGCCATACGATTCCTTGTTATCAATTGGTAATGACAAGAAGATAACAAATGCCTTATTAATACATTTAGTGATGTCGAAAGTGGATCCAATCATCAAGGCAAAGTGAGAAGAACAGTTTGATTTAGAAAAGTTCCCATTGTGGTCAGATTGTGAAGCCGTCTTGAATAGACGTTCCCAGCATATTTCAGGTGACGAGTCTTCTTGTTTAAGGCCGAGTGCTAACAAACCTAAGAATGAACACTTCAATTTTAGGACTAGTAGGATATCATTAAACTGTACCAAATCACAACAATCTGCTGATAGATGCCTATTTTGCAAATCGACACAGCACATGATCAACAATTGCCCTTCTTTTACTGCTGAACCCATAGTCAAACGATTTGACTTTATAAAGTCCATACCAGCATGTTTTAACTGTCTGCAAAAGGGTTGTAAGGTGTCCATCTTCTAAGTGCCGGATATGTAATGGTGCACACAACTCATTACTTCACCGGTATAGTACAAGTTCTAATAACTCTGAACAACCTTCAACTTCTCATGCTTCTGTGAATTATTCGGCTTCAGATGAATGCAAAATTCTAGCGACGGCTGTGGTAAGAGTAAGAAGTGTTCTGGCCAATTTTTACCAACCAGAGCTCTTTCGAATTCCGGTTCTCAACCTAATTTGATAACCGAGGAACTAGCGCAACTTCTACGTCTAAAGAAAGGAGGCAAATTAAATCTGAATTGCATAGATGAAACGAATTCATTCCAAATCCCGCGTCAATTTGACTGTTACTTCGAGTGTTAACTCTACCCAATTCACTTCTAAGTTTTGGGTATTAATATCAGTAACAAACTTACAACCTGATCGCAAGATCAACATGGCCAAAATTAGCCGACCCTGGCTTTTATAAGCCACAAAAAAGTGATTTGTTAATTGGCGCAGATCCTTTCTTTGATTTAATATGTGTTGGCCAAATTAAATTGGTCCCGAGTCTTCCAGTCCTTTAGAAGACTTCTCTTGGTTGGATCGACACTGGAAGATACAATCATTCAAAGGACTCTATCAACTCTAAAGTATTTCATGTAAATACTTCAATCGAAGACGAGAGTAATGTTGATTCCATCATCTGGAAATTTTGGGAGTTAGAAGAACTTCCAACCAAATCAACTCAAATTTATTCTAAGAAATATACAAAATGTGAGAACGAAATCAAGACTTCAGTAAGATGTCTTGCTTCGGGAAGATTTGCGGTTTCTTTACCTTTTAAGTCTGATCCTAAACTATTAGGATCTTTGTTTGAGACTACCAAGCAACGATTTCTCTCTTTGGAACGGAAAATTTCCACAGATTTTCAAACCATCCTGAATTTCTGAGTTCTCTACAAATGGAGAAACTAATACACAGCAATTCAAACTCTGCGAAAGCATTGGGCATACATTGAGTTCCGAAGAATGATTTATTTAAATTTCATTTGGATGATAAGTTTCAAGACTTAAAGGCTACAAAGGAAAACATATTATTCGATCCTCTCGGACTATTATGCCCACTTGTTACGAAATCGAAAATCCTGTTGCAAGAGCTTTGGATTCAAAAGCTTGACTGGGATGAATCAATTCCCTTGGGGTTGATTCGATTAGTATCCCAAGATTCGTCCATACCTCATCTACATCGAGAATCCAGATACTTGGATTTTCAGACGCTTCAATTCGAGCATATGGGTGTTGCATATACATTCGAAGCTCCGAGACAAACACAATTATCTCGAGACTACTTACGGCTAAGTCCAAAGTTGCTCCCCTTAAGTCTAAATCACTTCATAGACTTGAAATATATGCCTCACACCTGCTTGCTAAGTTATGGAACAGAATTAAGCGTATGATGAATTTCGAAATAGACGATATTTACTTCTAGACAGACGCCGAAATGGTACTGCATTGGATAAAAACGCATCCATCCTCTCTGATGACTTTTATGTCGAACAGAGTCGCTGAGATTCAGGAGTGGTCGTACCAAGTTACGTGGCGCCACGTGCCTACTAAACAGAATCCAGCTGACTTGTGTCAAGAGAACCCGATGTGAGAGAATTGAATATGGTTTGAAGGACCGTCGTTTCTACTAAACGACAGGTTAGAATGGCCTGTCAATGTACATTTAGAATGGACAGAGAACTAGAAATTATTGAAAACGAGAAAGGTGAATATATTTCTTGCAGTAGATGGGACGTCTAACTGTCTACTGATATGATCTCAACGTACTCTTCGTATAAGAAGTTACTACGAGTAATATGTTTTGTTCCCAGATTCATTGATAATCTAAAGTAACGAAAGTCAAATCAAAATATCATACCTACTGCAACGGAAATGAAATGGTCATTTTATCGCCTTTTAGAGGCTATCCAGAAATCTAATTTTTCTGAGGAGATTTCTAAATTACAGAAATCTTTGACCTTCCCGTCGAACATACAGAGACTTACACCTTTTATTCACACATTCACTGAGGAAGGGAGGATATTTTCACCATTAAGGGTAGGTGGGAGATCGCTTAATGCAAATTTGCCATATGATGCAAAATTCCCACTATTGTTACCGAAGCAAAATGACTTTATCACACTATATTTGCGATATCTTTATTTTGAGAACTGCC
Organism: Sarcophaga peregrina; assembly: GCA_014635995.1. Lineage (NCBI taxonomy): Eukaryota > Metazoa > Arthropoda > Insecta > Diptera > Sarcophagidae > Sarcophaga > Sarcophaga peregrina. The sequence goes on from CM025791.1 coordinate 59,170,299, forward strand.
ATGTTGGCACAAAAGCACTCATTGCGCTCGCTAGAGAGAGAATCTGGCTAATTGACGCCAAGGAAGAGTGCAGTAGAATTGTTCGCAAGTGAATACATTGTTTCCGCTATAAGCCAAGACTTATGTCCCAGATAATGGGAAACTTGTTCACTAACAGAGTGAGAGCTGCACGGCCATTTCTTATCGTCGGTGTAGACTTCTGTGGTCTCTTTGAGAATTCGAGGTCGACCACCAAAGAAAATATGCATAGCGATCTTCGTGTGCTTCACTTCTAAGGCAGTGCAAGTTAGTTTCAGGTTCATCCACTGATTCTTTTCTTCTATCTTTTAAAAGATTCGCTGCCAGAAGAGGTCTTCCGAAAGAGGTGTTATGCGACAACGAAACGAATTTCGTAGGAGCCCGCAACGTCTTCAAGCAGCTGCAGCAAGCATTCGACAGGAGTCGACCCGCTCTTGAATTTTACGCAGCGTCGTCCGGGGTGAAGTTAACCTTCATATCACCTCGGGCGGCTGTGGGAAGCAGGCGAAGTTTCTCTTTCTGCGCGCAGTAGGCAACGCATCACTAACGCAAGAAGAAATGGAGACAATGCTCGCAGAAACAGAGGCGGTGCTCAACAGACGGCCCATTGCACCGCTGTCTGCAGACCCCAATGACGGAGAGACGCTAACTCCATCTCATCTGTTAATAGGAGAGGGTCTGCGCTCACTGCCGCTCGAATCCGTTGGCGACTACTTTGCGAAATCGAGCTGACGTTCTGGCAGGCTTGGTCACGGGACTGCGTCCAGTGTCTCCAAGCCAAGGCCAAGTGGATCAACGAAACACCCAACCTGAAACTAGGTCAGGTCGTAATAGTTCACGAGGACAACTGCCCGCTACAGAATTGGATGACCGGGAGAGTTGTCAAGGTCGTAGAAGCTGAAGACGGCAAGGTCAGAGTGGCGCAGGTCACAACACGCACCGGCATATATAAGTGCCCTATTTACAAACTGGCCCCACTCCCATTCGACTGAAGACTTCCAGTTCTTCAATGGGGCCGGAATGTTGAATCATTTTAATATTTATTCTATATTTTATATTCTTACCTTTAATAATAATGAATTTATTTGTATTGCGTCCATAATGAATTTCTATTTAATAACCTAATAGTGAATTTTAGATATAAGTAATAATGAACTACCCTAATATTAAATTATTGTTAAGTTGAATAACCTATAGAATACAAGGTTAACGGATTTGCTGAATAGAAGTTAACAGTTATAATTAAGTATGTATATAAAGTACGTTAGAATTAAGTAAAAAGTAAAATAATAAAGTTTGTTATATAATAGAATCCTATAGAATCGGTCTACTATTACGCTATACTTTTGGTCTTCTTCGCGTGTTTTACAATAATTTTTACTTACACAACTTTATGTTAACTTATAATTTATTTAAGTTAACTTACCTTAAAAACTATTAAGATCAAACAGCTATTCTCAAGAGATATACAAAACTACTCAGAGGACTCCTTGAATTTCCTTGAATGTCTTACTGGATAATTGGAAGGTTTTAGTTCCGCACCAGAAACTAATTACATATTCATTGTGGCGCACATTTAGGACCCTTAAAAGACCTATTATACCTCAAGCACCTTTACGAAATACCACCGGTGTGAAACATCATCCTGAGAAAAGTCGTCTATGTTTTGATCATCTAAGAACCGTCTTCACTCCAAACTGCTCCTAGTATAGGTAGTCAGAAATAAAATGTTTATTAAATTGTCACGCAATTAGGATTATTCTTCTAATATTTAGTTCTATCATATTGCTTGAATATTATCCTCAACTGTAAAATGCTGCACTAGTTACGATACCTGTGTCTGCTATCAACAATGTCGAAAACTCTTAAAAAATTCTTAATGTCTAAACTACTGCCAATATTCATGCCAGAAAGTCTATCCCAGATCACCAAATTGACTTTAGAAAGAACACACCACATAAACAGACCCACAGCTTTGTGCATATCACAAGCTTTTAATAAGATCGGGCATACATAAACTGAGGATACACTTACCTAGTTGTAGTGTCTTGCACGCATTCACTATCCAAAGCGACTACAACAGGGACCGAATTACCGCATGCGTGTTCGAGTAATATTGTTTGTAAATTTTCTAATTGAGAATACCGCTTTCGTCATAGAATAATTACTATCGTAATTTGGGACGGTAGCATACGAAAACGAGATTCTAATAAAATATCAGCTGTTTAAATTTTACTCGTCAGTTCAGCGCTATCGTTTGGAGCAGAATATGGTCGATCATCTTATTTTGGCGAAAAACAAATTGCTAAATTACAGCAAAGAAAAAGCAACAGCCAAAGGTCTGTGAGAGAGGCTTACTCTTAAGTTGAATTCCTATGGTCCACCAACAAAGGACATAAAATAATGGAAGTTGTATTAACTATCATGTTAAAAAACTAGTTTAAATACATATATAAATTAAATAATTATACATTTGTACATATAATTCTAGGCCTTTGAAGGCCAAAAAGAAAATTACTTTTAACCGAAGGCGGACCTTACCAGGAAATGATTTTGACATCTGCAGAAGAGCATATTATGCAAGCCACTGGTGTAGTCCTTCGTGTGGAACCACTTTCCTCGGTTAGAAGCTTTGGTAAACCAAACTTACGTAATGTATCTGAGTTAGATTCCTCGATCACTGAAAGTATTGAGTCAATTTTGGAGGAAGATGATGTTAATGTTGATGATGGTACAGGTGAATGTGTGGAAAAAGAAAAGCCAAGAACTTATGCAAAAAAGATACAAAAATATATATTCTGTCTTCACACGTAGACTCAACGGAAGTCTACCTTCGTGAGATACTCTCAAAGACTGATTGCATATTAACACTTTTAACTTCACACACTAAAAAATGAAAGACAATAAAAACGACTAAAATCAAAAATTAGATCGTTTCCTATTAATAAAAGAAAGATCTCTAAATATTAAAGACGAGCACAAAATCAATATGGCAATTAAAGAAGTGAATCTTCCAATAAAAAACGAGAGACACTTTAATAAAATAAATGCATATATTTCATACTTGAATTTATTTATTCATTTTACCTCTTAACACTAGTTATAAATATCTAGCTTATATTAGAGAGGCACTAGCAACCAAGGCTTTCGGCCCAAGTTTTTTAATTTTATGTTTAAATGCACTAAAATTAATAAAAAAATTTTTTTTAATAATTGATCATTTAAAAGAACGTTTTATTTGATCTCTTATTTTTTGCCCAATTTTATTAATGTTTCAAAATATTTGTTGTCACTAAAATAAAATTAGCCCTGAACATTTTAATGTGTTTTTTTTATTTTTTGACAAAAATGTGTTCTTCTTATTAATACATTCAGCCAAGATACATAGATATGTATTAAACATATGTTTTAATTCTATTCCATTGAAAAAAAAATCTGGTACATTTTGCAAAAATTTCGATATATCAGCTATTGAATGCTGTAATCCGTCTATTCGATACGTGCCGAAATTTGATTCAATACGAAAGGCAACTCTATCACGTATACGGTAATTCGGCCTCAGAGATTAAAAAGGAGGAATAATAGAATCCTACATGAATCATGAATTTATTCCTGGTATTGGTCCGTGCCTCTGCGCCATGAAGAAACACGGGTAAGATGAGCATCTTGTAGAGTATAAGTTTTGTCTCACGAGAGGTCTCTGCTACTCAATTTCCTACTGAGACCATAGTAGCACCTATTGGCAAGAGTAATCCTGCGCCTGATCTCTAGACTGACATCATTTTTAGTGGTAACGGCGGAGCCAAGATATATAAATTCCTTGACTATATCAAAAGTATAGTTATCGGCTGTAATTTGAGAATCAATACGCCGCACGTCTCTAATTGTCGATAACATATACTTCGTTTTGCCCTCATTTACTGCCAGACCCATCTTCTTAAACTCCCGTTCAATAGCACTAAAGGCAGCAGTAACATCTCGCTTGGTACGCCCTATGATGTCCATGTCGTTAGCGTACACAAGCAACTAGAGACTTTTTTGAAAAATAATGCCATTGCGATGCAGTCCTGCCTTTTGCAGAACACTTTACTTGACGAAGTTGAAGATGTCGCATGATAAGTGGCCGCCTTATGTGAAACCTCGGGTGGTATCAAAAGGTTCGGAAAGGTCCATTCCTACCTTGGCGAAGCTGCAGGGATTACTCAACGTAATTCTGCATAACCTTATCAGCTTCGGCGGTATACCGAGCTCAGACATTGTGACAAAAACCCGATCCTTTATGGGGCTATCAAAGGCTGCCATATAGTCGGCAAAAAGATGGTGTGTGTTGACTTGTTTCTCATGGGCCTTTTCCAGGATTTGTCGTAGTATTATAGGGTCTTCCTTTTTCAGGACAGGATAGAGGATGCTGAAGTTACAACCGTTGGGCATACTTTCCTCTAGCCATATTTTGGAAATATGTTGCTGCAAGCGCCGTACCAACTCATTACATGCGGCCTTAAACAAATCAACGAGGAGGCCATCAGAACCTGCCACTTTATTGTTTTTAAATCGCATAATCACGACTTTGACCTCTTCATTGCTAGACAGCGGAATCTCCACGTCGTCATCATCGATCGGGTTCGGATCGACGCGGTATTGGTGTCGTTATCGCCTTGTAACAGCCTAGAGAAACGTTTCCTCCAGAACCTCAGCACCCTCTGTGGATCTGTAATCAAGTTCCCATTCTCGTCTTTGCATTTCCATTTTCGTCTTTTGATAAAATTTTCTAGCATCATGTCTCCGATGACGATTTTGGCGTTATGGGTCGGGTTCTTATCATATACGTCCTCGAGTTTACCGTAGAATCGTGTTTTTGTTCCGTCGGGGCGTGAGCACAAATCAGCCTGATGTTGTAGAATTTTGCCCTGATGCGGATTGTGGCTATTCTTTCATTCACAGACAGAGCCATAGGCAGTCTATATGTTGTGCAAACAACCTTAACTTCTACTAGACCACTCCTCTGAGGCGAGTTATGTCTGGTATAATGTTATCCTCAAAATATTGGGATTGGAGCTTTCGAAAACCGGGCCATGACACAAAAAGTGGTGCATCCTTTCGATGTCTGCACTCTATGCGCTACGTTCATCATTTTTCAATACGCCAAAACAATGCAGGTGCACATGTAAGTGTCCCGTAAGTACGCTCATTAGAAAAAAACATTTGGAACAATTCTCTTTTAGAAATCTTGTAAAGATTTCAGTCTAAAATCGGAAATATAAACTAGCTTAAACTATTTAACCAGGCTCAGTAAACTTACAAACATACCCGTAAAGTTTCGAATACGATAAGTAATCAATTACATTACTTTTTAAAAATAATCGTAATGATTATATAATTTTATGAAAAAATTTTTTGAATTACTAATTGATTACGATTACAATATAATCAAACACTAATCTGGATTACTGGCGATTTGTCTAATAGTCAAAAAGAATCAAAAGTAATCAAATAATTTTCAATAATTACTTTCAAATTCTTTTAGATTATTTTCAAATATTCAAAAGTTATCCAAAAGTAATCAAATTGTTTTAAAAAATTTAAAAGTAATTATTGAGAACGATTTGATTACTTTTGATTCTTTTTAATTATTAGACTAATCGCCAGTAATCGTGATTATTTTTTGATAATATTGTAATCGTAATCAATTATTAACTATTTTAACCAAAAATAATCGTAACTGTAATCATTATTTCACCATTCAAAAAAAGTAGTCAAATTAGTAATCATTACGATTACTAATAATTACTTAACAGGTGTGCATACAAATATATTGGAAATTGTATTGCTAGATGAGACTGTTGTAATTAGATCATTTAAAGGAAATCACATTTAGATTTCCATTTCATTAAACAAGATCATACTTCATCCTCTTTATTTTATTACAATATATGTACATACATATTATGTTCATATAGACTTGGTAAATATATGATTTATATAATTGTTGCTTGTGAAACTCAATAAGGATGTTATTTTTTAGATTTATAAAATTCGTTTATTATTAGGAAACTGATTAATATGGTGGTATAGTCGCGAGTATTTTAACTTATTAGACTAGAGCTCCGATTTTAAACCTTATTTCTGATACCTTCAAAAAAATATAATTGTTTTGACGGACAATCTTTCAATATTCTATTAAATAAATAAATTTTTGATTGTAGTCGACGTTGACTGGTCTTATAATATTAATTCTAAGTAAAGGTAGTGGCACAACTAGTTTCAAAAATAATTGCCTATCTATTTTTGCAGTTCTGAAAAGACAACCGTCAGATGGCTTTAACTGCTTTCAGTTACCGATACCGCTCTCGTATGCATTATTAAGCATATAATATTTGGAATTTAAAATGAAAACGCTTGAAGAATCCTTTCACATCAAGTTTAAAAAAAGGTACACATTTAACTCCTTAAAACAACTCAGAAATGTCATAAAAGTCCTACAAAGTGTTGCGATTATATCAAATATAAAAATCTGATGAATTTCTGTCCTACTCTAAGAAAATCGGAACAAACTGTGAGCTTTTGTGACACAGTGTCATACAAAAAACATTGGGTACTTTCGTAAATTCAGCAAATTTTTGAAGCTTTGTTGCTAAACTGAATGTGCTTTCTAGAACGTTCTACGGAAGTTAAAAAAATGTTCTCAAAATTAAGAATAACAAATATTTTTATTTATTTAAGAATTACAATACAATTACAAATTATATTATAATCATATACGAACTGAGTAACTTCGACCATATGCCCGGTGTAGTGTCACAGACCAGAGCCTCTGGTGGGAATCGAACACACGACCCTCACGCTAATAGTCTAGCACACTACGCACTAGACTACCAGGGCGCTCAAGAATAACAAATATTATTGAAAATTTTGACGGTGAGTTAATCGAGTATTTTGTACAATAGGCTTCATCAAACATGTCATAGAATTCAAAACAAGTAGCGTTTCGCCAAGTCTTATTCTTTCTAACTTTAATTTTTTTAAATGTGGTGTACAAGTTCAAAACTTTCCGGCGTATTTGTTCTTTTGCCACTTCAAAGTCCGATTTGATTTCTTTAATTATTAATAAAATTTTCCCCACAATACCGATTTCTTCTTCTCCCTTACTGGAAGTCCGACTTTATATCCAGTCTAGTCCGTATTATTAATTTTTGTATGTTAAATATGAAATCTTCCTCGAGACTAAAAATATAAATAATTAAAATTTTCTATAACAATATCGGTCATAATTTTATTACTTTTCTATTTTTCCGTAAATAAAAAAAATTTTCTTTTGTTTGATATCTTTTATTTCACGAAACTACAATGTTGTCGAAGAAATGGTTTACCTCAAACTATTGCAAATGAAATCAACTGTTACTATATTTGCAAAAATTTGCTACAGCATTGCAATTTGTCTGCAAATAAACCGTTCGACGCAAGTCAGTGCTGCCAAAGATTGCATTTTTCAACATTTGTTCAAGTGTGGCACTACTGCATTTACGAACGTACCCATTTATTTCCAATACAAGCTAGTGCCAAATAATAATTTTTTAAAGTTCAGAAAAATTATATTATTATATCATTATACCATAAACAAATACATTAAATAAATGATTAGCAGCTTTTCTGTACGGGTGTTACAAATAAAGCAACTCTGAACGAACAGAAAATATTATTTTATTAATTTATTAAAAAATTTTGAAATCGAACAGACTTGTCAAAAAAAACTGTCACACTTACATTTTAGTACTCACTATCTTATTTTTGAACAGACATATCATTTTTGGCAGGTCTTAACGAGGAATTATACAAAAATTATAATGCTAATGAATTAGTTAAATAATAACCATGGAGCTCATAACGGATATTAAATTATAAAATTTTAAATTATACATAAGCTTAACGTGTTCCCTTGTTAAATTTAATTGTATTTTACCAAATAAATACTTCTTTTCATTAAAAACTAATTTTAATGAATAATTCAAAAAAGCTATAATCGAACTTTTTATCTGATAACACGAAGAAAAACTAATTTTTTGTTATTATTGGGAAGTTATTTAATTATTTTACTTATACTATGTGGATAATATGCACAAAAAAAAATTAATTAATTCAGGTTACACAATGTGTTAGACGTCAAGAAAATTCAGTTTTCATTTACCAGTAACTTAATGTAAAAAACGTTAACTTTATTTTAAAACATTGTAGGATAAAACCTAAAACGTAAACCCTCGACGTCAATTTAGTTATTGACGTTGTGTTTCATAATATTTTTTTTTAAATAAGTTGCTTCTTACGAGTGTATAAAATCCTATCCTTTATACTATCTACACATCAGATATCCCAATCAACCATGATTTAACTATAGCAACGTATGCAGATGATACCGCTATTTTGTCTACCAATGATTCTTCATCTAAAGCTTCTGAAATGTTACAAAATCAGCTTAATATTATTGAACTCTGGCTACATAAATGGAATATGAAAGTCAATACGGAAAAATCAGTTCACGTTACTTTCACTTTAAGAAAAGGAGATTGCCCAACACTTTATTTAAATGGAAATTCTATTCCAAAATCAAATAATGTAAAATATTTAGGACTCCATTTGGATTGGAGACTCACATGAAAAGATGATGTCAAAGCTAAAAGAGAACATTTAAAAATTAAAACAAAGAAAATGTACTGGCTTCTAGAACGAAACTCAGAGTTAAGTTTGAAAAACAAAGTAATTTTATATAAAACTATCCTGAAGCCAGTTTGGACGTATGGTGTTCAACTTTAGGGAACAACTAGCAATTCTAACGTTGAAATTCTTCAACGATATCAACCAAAAACATTAGGATTATTGACTTCTGCTCCTTGGTTTATAAGCTACAATAACTTGCACAATGACCTTAAAATACCCACAATAAAGTGGGAAATTAACAGGTTTAGTGAACGATATCTACAAAGACTAAGTGATCATGAAAATTTTTTAGCTATTACCCTTTTAGACAATAGTGATAAGGTACGAAGTCTTAAAAGATTTCATGTACTAGAGCTACCTTTTAGACGCTGATTATTAATACTTATTTTTTTTATTAAGTTCACTGGAACTTAATAATAAAAATTATTGTTAATTATTAAAAAATTACTTAATATTCCTTCTAAAATAGATTGCAAATAAATAAATATATGAAAAAAAAAAATTTATATTGTTTTTTGTGACCAAAAATTTATAATTTTAATTATCAAATAAATAAATTAATTCCTAATAATTTCACTAAATCCAATTGCAAATTGTATGTACACATTTAACATTTATTTATAAAAAAAGAAATATTGGCATATGTAACGACAATTCGATTTTAATAACAATAGTTTTAAATTTATGTTTTGTTACATTTATGCTTATAAGCTATATATAATATCTAATAAATCTTGCTTTTTGTATTTTGTTGGAATATTTTTATTAAAGTGTACTTTTAGTATATGGCATAACTGATCTTTCGTGCAAGTATTTAACGTTTTATCTGAAATCTTTTGTAATATAAGTGATTTGTCATCTAAACTTTCAGCCAATAATTTAATTTTTTTTGGATTCATTTCAGAAACTAGTTGATTTCCTTCTCTCTTCTTTGATAGCTCCTTATCGAGTCCGTATATTTCCATAAATTTTTCTATTATATTGCTCATGCGAATATCCTGCTGCTCAGGATTAGGGAAATATTGGCTTCCGAAAGATTCGTAATTAATGTTAAAAGCTAAACGAAGAAGTTTAGTTTGAAGCTCGTCTAAGTCAGGATTGGACAAGACTTCAGATTTGTAGTCCAGCCTAAATTTTTTGATTAATTTTTCACATACATTTAACTCATTATCTTCTGTTTGATTCTCAACTAAATGCCAGTCACTTACGTCGAAATCACGAATATAAGAAACAGGAGGTAAATATATAATTTTAAATCCATCACTGGAAAGTGGTAACATTTTTGTATCAGAAAACATATTCTTGGACACTGGAGTTAAAGCAACATATCGCGGTTTTGAATTTCTTTTACACATAAATAGACAAATTGCAACCTTATTTCTTACCAGACACCTATCCCATAAGGCTTTAAATAATCTTTTGGATCCTTCAATTTGTAGATCATCTGGATACATAAAGTTGCAAGACTTAGTGTATTTTGAAAATTTTATAGCGGAACGTGGTTTAAAGCCCAATAATATCATGTTAGGTACATTCATATTACGTATTCTATTAATCTGATCATAAGATAATCGTATGTTGTTTTGACTAAAGATGATTTCATAAAAGGCATGTTTAATATTTATATTACGACGCTCCTCGCTCGAATTGTCAACAATATTTCTTGCTTGAATAAGACGACTTCTGCGTACCAAAGCGTTATCACATCGCTGGAGTAATATTTTGTTGGGTCTTTTGTCCTTTTGATAGTAACTGAAATATTGAGCTGAAAGAGATAAATTTGGAGCTAATTCTAATTTGAAATGTCCCAGAGATCTTCGCATAAAATTCTGCTTTAGTTTCCTGTTCGCTAACAACTCCCTGAGTCTGTCTGCTTCACAAGGTTCGAATGAATCAAGATCATTATTTTGTACCAAGCAAATAAATTCTTTATAAAATAGATCATAGTTAAAGTCGTCTTTCATTGGAATTAGAAGAAATTCAACGTCATTTTCCTTCAAGTCCACAGCTTTTTGTAAAGACTTCATATAATATTCAGATTTATCACTATGCGGCGATTCCTTATCAGTTATAAACACAAGTGATGTATTGTCAACGTTATTATTGCAATGCTGCACTAAATCCAAACATAATCTTAGCATTTGAGAAAAATTGCAACTATTAGTACTCGAAGCAACTCCATATGTTTCACAAAACTGAACTGGTGCGGTTTCAACAAACCTTAAAAAGTGATTGACTATTGTGTTGTTGAGTTGACGCGGTGGTAAAAATACTGCGCAATTCTTTGGAACAATAATTTCGTCCAAGCAGTTGGGTTCAAAAGGTAATGGTGTATGTTCAGTATCGAAAAACAGTAATCCTATAAGATCCTTATCGTTTACCAAAAGACCGCTCAGAAACGCACTACGCAGCATAACAAGAGCGTTGTCGAGTAATTCAGGACTACGGCATAAATTAGCATCAACGACAAATATTATTGAATCTCTTCCAAAGAATTTATCCGTCAAATTTAAATCTTCATCTTCCGAATCGGAAATATTTATTTCACAATCTGGATTCCACGAACTCATCTTTACTTTTCTAATAACAACACAGAATAATAAAACAATGTGTGTGAAACAAACTCAACAATGTTGACAAACCTTTTTCAGAGGTGCATAGTAAATAAACGTGTAAAAAAGACAAAATATAGAAGATCCGCGTAAAAGGTTTGGCGTTGAATAAACTTGCTCTAGAACAATTTTTCAATTTCGTATCGTGTTTATGATGATATCCGTTTATGTGTAAATCAATATAAAGTAATTGTAACTTTAATAGTAACACATACGCAAAGTGTTTAGAAAAATGGAACTACATTTGTAACAAAGTGACGGTTTTTACTATAACCGGAATGTGGAATAACAATCAACTTATGGTTTTCAAATTAACTGCTCACCCTACTCTATTTATCAGTACAAAAGTTTTATTCATATTTTCATAATTAATTTACACATAATTTATCATTACAACTCTTTAGTCTGGATTATGACCTACCTTTTTACACCACATATGTTGTGTGCGTTAGTGATGGGACCTACAGTTTAAAGTCAACTTTAAACAGCAGACTTTTGAGAAACTTTTTATTTACTCTCAGAGTTTTTGCCACAAATCCGCTGAGAGGAAGTCGCCGAAAAAATACTTATTTAAGTTTCGTTTTGTTTGAGATGTCTGACCTGGGGTATGAACAGTGAACTCACGTCTAATATGCCAACACACTAAATTGAAAATAAATTCAGCTATCATAGACGAAGGGATGAAGATGAGAACAGGGAGTGAGGAAGTGAAATGTGTAAGATTATGATGGTATCCTAAAAAATGTGAATTAATTAATTAATATTAATAAAATTGCAATTAAAATATATTTGTTTATAAACCATTATAATATTAAAATTTTGGTCAAATAATAATACTGGGATGTTTGCCGTTAAAATTCTTAAATTTGCAAATTCTTAGCTTAGATTAGAGGACGTGCACTTGTCGGTTAAGACAAGTACAGTACTCGGAGGTCGAATTGACCCATTGTACAACGTCCTAAAAAGAAGGAAGAATAATAGAGGGGTTAGGATGAAATGAGGGTATGTAGGAAGGCGGGGGGACTGGGAAGTGGAATAATCACACAGACTCGACACTGAATTCAAGCTACCAATGAAAACGCTGGGCAGTTACAGAGGAGGTGTTCGACAGTGTCCAACTCCTCCTCACCTCAACATGTACTGCAATAGCCCGGCTGGGATCTGTTCCAGATCCCCGTCAGCGAATTAATCTCATAGTGTCCCGTTACCCCGTTACCGACATACAACCTTGAGCTGGCCTTATCTAAGCCCACCAGCCAACCTGTTCTCTTACTGTCCACAGCAGGCCATAGACATCTAGAAACAAAACAACCCGATATGTTCCCTCTGCTCTTCCTCCTTGACTCATCTACCGATGAGGCCGTAAACGGTGATACTCAAAGAGGTGATCCGCTGAATCACCCAACAATGCAGAAATTAGTAATAGCCGGTCTAACAATCGCCAGATATATCAAAGCGAATGGCCCTAGGAGGAAAACCCCAGCTTTATTCTTTCCTCGGTGTTTCGTTTCCAGTTCAGCTTGCTGTCCAGGACAACACCTCACAACACTTGATCTCAGAAGACAACGGAAGCTCCCTACCAGCTAGCCTTGGCAACCAGAAGGTTTCAATCTTGTACCTACGCGAGAACAAAACGAAGTCCGTCTTATTTGGATTTATACCCAGACCACAATTCGTAGCCCAATAAGAGAAAATTCCAAGAGCAGACTCCATCAGTTCCCACAGAATCGTCGGCATATGCAACAACCCTAAAGCCCCTACTTTCCAGAAGCCTCAGATCAACATTAGCTACCAAGAGCCACAAGAGAGGGGATAGGACACCCCTCTGCAGTGTACACCTGGTCGCAATCTTGACGATATAACATCCACCCAGATTCGATCGGATTAGTCTATTACCTAACATGTGGGTGATAAACAGCACCGGAAAATATGGGGCAATTATATCCCTCAGTGAATTCTCAATAGAAGAAGAGGTAACATTATTGAAGGCCTCTTCTGTATCAAGGAAAGTCGAGAATGTGTACTCACCCCTAGCCAAATTCGCCTCAACGAAACCTATCACATCATGAAGAGCGCTCTCAACGGACTTACCCTTAATGTAAGCATATTGCGACCTCCTCAACAGAGGAGGATCCATGTTTGACCTCAAATATAGATCGATATGTCTCTCCAAAGCTTTCAAAATAAAGGATGAGGGCGATATCGGTCTATATTCCTTAGGGCCGAAGACAGTCCCTACATACGTCCACCAGATATTCGTATAATATTTCACCAGCATGACACCGGAAAGACACCATCCGAACTTAAAGTGCTCAAAACTACTTATAGCCCATTTGACCTTATCTCTGGTTATGATATCCTGCAAAACGGGCATCATGACAGCATCACAGAAGGGATCAGCTACACCCAACGGATACACACAATTGGGAAAATAAGTTCTCAATAGAACCTCTAGGGTTTCTTTTTTCGAGGATTTCCACGTGTCATCTTTACTTTGGTTGAAGCCTAGGATTTTGGGATCCTTCGACAGCATCCTATGGAAACGAGCCACATCGGCAACGTCCTCGATACTCGTGCAGAAACTCATCAGGCGGTTCTCTTTGAGCGCTTTATTTCCCTTTTATAATTATTAAAACTGGATCTATATGCAGACCAGTCTACATCCTTGCCTGTCCTTTTAGCCTTATAACAGCGGAGTCTCTGGAGCTCCGCATTCCATCAGTCAGGCTGGCTCCTCTTTCCCGAGTAAGTGAGAGGATCCGGCCAAGATCCAACTCGATCAATGATGGCAGGAGTATAACGACCCCTAAGGGCCCTAAGTTCCTCCTCCACAGCCTTCTCATATCTGATCCAGACGGTTCTTTTTGGATTCATAAATGGTTCGTTAAAGCCAGCAGATAGATTAATACTGAAGGATATCAGTTGGTAATGAGATAAAGAACACTCATCTGAAACGCTCTAGTTGTTAATCATAGACCTATCCGTTTTAGGGAGGCGGAAATTGACATTACGTTTAACGTTGGCGTATTACCAACGTTACAAATAGTAAGCCTATTAGGGATAATGAAATTCAAAACCGACTTACCCCTAGTATTCACCCCAAGGTCACCTCTGGACGCCACAGTTGTTACGTCACCTGTACAAAAGGTGATTAACATTCTCACTTGTTCTAGGAACAAGTAACCTTTAATCAGGATCGCTCAGACCCAGAATCCTATCCCTAAGGATTCAAGGTTCCTGCATAAGAACGATGTTAACTTCAAGGCGGCGCAGGTTGTGTGAGGCGGCTTCTCACACAACACCACTGAAGTGAATCCTGATCAATGGCAATCCGAAGATCTAAGCCCTGCTTACCGTCACCAGTCACGGAGTTGCTAACTACTCACAAGCAGGTGTTAAATCCGTCATCCTGCTTTCTAATAAGTTTGGATGAGATTTACGTGCCTAAGAGTAGGTGGGACCTATACCGTCACTATTGGACGTAGAGAAAGTTCGGATTGAGGGACCACCTCCAAGCGAGCACCGGGCCAGAGTTCACCAAGGCGCTTCACTGATTCCACAAGTTCCTTCGTTTTCACTACTTTGATGCCCTTGGACCAACCGATGGAAGATATGCGAGCATTCCTGCCATCACAACTCTCCTCCGTCATAAACTCAATGAGCCTTTCTTCAACCAGATCCCATCTTTCAGGAGAGATTTTGCCATCTAAATCCGACCTGTCGATGAAAGCCAGCTGAAGGGAAGGGTTAGTTCCCAGACTACCTTGTTTCTTAGGACACTTGGAGGAAGGCACCTCATCAGATCTGTTTCTCTTCATGTGATTTCCCTTGCGAGAAACCTTAGAAAACTTATCCACCAAAGTGTCCCCCCGCCTCCTTCGTCACCAACCTTGCATCCTTCTTCTGGAATAAAGGATTAGCGGTAGTTTCTACCCCCTTTCCTTCATCTATTATAGAAGAAACACCTTTTCTCTTCACCGGAGATTTGAAAACCTGAGTAGTCTTCCTTGTTCCAGTTGGGAGTAAGGGTGTAAAACCTTCAAGCCCCTTGCTTGCGGCTTGAGAAGAAGAAGCAATTGACTCTCCACTCCCGTTTGCACTCAAGGTTCCATCCTTCTTACTAGAGTCAGCGCCTCGTGAGAGGGACAGTCCCCAGGTATTTGGTCTCATACCGCAAAACAGTGCCTCTGAGTCGAGCCAACATCTTCTGCGGAACGTTTCCGCACAGCTTTCCCCCTCCCGTTTTAGACGTGTCACCTTTATCCATGCAGTCCGAATCAGTAGATGATTGTACTAATGGGTCCGAGGCATCTTGTCTGACAAGTGGGATCCCTAAAGGGGGAGTCACCACCTCATTGCTCCCAGTAGCAATTTGGTTACGGGTGAAGGGGAGCCTTTCGATGACCATATTGTCACCATCTTCATCCGATAGTAGGGAGACAGAGTCTGACTCCACACGCAAATCTTCCGTGGAAGTGGGGTTGCCAAAGCAGTCGCCTCACTAAAGGACTACTCTGCGGTCGTAATCCTCAAACCAGCTGGAGCGGAACTCCTGACCATCCCATTGATGTTATCAACAACACTCGGCTGGATTCGCGCAATGAGCTGGGTCGCGTCTAGTCCAGTTTCTGTAGTCACGTTCAAATTCTTTTCGTTCTGTTTTTTGTCCATGTAAGTCCCACGAGTGAGGGGAAAAAGAGGACAATTATGCCATAGTCCCCGCTAGCATAACAAAGATTTGGTAGAAAACCTAATACTCATTGAGACGCCCAGGTATCGGTGAGACTCCGTTATAATACAGTCATATTAGACCCCCGACTGCAAACAATCCGATAAGCACGGGTCGCTTAACACTCCGGATTAGGGGCATAGAAGAAATATACGTGATAGGGCGAGCCGAAAAGATCACTCAGCGACGTCAATTCGAAGATTGTCCTCTCACTATTTTAGGGTAACCTTTAGTCATGCACCACCATACAAGCAGCTGTTGCAGGCGTTAGGCTAGCCGAGGAGGTAGCGAATATTGCACGTATAAATTACACCGCGAAGTTTTGGAGCGAATCTAAAACCGTACTACAGTAGCTAGGAATGGATCTCAAAAGTCTCTAACTTTTCATTATGAATCGTATTGGCGAAATATTAGAAACAATAGAGGTAACGCAATGGCGATGGATGCCCTTGAACATGAACTCGGTGGCTCTAGCAACAAAGGTTCTAACATGATGGGATGTCTCCTTACGGTTTTCTGGCACTAAATTTCTGTAGGGAAATATATCAACATGGTCAAGTTGCAGCTATTTGGGGAAATGCAATCAAGAGGAAATTACTTCTCGTTAGTGGAAAAGAAAAGAACATATTACTTAACGTTACGATTTGTTCCAACTGGAAAATACTTTACGGAGCTGTAACTATCTTTATACTCTACTTGGGTAAGCTAAAAGACCGATGTGAAAAAAGAAAGTTGTTTTCAAATGCAATAGTGTACATAACGTTTTAATACACATTCCGACTATCACCAGCGCTTTACTTCCAACTCCCCCTATCCGTCACCTTGGTCGTTGGGGTTAGAATTATTTTATTTATTTATATTAATTTTATTTTTTTTTTTATTATAGAATATCACACACAACAAGAAATTAAGCTTTTAAATTACAGTATGTGATTATGTAATAATTACAAAAATTGAATTTATACTATACAACGAAATAAAAATGGACAAAGCTATATCAAAATAATAATAATAATAATAAATAAAAACACGAACAGAAAAATATATGAATGATTACATGTAATAATTTGACTTTAAAAATTGCTTCAACACGCTGCATGCTATGGCAGGAGAGAACAGCCAAGCGGAATCGCTTAAAAAGTCATAATTTAATTTAATAAAGATGTATCATAAGGATTTCTTTAACAAACTTTTTATTTTTTAATGCCTGCACATTTTTCATAAAGTACATTTTTTAATGCTTTCAAAAAAAATATGTAAAATAATTAGTTGTAAGGAAAATGTAAATGTATAGAAAAACAAAATGAAGGCTAAATTTTATAAGTAAAGAAGTTTTATCCTTTATTGTATACTAATAAAGTAGCAGTAGTCTAGTAGGTAGTGTGTTGGCTTATTAGACATAAGGCTCAAGTTCAAATTCCAGGTGAGACATTTATTTATTTATTTAATTTAAGTCAATGGACAAATTCCTTACTGACTAATAACAAAAATGGGTACGAGAAAAAAAATTAAATACAATTACAAACAGTTTCTTCAAACAAAATACAATTAATTGTTACAATAAAAATATAAAAAGTAACGAATTAAGAAAAACAATAATATTCCGCTTTATTATACAAGAATTTACAGAAAAATCAACAAAGTCTGACAAATAATTAAATTGACGGCAAATTTTAGTGAACGGATCTGCAATAGCATAATTAGTTCTGCAGAATTGAATATAAATAAGATTATAACAGCGGAAGTTACGACAAGGAATATTGAATTTAACAGATCTTAACAGAAATTCACAACAAATATTACCATTGATCAGGTTAATCACAAAGGATACATTTAACATTGTTCGACGACTCTTAAGAGTAGGCAGTTTTGTTAATTCCATCCCAGGCCACGCAAACAGAAAAGTAGAAATTGTTTCTGCACAGATTCAATGTGATCGCTGTAAACATTATAGTGAGGATCCCATACAATGGATCCATACTCCAAAATCGGTCTGACAAGTGATAGAAATAGGTGTTTCGTAATATGTGGATCAGAAAATTCTTTTGCCCATCGTTTTATGAAGCCAAGGGTGCTCCTTGCCTTATTTACAGTCAAAGTGATATTATCATTGAAGTTTAATTTTGGGTCTAATAGGATCCCAAGATCCATAAAAGAGTCAACATTCTCTAATTGATGACGTCCAAGCAAGTAATTAACAGCAATAAAATTATTTGACATCAAAACGAAAATATAAAAATATTTCTTCGACGACATCCTCTCAGCAGATTGCTGGCAAAAACTTTGTGAGTAAATAAAATTGCCCATGAAAAGCTTCTCAAAAATCTGTCGTTTATGGTAGGCATTTCCAAAGAAAAGTCCATAAAAGTCTATAACCTGCACCGACAAAAGTTCGATCTATATCCCAAATTTCAAGCAAATCGGTCCAAGCGTTAAGGAGTGACTGGCTAACAAACAAAAAACAGACTTACAGAAAGATTTATAATATATATATTAGGATTTAGTTTTGCTACAATGTACACACACTGATTATTTTACCCCCATTTGGGTTCACAGCACATAAATGTTACGTTGTAAGAGAGACAACACAAAATTTATTATTTTCTTGATTATGGTTTACAACATGAAGATGTTGTGTATGTCACAAGGTTGTTCTTCAATGTTAGTATACTTTTCCTTTACAACACATCCCTGAGTGTATAAAATTGTCAATTGAAAACAAAAATTATTACGTTAAAAATATTTAAGCACATAGTGAAGTTTAAAAATGTAAAATAAATAGTAAAAAGTTAAATAAATAATATAAATAATGGATATTAGCGTCGAGTTATTCTGTGATGATGATGAAGGTATTAAGAAAGCGCACTGACACGCATTCGGAAAAGAAGTCGGGACAGTTCTAACCCTTTGGAATTACCAGATACTGAGTACGTAAAATTATTCAATTATAAAGTTTAGCATTGTTTATAACATTTCTTTCAGTTTTGTAAAAATTTTTCGCATCAACAAAGATGGTTTTATGTTTTTGATGCAGCAACTAAGCGATTTCTTAAAGCCGTCAATCTGGTGTTCTGCCATTCCAGCAATCCTTAAATTATGTTGCGCCCTGATATTACCCACAGTTTGCAGATTTCGATGTTTGCTCTCTGCAAGAGGTTTACATTATTCTCCTGAAACTGCCGCCAAAATTACAAATATATGTTCTGCTTGATTTTATCTTTTTTTTTTTATTGTATATTGCAATAAACTCATTTCAGAAGTACTTAAAATTAAGATATATAAATATAAAAAAACTTCAAATTACATTAACATTCATTTAAATCAGATAGTGTTTTGTTTTATTTGCATATATACATACAAATTTTTCTCCATTTATTTCTTTAAACTTAACGCGGCAACAGCTAATTAGCTGTTGTAAGTTTTTGACAGTTCTGATAACACTTAAAAACAACTGTTGTAAACCACAATTGCAATTATCAAAATTAAAAAAATTAAATTTTATAACTGTTTAAAAAATAATTGCATTTATAGGTATTACAAACTGGTAATATATTTGCGCAACATTAAACATGTACAAAAAAATATGTATTTTTCAGTTGTTTCACTAGTATACTTTGTCAAATCAATTCGCCAGGTTTTTTACAAATGACAACAGCGAATCCATATAATGACATAAAGAAGTTATTTTATGTCATTATTTCTCTTTTGTTTCTTTTTATTTATAAACAAAAAGTTTAAAAAATAAATTGTAGAAAAACAAATTTTTTGAAATATGGGCCGATTTGCGCTACCACTAAAGTCGTTATGCTTCAGAGGGATACGGGGAAGCATAAGACAGAGACCTGCGCCGAGCAAACTTGTCGGCGGCGGCGGCTAAAGTTGAAAATCTTCGGCGGCGGCTTTAAGCCGGCTGTCAGCCGAAATATGGTAAAGTTTCGGCGGCTCTTTTATTTATTTAAATAATATGCATACATTTCCAACATTTATGTATGTAAAGAACAAAAAAGACGTGTAAATCCATGTATGAAACATTAGTCTCACATAATTGGTCATTACAACTTTTCAGTCAGGATTACGACCTAGCTTCTCACACCACTTATGAGTGTACGTTAATTTTATATATGAGCGTTGGGGCCTACAGTTTTAAAATGGACTCCAAATGATAGATTTTAGAGCATCTTTTCATGGCAATTTTATTTACTCTCAGAGGTTTTGCCAAAAATTGCAGTAAATTTACTAAATAATCATTGTTAGCAAATCGATTATTAAAAATAAGCGACTAAAGAAAAAATTAGAACAAAAAGTAAAATTACACACAAGGTGGCAACACTGGTCTGCTGTGATCCGAAATGACATAAATAAAATGGCCCTGGTTGCTCCACCATGTTAAAGAGCCTTAGATCTCTGCAGCACATTTGCACAAGTAGACATGCGTTAGCAAATTTTTCGGAATCTACATTTTCAGAACTTCCTGGCAATATGGTTTTAGGTTTGGCATTCGAATTTTCAAATTTTTTCGATTTTACATCAATACCATGAGCACGTAAATGGTTACAGAGGTTTGATGTCGACGCAGAAGCTCCAAACCTGAAATTATTTCGCATATTATAACACCTACAAAACAATTATCAGAAATAAGTATTCAAAATAAAATTTTCCAAAAAAATTTGGCTAAACCCAACAAACCAAATGTATTGAGAATAATATTATATTAAGTGTTGTATTTAAAAGCTTACTGTCTTAATATTTTCATAAGCTTTTCCAAAGCTTGATAATAATAAAAAAAATAATAATTTTCTTCAATTAAATATTATTTATATTTAAGGCAATAATGTCACTTTCATATGATGAATAAGTCAAGAAATCTGTCAAGCAGTCTTTTAGACCATAGTGCACATATTCACCACCTGCAAGCGGAACAATTGGTGCATATCTTGGTGTTTTTTTTAATGTTCTCACGTCGTTTGGTAGATTTGCTTCTATTTTTATAGTATAATTTTTTTTCAATCGTCAAATTTCTTTAATAATACTTTAGAAAAAGTTGTGTACAACAATAGTTTCTCAAGCATAGTTGAAAACTGCTTGCGAATTCACTTTTTAAAAACATTTTTATAATATTAATAAAAAAAGCTTGAAAACAACTATTATTATAAGCTTATTCTCAAGTTATATTACGGTTTGATTGCTAAATCGTATGTTGGGTTGGTTCTCCATTTCAATTTTTTGTCTTTTAAAAAATTTAACGTAAAGTTAAAAGTGTTACCACATTCACCAAAAACAAGAACATATCAAAAAATTAAAAATTTTTCTATTAATATATCACAAAATGAACAAAAAAACTTCAATAATGTATTTAAGTCAAGTAAAGCAAATATATAAATAACATATATATAATTAAAATTTACTGTATACAATTTTAAAAACATATTTTCATATATTCTAATTTTCTTACATACATACAACGGCGGCTAAATTTAAGCCGAATCTAGCCGAATAAATTTTCGGCGGCGGCGGCTTTTAAATTTTGTCGGCGGCTCGGCTTAGCCGGCTGTCAGCCGATCTGCGCAGGTCTCTGGCATAAGAGCGGATTCTATAAGTTATCCCGCAGGATTTTGTCCAAGATGACTTTCTGGAGAATCCGGTCGCCGTAATCAAAGAATCACAAATGTTGAATTTCATAGTTTCGATGGTTATTTTCTTAATACGTAACCAATAGAGAAATGTTTATAATCAAAATATAGTTTTTAAGCTTTTATTTAATCTTAAGGACAATAAATTTCATTTTATAGCAATTGCTTGTTCAAAAATGTATTCCAGATAGTAAGTGTACAATTTTTTTTACTCACTGTACGTACACAAAACATTTGACAATCCCGCGCACTTAAAAAAGTACTTAGCTGGGCTAATAACACTACCTTTTGAATTTGCCTTGAAATTTATTAAAAAAAAAAGCAAGGTATATTCAACTAGGTAATATCATTTGCGCAACAACTCAATTCGCAGTGTTTTTTTTACAAAAACAACATGTATTTTTTGTTGTTTTTGTGTGACCGGTTATGTCAAATGAAATTCGCCGTAAGCCAGAAATGACAAAGGCGAATCCATATAATGACATAAAGTAGTTATTTTATGTCATTATTTCTCTTTTGTTTCTTTTTGTTTATAAAAAAATTTTAAAAAACAAATTTTCTGAAATACGGGCTGATTTACGCTGCTACTAAGGTCGTTATGCTTGAGAGGGAAACCGGGAAGCATAAGAGCGGATTCTACAATAAAAGTTGTGCCAGAACATCAAGAATATTTGAATAAATTGTGAATTGTGTAGAATATAAATATAAAAGGAAATAAAAAAAATTTATAAACAAAAGAATGTATATACAGTGAGCAAAAAAAATGTGTACACTTATTGTAAAAAAGTAATAAATAAATTATTCCACAGAATTTTGTCCAAGATGATTTTCTAGAGAATCCGGTCGCCGTAATCAAAGAATCACAACCCTTTGTGCTTAAAAATGTTGAATTTCATAGTTTCGATGGTTATTTTCTGTATACGTAACCAATAGAGAAATGTTTATAATCAAAATATAGTTTTTAAGCTTTTATTTAATCTTAAGGACAATAAATTTCATTTTATAGCAATTGTTTGTTCAAAAATGTATTCCAGATATTAAGTGTACAATTTTTTTTTGCTCACTGTACGTATACAAAACATTTGACAATCCCGCGCACTCAAAAAAGTAGTCAGCTGGGCTAATAACACTACCTTTTGAATATGCCTTGAAAAAAAGGAAAAAAAAATATTATGAAATTTTTGTCACATCACGTCACTAATAAACTGTTAAAACAAAAAACTAAAAAATCTTTTTAATTTCGAAAGTAATCTAGATTCCAATAAAAAAAAAAACAATTATCCAAAAGTTCCGCCTAAATTCGCAGAATTTTACGTTTTAGTAAAAAAAGAAAAAAGGAATTCCTGTTTTTATAACATAACGTCACACACTTTAATTGCTTATATTTTAGCGCCATTGAGTTCGATATTTCCCTTCTTGGTACTAAGCATAAAGTCAGTTAATCTTTATTTAAAAATATAAAAGAAAAAAAAATTTTAAAATGCATTTTTTCCTTGTTTTATACCTCATTAAAACGTACGACTGTCACATTCGTCACTATGGAGATGCCATATATAAAATTGACGCACACAACATAAATAGTAATCCTGACTGTGGGGTTATAATGACCAATTATGTGTGTATGCATAGTACCCCACTGTTTTAAAGTTGACATAAAATTAAACCTTCTTTGTGATTTTTACCAATTCTTCTGCACTGTATATATTTTTGATATATTTAGGAATATTTTTTTATTTACAAATTTAACTCCATCTATAATGTGCATATGCTCTGTTACTTTCACATTGTCTGTGCAAATCATCTTTTCTTTTAACCACTCTTCCTTGACCATACGACGCATCTAAAATTTCCCAGGCCAGTTTCTCCGGGAAATGTACATTTCTTTCCTTTTCTCGAGCTGCATCTAGTATCCATTTCATTGCAAGAAAGTATGATCGTTTATCTGTAACTGGTACAGGCACCTGATACTTAACGCCACCCCTTTTTATCGCTGTAAGTTGCATTAAAGGACGGCAATTCTCTATTGCACGAATTAAAATCATATATGGATCTACAACACAATCGTTTTCTTTTCCCAGGTTGATTCTTTCAATTTGTGTTCTTTTAATGCATTCAAAACTGTTTTCTATAAGTGTTCTGGCCAATTGTTTGTTACCTCCTTTGGTAATATAGTTAGTCATTTTTTGAACAATACCATTATAAAAAATTGAAGTAGACTCATCGTTTTTCGTAGCTTTAGTAGGTATATGAGCAATTTTTTTGTGATCATTCACAGCCATAACCGCATGTTGCTGAGTTTTGCAAAATATTGGATCAATATAATGTTTCGGATATGAAGACATTAATTTAAGTATTATCCATGATGATCTAATAACATAGTACAAAATTAATATATAATTAATATGATTATTGCATATCTACTTACCTAAAAACCGTAGGCTTTATACAAAAACTGGACATTTTTTATATTATGAAATATTAAAAACTAAAAATATGTTTAAGTGTTACCACATTAATTATTATTATGAAATAACGCAAGATGTTATTAAACGCTAAAATTATATGTTCGCGTCTTAGACGCCTTTTGCACGTTGAAATTTGTTTCGAAACAAATGTGAGAAACTTTTTTGCATTTTCTTTTAAAATTTCTTTCGCTTTTGGACGTAAAAATTTATTTCAGAAATTTTGTTTTCTTTTATCGCGTCGTTCTGCTGTTTTTGTCAGTTACAACTTTGTTTGGCATTGTGATTTAGGTTCAAACACAAGACATGACCATTATATGAATATTATATTTGTTGTTCCATTATAATATATTATATATTTATGTGTTATTATTTTTTAATATATTTACCTTATTTAAATTATATTCTTTTTAATATTTTTTATTTTTATTTTTCCAACCTTTTTTAATTAATTGTTTGGCGCTAAAATTTTTCTTTTGCTAATGTTTTGATTTCAAACACAAAATCAACAAAAACTAATGATATTTTAAATTATATTATTTATATTAACACCGTTGACTAACTACGAGTCATCTCTTACCCACTTTTTCTCCTAAAAATCATAATTTTTCCTTTGATGAATCTACATCTAAAATAGTTTTAGTATATAAGTGAAATCAATTGTCGTTATTGGCAGTTGCCGGGACAGATGTTTAACTTCTTCTTCGGACAAAAATAAAGACATGTGAAATCAATACAATCTGTGTATTACATAGAAAAGCAATTCTAGTACATGAAATTTAAAATACCCCGCTCGTTTTCCCCTCTCCTACTCAATTGAAATTGTTCGAACAAATTCATGCAAAAGCGTCTTAGTTATGTCTTGACATTTATTCGCTCACATTCGCCATCCGAATAGTGTAAATAAAATTACTATTTATTATTATTTACACATTTCTCCATAAAAAACATTAAATTACTCAACGTGATCCCCAATTCTTATCGGATTTTTGTCATTAATAAATAGCTGTCAAAACAAAAAATATTGTTTACATGTTTTTTTTGTTAAGATAAGTGGAATGGATAATTCTGTCCAAAACGACAAAGATAGAGCTAATTCAGATTTAATGCATTTAGGTTTCTTTGCAGATATTATGGAGTTGATGTCTTTGTCCTATACGGAGTTTGTGCTGTTGATAAGATTAGAAAAGATTCTAGATTTTAATTCGTATATTCTATCAGTTATTGAAGGGAGGTTGACTTCACGCAGAATGTTTGGGGTTGTCCTAAACGCAGAAACAGAGGCTCTATCTGCCCGATGTTAAGCTGGTTTAATAATATTGATGATGATTGATTGTTCCCGTATATGAAAAAGCCGTAGTCAATTCTGCTCAATATTAAAGTTTTGGTGAGATAAGTTAATGTGTTAATATTGTTACATTTTTACCTTTTTAAAGACGTTTAAATATGAGATCATTAATTGCAAAGAATGTAAAAAATTAATATGTGTTTAATTTCAATTAATCTCTTTGTTAGGTAGTTTCCTTAATTAACCACCTAATAACACGAGTGTGTTTCCAAATAAAACTCAAGACAAGTTATCCGTTATTTTGAAGCGTATTACAACATATAATATATTGAGTACATGGGTAACAAAACAAGATTGCTTCATGAGAAAAGAAATTTAATTAAGAGAAAAAATAGAGAGAAAAATTAAATTAAAAACCAAATTAAAGTTGTTGAACCCTGTTTAACATACTCCCGGGAAAGTTAGTGGCAACTGCAGCCCCCCATTGTCCAGAGATGACCCAGCCGAATATTGATTACTGAGCCTTCGGAAGATTTTCACTCTCGATAATGTTTTTCCGCATAATGTTAGCAATGGTTCTATGCTCGATTACTCCATCTACCTGATGACACGTGGTAAAAATCGGATAAACTTGTGGGTCCAATTGGATCAATCCTGCTGCCATCTATCCATAGCATCATCCACTAACTGAGCTGGGTTGGAAAGATCCAATCCAATGTTTCCTCTTTTCTATATCCACTACTAGCTTCAGAGGCATCATCCCCCCATTAACGAACGCTGCATCAGTAGACACCGTGTGGAAGGCAGAAATTACCCTGAGAGCTGATCTCCTGTAAGCCCCTTCCATTCCTGCTCTATAGGTCCTCTTATCCATGGCCCCGGCCCATATAGGGGCTGCATATATAGCGATTGATGTCACAACCTTTATCAGTAACCGCCTCCTATCGTGTTTTGGGCCTCCTAGGTTAGGCATTATTCGAGCAAGTGCATTTGTTGTCGCCGCACACTTCTCGCCGATGTACGTCAGGTGTTCCCTAAACGTAAGCCTGTTATCAATCATTACTCCCGGATATTTAATCGCCTGTTTGGATGTTATGCGCTGATCACCTACTGTTATTGTAATAAACTCCATCCTCTTCCTACTGCTTATAAGTAGTACATTCGTCTTGTGATCAGCAAGTTTGAGACCTATTCCCGTGATCCAGCTCCTGACTATGCCAACCGCAGTGTTACACGTTCTCACCAATTCATCCAAATGTTTTCCTCTTATCACCAGGGCAATATCGTCCGCAAAACCAATGATTTGTGTACCTCTAGGGAGTCTAAGCCTCAGTACACCACCATACATGACATTCCATAGTATTGGGCCCAGCACGGAACCTTGCGGGATCTCCGTCGATACCGTATATGACCTCCTGCCAACATCTGTGTCATAAAAGAGCACTCTATCCTTAAAGTAGCCTTTAATAAGTTCCATCAAGTAATTCGGTACATCCTTCCCATCTAGGGCTGCTAAAGTGGCATCCCAATCCGCAGAGTTGAATGCGTTTTTGCCATCCAGGGTGATGATAACGCAGTACTCCTTGTCGCCCTTAAGCCAGCGCTCATCGCTGATAGCATCCTTTGCTATTGTCATAGCCATTTCTATTGCATCCAGCGTGGACCGGGCTTTCCGGAAACCAAATTGGCGATCCGACAAGCCGTCTTCCCCCAAGAATGCTTCCAGTCTCCTACAAATTATCCTCTCCAAAAGTTTCCCAGCTGTGTCAATCATACAGAGCGGGCAGTATCCCGATGCATCCTGCGAGTTGTTACCCTTTGGAATCAGAACCAGTCTCTGCCTTTTCCATATCCTAGGGAATGTCCTTTCCTGAATACAAGCGTCAAACACTTGTCTAAACAGCTCAGTGTTACTTTCAATGGCCTCCTTAAGCGCAATGTTTGGGTTTTGAGTTTCATATCCACACAGACTACTTCCAATTCTTGGCTGCTAACTCGTGGGATTTCCTCAGGTGACCGCATATCTCGCACGGAGTATGTAATTTCGGCCTTGCGCGGAAAAAGCTCTACGACAATTGATTGCAGCTTAGCTGCACCTGTCGTTGCTGGTGGTCGGAAGCAGTTCAGCTTTCTCATCACCACCTTGTATCCAGTTCCCCAGGGATTCTCGTCCACATCGGCGCACATTTCTCTGTAGCACCTTCTCTTGCTATGCGCAATTGCTCCATTAAGGCTGGTCCTACATCTTCTATATCTTTCCCGTAGTTCTGCAAATTCCGCACGGCCTCTGGCTCTTTGGAACAACCGCCGTGCGCGGTTACATTCACGCCTTAGATCTGCTATATCCGCGTTCCACCAGTATACGTGCTTCTTCCTAGGCAGGTAGCGCCTCCTTGCCATAGATGCGTTGCAAGCCTCCGCTATGGAGCGCATTATTTCCGTCGCCTTTTCATTCGCATTCCCGGACAACCGAGTGTCCTCCAATGTGAGGACAAAGGTTTCCCTATCAAAAGTGGAGTCTTTCCAAAGAGGGTTCGGCGGTGCTGGAGGAACGTTACGTTCCGTTGAGCGTTCCCAAATCTCAAAAATAATAGCCTGGTGGTCGCTATGTGTATAGATGTCAGACACCATCCAGGTAGATAAGGTCGCCAGGGAGTCGCTGACGAATGTCAGATCAATTTTGGAGCAGCGTCCATTTCTCGAAAATGTGTCCTTGTCACCACTATTAAGTAAAACAACCTCTAGCGTTGCAAATGCGTCAAGTAGGCATTCTCCCCTTGGGTTAGTGTATGCCGAGCACCATTCAACTGCCCAGGCATTGAAATCCTCGGCAATTACCACAGGTCTCACGTTCCTTGCTTCCTTAACGATGTCATCTATTCTGCGTCTAAAGTCCTCCATTGATAGGCTAGGGGGAAGATAACAGCTGAAGAAATGTACCCCATTAACGGTGCATTTCACAAAGCTTTCCCGCCTGTTGTCGACATTTCCCACTGGGAATTTTCCACAGGACCATATCGAGGCCCTGTTACATTTACTGACTATCCAACGTTGGTTTTCAGGTGCTCTATAGTGCTCGCTTAGTATTGTCAAGTCTATCTTCTGTTCCCGCACCGTCTGTTTAAGAAGCTCCTGCGCCGCTTCACAATGGTTCAAGTTCAACTGCAGGATTCTCATTTACCCGCGTTTGTCAACTTCTGTCGTGCCGCCAGATAATGTGCGCACTTATGTCCTCCTGTGATATGCTTCGCGTCAGCATCCGGATCGCCTCTACATAGAAGGCAGTGAGGGTCACGACCACAAGTCTTGGCAAAGTGGCCTTGCCCTCCGCACTTAAAGCAGTGTTTGGACCAGTCGCTATTACAGCGACACTTTCCTGCTACATGCCCGAACTCCAAAGCACTTATAGCATCTCTTTGGAGTTACTTTCCTCAATAAGCGGCAAACTGTCCAACCTACGCGCAGTTTACCAACCTCCTCGGCCCTGCTTGCTTCATAGGGATTGCGATTATCGCCGTCCTAGTTCCCCCTGGGACGTTTCTGATCGTCTTGAGAGCCGACGATTGAATTTCCCCGATTTGGTCCCTCCATGCGGCGATTATTTCCTCCTCAGTTGTTACTTCATCCAAGTATCTTAGTTCGAAAGTAGCCTCCTCAGTTATTGTTCTGACCTCTATCTCTTCGGCCAATAAGCTCCTTAGCTTAGAACGGTGCATCTCCGTAGCCACCTCGGTTGATCTTCTAAACTCCAGAAGAATTTCACCTCTTTGTGTCTTCTTCACCAGCTGACCAATTATGTATGTATGTATGCATGCTTCCAGGTGTACTGCCTTTGTGGAGAAGCAAACAAAAACTGCTGCGTATCCTTTTACGATTTTAGCATTTCGTAAATTAGACGATTTGATTTTAAAGGAACCCGCAACATCAACTCCTGTATAAGTAAACGGCAAGGAAAAATCTGATCTTTCTGCAGGAAGTTTGGCCATTAGTGGATGTTGTACTTTATGCTTGAAACAGTACATGCTTTACAATCTCGGAAACATTTCCGCACTAAGTTCTTTAGCCGAATGATGTAGAACCCTTGTCTAATAGCTGTTAGCATTATCTGGTGATTATAAGCGACAAAAAGTGATGCTAATTGGTATTTTTCTAGAATAAGTACAGGATTACGTTCTTCATAACTTAATTCCGAGTTAGTCAGTCTACCTCCAACTCTCAATAGACCATCTTTATCGAGAAATGGACATACTGTTAGAAGTCTATTTTCTGAGGAGTCACAGAATCCATGTATCTGTACTTTGCGTGCTGTTGAAAATTGTACCCATTTAAGAATCCTGAGTTTTGAAATCTGTAGTATATTTTTTAGAAAGAAGTTCCATTTTACAATTATGGACGTTTTGATTTCCCATAATTCTTGCATTAGGATTTTGGCCACTATTACGATTGGACTTATCCAACCAAGGGGTCAAACAACTTCGTTTTAACTGATAATATTTGTCTTTTTGTGGTGTGGGGTACAATTTGGTTTGCTTCTACGTCATAGTAGAAAGCATCGGTCATCGACTTCCGTATGCCTAGAGTTTTAACGGTGGTGGAATGGCTCAACTTTAATATATCTTCGTCGAAAAGATCCTCCCGGACCAAGTTATTCAGTAGGAAAATGTTATTGGCTGTAATTTTCTTCAAAGGGAAGTCTGCTGAATTTAAAGCCTGTTTTAATTCACTATGTTGCGATATAGCTTCCTCAAGACTGTGTCCTCCTGACAAAATGTCAACCACGTAGATTTCTTTCCTTAAAATTGTGGATGCGTCAGGACAAGAATTCTTGCACACCTCGCTTAACTACTGTAGAGTACGTAACGCCAAAAATGGTGCGAAATTGATCCCAAAGGTAACTGTTTTCATTTGATACGATTTGATAAAATTATTCGTCTGATTACGGAAAAAAATTCGCTAATATGGCCAATCAGTTTCATGGACACGTATTTGTCTGAACATCTTCTCTATGTAAGTAAGATTGAAGAGTGGGGCCCTGGTGTAGAAAATCGGTTAAAGAAAATCCACTATTTGTTTTCTTTGATGCATTGAAGACCACCCTTACTTTGGTTGATTTAATTTAATTTGATGAAATACGCGTTCCATATGATTCATATCGATATATTCCTGGAGAACCTTCTGGTACTTCTCCTTCAAATCAGGAGATTTTTCAAGAGTTTTTCCATCCAATGATATTGAGTCCAAGCATTATTTCTTGCATGACCCAAGTATATTTCCTGAGGAAAATTTTCTTTAAATGGTATCGACCGTCCGACTGACTTATAGTAGTGTTTTCAATAAATGTTTAAGAGTATGTGCCCGTTTCATTAACTATAAAACCCTTCTCGACCTCTTCAAGTTCCCAGAACTTAATCTGATCGTGGAGAAGCAAATCTTTTGAAATTGACGCAGTAGTAGAAAATGTATTTATCGCACTTGGTTTGTTTGGACATGATAAGTACCAACCGAAAAGTGATTCTCCCGCTTCCAGACTCCCAGAAATATTTTGTCGTATACCTTCAACGTTGATGAGGGGTAAGACAACACTACCTATTATAATATCTATGGTTGCCGGTTTGTTTTGTGTTTGATTATAATTTACGATTTCAATCTTTATTTGAAAATCTGAGAGTCTAGATTTTACATTGACAATACATTTTCCCTTTGAGCTTCCTACAACATTTCCACCGAACCCAGATATCTGGCTGCAATGTTTCTGAAGTGGTAGGTCAAGCCCTTGTTGAATACTTGTTGTAATAAAATAATTTTTCTCGATTTGAATGAGCGCTGTAGGCAATAATGTAGTTCATTCATTATCCGAGTTCTGTATTTGGGTATTGAATGCAGAAGCATCAGTTTGAGTACTTAAATTAGAGTTTTCTCCCTCATGATATGGATTTGATCTAGACTAGTTCCCTGACAAATTATGCGACTTGGAGCTATCTTTATTTAAATGAAGCATTGTATGATGCCTTTTATGACAAACGAAAGACGAATTTTTACTTGAACACTTTGACCTAAATTGTGTTGGCGATAAACAATTTACACAATATTTATTTGAAAAGACAAATTTCATATGGTCATTGGGGAAAAAATTTGAACGATTTGCAAACTCTTAGTGTGTGATGTAGTTTCCATTTCTTGCAGCGAAAATGTTGTTTGCTTTTAGTGTGAAATGATTGTGTGCATGAAGAACTGCCTAGTAGGTAGTTCACGATGATTTTTCAAGGACCATTCTTTAACAGTTTCATCCGAAAGCTTTGAAACTACCACATTAATCAAAATGGGTCGTTATCATGCACTTGCATTTTATAATTCTTCAAGATTGCCAAACAGTCGTTAATTGTGTTTTGTATATCACAACGATTAGACCGATTCAGACCTCGCCCCTACTTAGCTTCGCAAATAATATAGTTTCTGTGCTGGAGCTATGGAAGAATTTTTCCCGATCACCGCCTGGAACATATCCCGGCAAACAGGCCAATTACAGTAACCACCTGCATCCCTTTTTTCCCAGAATTTTTATTTTTCTAGACTCGTATAAGTCGCAAGCCCCCTCACATCTTAAGGATACATCATCTTTCGCATCTTCCTCCCACCTCCTTTGCTATTCCTGTTGCTTCGCATCCAAAAATTAAGTTGAGCAAATTTGAGGACAGTTTCTATTAAAACTGGTGCAAAAGCTTTCAAATTGTATTAAATCAAATTTGCACCTCTTTTTTGATGCTGCCATTATGAAAACCCTGACCGAAAATTAACCCTTTGAATGTTATAAAAAATAAACGATATTGTAAAAACTTTTTCCGCATCCTCCTATGCTTGAAGTAAATTTCCAAATATTTAAATAAACCGCAGAAAATTTACTTTAATCAAATGGCTTTCAAATTTTTTCCAAAAATTTAAAAATAAAATTTTTTTGTCTATAATCAATCCTACATATGAGAATTACTTCGTGCAGAATCTTTTAATCTTTATTAAAAATTAATACAATTTAATCCATCCGATTAAATATTTTGCATCAAAGAAATCATTGTGAGCTCACCGGTACTCAATACTGTCCCTAGGTCATTTGCTGGTTAGGAACCCCTGACTTACAAAATACCGATCTGATGACGTAACATACACAGATGAACAACTGGAGTTGGCTGTTGTTGTTGTATGTAGCGGTAATTTAAATTTTTATTTATCACTGTCCACTTTAATATTTTTATTTGTAATATTTATTACTTTTGTCTCACTTCAAGTATAAATTAAACATTGGATTTGTTATATGCAGTTGAAGTTGTGGGGATGAAATAAATTGGAGCATATACCGTTGGTTGAAAGTTATTCTTGATGAGTATAATTATAGTTGTAGCTTTCTTTATTAGTGACGGTACTTTTATTAGAGTTGTTATTAGCAGTATATTTAGTGGTTTAACTAGTGGTTTTGTGACCTTCTTTTAATCTTTTTCTTGTAGAAATATTTCATATATGTATGTTTTAGCATGTATATTAACTTTATATTACATTAACACTTTTTATATTGATATTCACCCGATTTTTATATAATTTAGAGAGAAAATATGTCGGACAAAATAACTAATAGACACAGTACATATCTTTCTCCTTGTGATTTTCTGCAACTTACTTCATTGTATGATGATGATAAACCCAGAATTGGTTGCGTAAATAAGGGGTACGATCGTAAATACAGTAGTTGTGCAACACTGCAGCATATTTGACAACTCAAATATCAATGACAAACAAAAAAAAAAAAAAAAAAATGTAACAATAAGACAGCGAACAAAACAAAAACAATGTGGTTGAAACAACCAGATGTTTTGTTTTCCGTTGTCAAATGGATATTGAATATGCAGCTGAGCTGCGTGTATTGTTATGTCTAAACACTTAAAATATTGTAATTAATAAACTGAATATTGATTCAATAAAAGTGCATGTATCAACACAGTATTAAAAAGCAAATATAATTTCCTCGTATTAAGGCATAATTGGTAATTTTTTGGCATTATTTTTATAACACTCATCACATCTGACTGTTGTCTATAAATTAATTGCTTTCGATTGTGTTGTGTTCGTGTATGTTTTGCTTTATGTTCTGTTTGGTTGTTATTTACATTCTTTGTTGACAGATGTCACGTTTCTGACGTTTTTATACACACATACATAACTACACAAATGTTCTTACGGTAAAATACGTTACGTTTTTATGACTTCTACGGTTGGTTAACCAGAGCTTTACTGTATAATCCCCTCTTACACAACATATTCTTTGCACTAAAAATAACAATTTTTACATAAGTAAACATATACATGTCGTGTAATGAATGTTACAAATAGTATTTTTGTCAGTAGTGTCTATGTCCTAGTTTGCTTATTACAAAGGCGAGCACGCCACTTGGGTATGGCCAAAAAACCGCAGTTTAGATTGAGAATAAAAAGAGAATCTTTTCAGCTAAATAGCCGTTATGATAATCAATTTTATTGTAATTTTATCAATCAACTTACAGCTATTTATATTAAATTCTTAAGTCTAATTTCTTTACATATTAAT
The DNA here is from genome assembly GCA_014635995.1 of Sarcophaga peregrina. Taxonomy (NCBI): domain Eukaryota; kingdom Metazoa; phylum Arthropoda; class Insecta; order Diptera; family Sarcophagidae; genus Sarcophaga; species Sarcophaga peregrina. The sequence continues at coordinate 59,204,337 of CM025791.1, forward strand.
ACTTATGACCTAATTTAGCATTCAGCTAATTTGCAATGATTGCATACTGAAAATTTGTATAACGCAATTTGATTCGTAGTGCCGTCATAATAAGTTAGTCATTGACAGTTTTCTTTATATTACTTAGGAATGTATCAAATACATTTTTAAGTAGCACAAACGTAACCAACAGACAATAGTGGATAAGTGCGATTGTGTAAAAATATATACAAAAATTTTTTTTTTTTGGCAAAATTTCAGTTAGAGCGAGTTCTACTTTCTTATGATGCTCCTACTCGTTGCGAATGGTTGTACAATTTTGTAATTGTTTATAAATAATTCTTATGTTGAGAGTCTGGTTGGTTGAAGATCAAAAATGTTTGATTTTAATTCAACCGACGAAAGATACGATTTTACAGTAACTATTTATAAGTAAAGTTGGTTGAAAAAGAAAACGAGGGAAACAAATGACCTACCTTTGATTCAACTTGTTGTACAACAAATTGCAACTTGTAAGGACTATAAAACAATTCTAAATACGTTGTTGGTGAAATTCGAACTTCACGTCAAAAATTTATATAATATACCGAATTTTCACACTTTTTTAGATATTTTTCAAACAATTCTTTTATAATACGAAAACGTTATTTAACTTTTATTCGGTATACATATGTCGGTACCACTTCTCTTAAGTAGGCAATTTTTATTGCTGCCTATTTAACAAAAATAATTCATTGATTAGCTCCAAAATTCTCTAGCGGTAACGTACATCGAACACTGCTTTTATTTGCCGGCTGAAATAAATATTTTGTAGATATAATAAATTAATTATTTATCAGGTTTGTAATTATAATTGCTACAAGGCAAGTAAAATCTTAATTTTTTATATGATTTGCAATTAAGAGCAAATTGATAAATTGAAATACTTTAAAGATGCAATCAAATAAATTCAAATTTTTTACATATGGAATTGAACATATGTATGTATATGTACGTTTGCTGGAAAAAATTATAAACCTTGTGTATTTTGACAGACACAAAATAAATATGTATAAATAAAACACACATACAAAACATGATGTGTAAGGGTGTCCTAAATACTTAGTCTATTCTATTTAAAACATATTTTTAATTAAATGTTGCTATAAGAAACACATACCTTACTAAAATTTTCCAAAAAAATTATTGACGTGCAATAAGCCACAGCAAACTTGTTATCTTGCCATATGCTTTATATGTTCCATGGTAGACAATATTACCGACACACGTTTCTTCACAGCTGTAGTTTTCGCCATAATATTGTTTATTCTTTTCAAAAGTCTTCAGATAACGCAAATTAAATTGTGTTAAAATAATATTGTATATTAATGAAACTAGCAAAACTTATAAATAGAATTTTTGTAAATAGATCTTTAAATTTATTTTAATTTAATTCAATATTAATTACATTTTTTTTTAGCATTTGTTTTCCTTTGCACCTAAAAGTGAAATTGTAAACAAAAAAACACATTCTTTGTATAAATACTTTTTTCGGTTTCCAAACGTATTAACCGATATCACAATGAAAAATCCAAAATTTTATCGTCATGCACAAACTCAACACGGTGACGAAACAGTAGATTTGGAAAATATTGTCTTGTGTAAAGCAAATTTGTTCCTAACTATTGGGGAAGACATTCCGATCGAGGAGGTGAAAAATAACACTATAAACGCAAAACAGTCCGGGTGTGAAGTTGATTCCGAAAAAATAGAATCGGTTAACAATGGTAAATTATTAGAAAACGATTCTACTATTAACTCAGATTCCACCCAATGTGTATGGTTTTTTGATATTGCCGAAGATTACTTTGCTGAGAAAGAAAAGGTAAGACTTTAAAATCCTAAAAAAAATTGGTAGAAATATAAGTTTAAAATTAAATATTTTCTATGATTTATTTGTCGATTTGTTTACGCAAATCACCCAAAATTTCCAAAAAAGAATCAAATAATTTGTAAGCGTATAATCGGTCAAACATAGCTGCAACCTATACTCTCCTTGATTGAGTAATTTGCTCAAACAGGTTACAACTTACGATTAACAATTACTGTTTGCACGGCCTTGATATGGAAACCAAAACCCAATCACTAAGACAAGGAAATCTATCAACTGTGCTCCAGGAAGCGATAGAATCTCTGAAAAAGGCAATTATGTCTTAGGTGTTGCTGTAACAATCTTTAATTACAACATAATATTGTGCCTTCTAAATTCTATTTTAATTGTTGGAAACTAAGTAACATTAACAAGTAACTTCGCTTGTTGAAGTCGAAAAAAATTATAACTTTTAAATAAAATAATTAAAAATGTAATACATACATACATACATATTGTTAATATGATGATACAGTTGCGGACAGACACACTAAAATGTATTTATGAGTAGCATTGGTAGTAATCTGAGGAATTAGTGCATGGACTAAAAATCAGTAACTGGATTTTTTTTGTTACAAATATAATGACCTTTTAGGATGAAACATGTACAATGTCACCACTCAAAAATGTAGGGTATCACCAGGGGAGTTGTGACATACAGTGAAGAACTAAAGTCTACATGCAGAGCAATTCTGAAAAAATCCACTTACATACATAATTGGCTATTACAACCCTAGGATTACGACCTAGCTTCTCACACCACTTATGTTGTGTGCGTTAATTTTATACATGAGTAGCGGGACCTACAGTTTAAAGTCGACTCCGAACGACAGATTTTTGAGAAGCTTTTCATGGCAATTTTTACTCTCAGAGTCTTTGCCAGAAATCTGCTGAGAGGAAGTCGCCGAAGAAATATTTTTTCGTTTTGATGTCTTACCTGGGATGCGAACCCGGGCCTTTTGTCTAATAAGCCAACACACTACCCAATAGACCACGGCGAAATCCACTTAGTTAATAGAAAAATTAAAGAATAGTTTTTTTTCGAAAATCATCTTTATTCATTAAAAAAATAAAAATTAAATTAATTCATTCGTCCTCTAGCAAAAAAAAAATCACAAAATAACACAAATATGGTATAACAAAATTGATGTCGCCGTGATCTAGTAGGTAGTGTGTTGGCTTATTAGACGTAAAGCCAGAGTTCGAGTCCCAGGCCAGACATCAAAATAAAATACAAAAAGTATTTTTTCGGCGATTTCCTCTCAGCAGATTTCTGGCAGGAACTCTGAGAGTAAATATAATTGCCATGAAAAGTTTCTCAAAAATTTGTAGTTCGGAGTCGTCTTTAAACTGTAGGTCCCGCCACTTATGTATAAAATTAACACACATAACATAAGTAGTGTGAGAAACTAGGTCAATAATCCTGACTGAAGGGTTGTAATGACCAATTATGTATGTATGTATGGTATAACAAAAGTGTATATGCAATTCAGTCTTAAAAAAAGATAATTTATACTTTATCTCTTCCGGAGTTAATTTGCTCCATGCCTTCGTTAATGCCTTTTTATAATGCCTTTTGGCATCTGTAATGAATATAAGACGTATGCTGAAATTGACAAATTTAAAATTTAAGCCGCTCAACAGTACAAACGATTATTGAGAATTACAACAAAACTGGTTTCTTTGAAAGCAAAAAGCGAACAGACAGACCGAAGAAACTTTCCAGGAGAGATGTTATTTCTATTACAAAGGAAGTGAACAAAAATCCCCGAATTAGCGCTCCAAATTTCGCCGTCATATCGCTCATGTCGCTAATAAGAGTATCCATCCAAAATCTGAATCACAATGGATTTTTTTTTAGTAGAACATCGCATAAAAAGCCTCTAAAATGAGAAAAACTGCCGTCTTCGACTTGAGATTGCGCGTGGGGACAAAGGGATAGATTTCTGGTCTAAAATTTTATTTACAAATGAGTCAAAGCGCAACAAATTGTGGAGGGATGGTCGGCAAAAATATAGAGGAAAAGAAATACAGCTATGTAGATCGAAAACTTATTGCCAATTATAAAGCTATAGCTGCATTTGGCGCTGGCAAGTAGGTTTTTGTTGAAGGCATTATGGGCCGATATCAATATAAAAGTATATTGGAACAAAGTTTGACGACATTTGTGGAATGCTTCGGTCTTGTGGATGGTTGGATTTTCTTAGAAGACAATGATCACAAGCATACAGCAGTTATTGTTAAGGAATGGCTTCTAAATTACGAGGCCAGATAACCCAATAGCCCTTCAGAGCCTTTTTTCTCGTAAAAACATGGAATTTTTTGTATTTATTGAAATCTATATGGTATGAAATATGTTTTTATTCAAAATCGCCAGCCACGAAATACCAATCAATATCTTACCGTTTTAAAAATGCTGCCATGAGCACATATGGCTTAAATCCTACTGCACATGTTCGGGAACTTTAGAAGCGAAAAATTCGACAAAACTGAATATCAGATACAAAATCATTATAAACAGCGTTAACGGAGGCATGGATCAAATTAATTCCGGAAGAGATGAACAATTTGGTTTCGTCCATGCCACAACACCTGAGGGCTGTAATGGTGGTGGGCCAACTAAATACTAAAACTTAAAAAAACACCGTGTGTTTGGATAGTATAAGTTACCTTTTTTTAAGAATGAACTGCATGTACACTTTTGTTGTGCCATATTTTTGTTATTTTGTGAATTTGTTTGTTAAAGGACAAATGAATTAATTTAAATTTTATTTTTTATGAATAAAGATGATTTTCGATAAAAACTGTAACATTAATTTTTCTATTAACTAAGTGGTTTTTCTGGAACAGCACTATATGGGACTGCATGTTGACTTTAGTCTTTCACTGTATACGGCTAGTTAATTCCCTCTGCAATTATTAGACATATATGCAGTTAAGTATGTACCGGCAGCCACTTAATCGAAATATAAAACGTAGATCAAAATATATAAGTAAAGTAATAAAGAGTACGTTCGTAAATTCAGTAGTTGTGCAACACTGCAGCATAATAAAAATTAAATGTTTAAAACTGCAATACTTGGCAAACCGCATTGCTGTAGCAAATTTTTGCAAATATAGCATCAGTTTGATTTCAGGTGTAATGGTTCGCTGTAAACCATTTTTTCGACAACATTGTAGTTTCGTGAAATAGAAGCTTTTAAACAAATAAAATTATGATCGATATTGTTATAGAAAATTTTAATTATTTACACACCTGCTCAAAATAATAGATACACCTTATTTTAAAATATTAAAGAAACGGTAACTGTAAAATACTTTCGAAAACGCAGCGAAAAGAATTTTTTATTATACATAGTTCCATCTGACTACATCTTTGAAACGAAAAGTTTGACAGGTACATGCATTTATTTAGATATAAAAAGCGAAATTCCGATGAATCCATAAAAATTTTTGATCATAATAAAAGATACACTTGACTTATTTATAATTTTTTCCATAGTAATTTAAATTTTTGAGTGATTTTTCATTGTGTTTGTGTGAAATTACATAAAAACAAAAAATATTATAAAGGAAATGGAAGGAAATTATCATTGAACTGAAGAGGAGGAAAAAGTTGTTAAAACCATGAGAAATCACGACAAATCATTACGAAAAATAGGCCTTAGGAAGATCTTTGCGCTTTGTGAAAAATGCTTTAACTAAAAAACGAACGAAAGGATCTTGAGGCAGACCTCAGAAAATCAGCTCAGCAACCTATAGATGGATACTCGTATTGGCAAAAAATTATCTCTTCAAATCCGCTGATACTATTTCTGCTGGGATTTTTATTGGAATTAGTAAAAGACAATTCGTCGTCGACTTGTGCAAGCTAATCTCTCAGGAAAATCTTGCTGGAAAATTTTTACTAATGAGAAAACGGAAGAGGGATTACAATAATAGAACAGGACAAACAGAACATAGTGCAGATGGTGGAAAAAGTAACGAAAAATAATCTCAAGCGACGAAACAAAAATAAATTCGTTTGGAAACGAAATTCATGCAGAAATTAATTTATTTCGGTATCATCGCTCCCATATAAATCTTTGCCGCATTTTCAGGACCAAAGTAAATGCTCTTTAGCAAGTTGTAATCTCTCTTCCGTCAACAACGAATTGTTTTTGAATTAATTTCTATAAAAATTACAACTGAAATATCATCAGACCATTTGAACAAGTCAGTTTTAGCCAGTACGATTATCCGTCTATTTGTTTCTGAGCAGGTTTTCTTATGTCGGCCATGAGATTTTACCACGTTTTTTTTTTTCTAAAAGATATTAGTACAAAGTCTAAAGACCTTCATAAGTTCTTCTTAAATATTTGCCGTAATTTCTCATGGCTTTAACAACTTTTTCATCTTTTTTAGTTCAATGATAATTTCCTTCTGTTTCCTTTATATTTTTCGGTTTTTATGTAATTTTATATCAAAATGAGATAAATCTTACCGTTTCACATAAACACAATGAAAAATCACTCAAAAATTTTATTTACTATGAAAAAAATTATAAATAAGTCAAGTGTATCTATTATTATGATCAACAATTTTTATGGATTCATCGGAATTTCGCTTTTTATATTTAAATAAATTCGTGTACCTGTCAAATTTTTCGTATTAAAGATGTAGTCAGGTGGAACTATAATAAAAAATATATTTCGATGCTTTTTCGAGGGCGTTTTTGCAGTTAACGTTTCTTTAATATCTTAGAATAAGGTGTATCTATTATTTTAAGCAGGTGTGTATACTTTTAGTTCCGAACTGACTGGATATGGAGACGGATTTCCAGGAAGGGAGAAAGAAGAAGTCAGTATTATGTGGAAAAGTTTTATAAAAAATTAAAGAAATCAAACCGGACTTTGAAATGGCAAAGAACAAATAAGCCGGAAATTTTTGAATTTGCGCACCATATATAAAAAAATAATAAGACTGGACGAAACGTCACTTCCTAGGAATTCTATGACATATTTGATGAAGTCTATGGTACAAAAAATTTTATTTTAGCAATATGCATTCTTTTTAGTTTTAATTGATTTTTAATAACCTTTTAATTTTTTCCTTATTCTTTTTTTTTTTTTATTATGATTTAATAGATAGCTGTCAGGTCCACTGTCTAAATTTTCAATAATATTTGGTATTGTTAATTTTGAAAACAATTTTTTTTAATTTTTGCAGAACGTTCTAATAAGCAAATTCTGTTTAGCTTTTGTGCAGTATTAAAGCATCTGCAACGCATAAGCAACAAAACTTGTCATAACTGCCGCAGTGGTACACTAATTTGATGAATTTGCGAACGCACCCAAAGTCAGCGTGTATAGAATCAAACTGTAACTATTATGGGAGCAATTTAAGTGAAATCAAACCCAATCCAAAAAAATGTTGGTACTTTTTAAACGAAACAAATGAGCCAATTGAGAAAATTGTAAATAAAATGATGAAGAGTTTCATAATTTTTTTTTTTTTTTGAATCAGTAAACAAAGTAAAAAGGTTCCAAATCAAAACACTATAAGATGATCATTGCAACTCTTTGAGAAAATTCTTAGTACCTTATTATCGATTTTATTTTCAGTACACTACAATTAGTAAATAAATATTATAAGGACTATAGCAAAGGCTATAGTCACGATGAAATCACCCCAAAAGTTTCATTAGTAAGGATGTTCTTGCACCATTCTTAGAAAATGTATTTAATAATATGATGAAAAAAATTAAATGTTCTGATATTTTGAAAGTACATAGAATTTTACCGATGCCCAAAAATATACTTTCTACTATAAAATATTCAGACCGATAGCTGTCTTATCAATAATTGATAATATGTTTTATTTTATATAATTAACCTATAACAATTTACGGTACAGATGAGTGCCAGAAAGCTAAAATATTATGGTAAAAATTTAGTTATTTAATAGCATCACTGTTGCAATTCTTGCGAGTGATCTCTTAGTTTGGAAGTTTCTTTAATAGTTCTCCATGAATTTCTCTTCGTACGTCAGAATTCTTTCGTTGTTACCTACGAAGACATTGTAATGTTACCAGTGTTTCGCAGTTATCAGATTTTGGTTTTACTTACTTAACTGGCCATTAACAACCCCATTAACGGATTTCGGCATGCCTTAACACAATCTTCCAGGCACCTTTGCTTCTTAGGCGCCTATACTAGTTGGTCACACTAATCGATGACAGGGCTTCCTTGACCTTGTCCTTCCAACGCAACTAAGGTCGTCCTCTTCGCTAACTTCCGCAAATTTCCACTAAAATATCTGTCTCGTCGAGGCATTCTGCTCCATTCAACCGAATGTTAATACGCTGCACAATATCCTTGTCGTCGAGGTGCTAATACATCTTACTCTTGGATCGGATGCGGAAATTTCCGTCAACTCGCACTGGACCGAAGATCTTACGTATTATTCTCAAGGCTGCTGCATTAGTGCTTAATAGTGCCTATTCCTCTGCGCCATAAAGAAGCACGGGGAAGATTTGCGTCTTTTAGAGTATTAGTTTTGTCGTACGACATATGCCTCTATTACACAATTGTCTATTTAGTATCACCAGTTGGCAAGATTGATCCTGCGCTTGATCTCCAGACTGGCATCATTTTTGATGGTAACAGCGGAAGTTAGGTATGTAAATTCCTTAATAGCATCGAAAGTATAGTTATCAGCCGTTATCTGAGATCCAATACGCCGATAACATATATGTATGTACTTCGTTTTGTTCCCATTTACTGCCAACTTCATCTTCATAGACTCCCGTTCAATAGCTAAGGGCAGTAGTAACATCTCGCTTGCTATGCCCTATGATGTCAATGTAATCAGCGTGCATTCCCGCATTCCATAGAACACTCTCCGTGACGAAATTGAAGAGGTCGCATGATAAGGGATCGCCTTGTCTGAAACCTCGCATGGTATCAAAACGTTCGGAGACGTCTATTCCTACGTTGACAGAACTACAGGAATTGCTCAACAACAGCCTTATCAGCATCTATTCCATGATTTGACGTAGTATGAAGATCTGGTCAATGGTGGACTTGCCAGGTCTGAAGCCGCGCTGATAGTGGCTTCAGTCGTTCACACAATACACCTATATATGCAATATTATAATATTATATGTATATTATCATCTCTAAAGGCGGTATTGGTGTCTCATTGCCTCGTAGCAGAGTAGAGAAGTGTTTCCTCTACAGTCTCAGCACCCCCTGCGAATCTGTAACCAGGTTTCTATTCTCATCATTGCTAGAAGACGATTAACGCCTCAGTTGTCGTTCGTGATCGCATCTTCTTGACGTCCTGCTTTCGCAATGTACTAGAGCGTGCAGACTACGAGGCGCTAATGCGCATTCGGAACTTGGCTGCGACAAGGTACTGAACCGAGTCGATAGTTGGACCTCTAAATGTCCCCATATCTAGAACATTGGAGACGAGTCTTCCGTCAATCACAACATGATCAATCAGGTTGGATGTTGATCTATCGGGGACATCCAGGTGACCTTATGAATGTCGAGATGATGAAACTTGGTGCTGCATACTGCCCGGTTGCGCGCCGAGATGAAATCGATCAGCTTCATACCATTAGAGGTAGTTTTCGCATGGAGGCGGAACTGACGACGGTTGAGCATTTAAATCACAGAGGAGGATATAAGCGTCATGGTCAGGGCACTTCTCATATACGTCCTCGTGTTATAAAATTTTACCCTGACGTAGATTGTGGCATTCGTTCGCCCACAGAAGCGAACCCAGAGACAGTATGGCGAAGTCTCTTATTAACCACAAATCCGCATCCGCTTATACGCATGGCAACTGCAGTATACATTGCACTATGCATATCTTTTGCATCCTCGCCCAATCCATCGCATTTCCTGTACGGCAGTGATGTCCGTTCTGCATTTCATGAAGACATCTAGCAGCTGGCCGGAAACATCAACCTTATGAAGGGTACGGACGTTCCATATACCTATTCGTAAAACATAAAAATCATTGTCCCTTAAGCGTGGTCGTCAAGTTTTAAGCGGATCTTCATAGGGGCTTATGTTTTGGTATTCACCAGATAATATTTTTACGTAGTGGGTTCCAAGCACTACGCATAGCCCAAATTTAAAGTTCAGGGGGTTGTATTTCTGTACACGCATTAGTTAACATCAAGTATTCCATCCAGGAGGGGTCAAGTGGAGGTTACGAGTCAACTTGAATACAGCAAGACAATGATCGTCCTGGAGGTCGCCACGTTGACTACAGACAGAAACTTTATCTTGTTTGCATGCATCCCATCACACTTTTTACCATTTTGAAAAGTTTGCGTGTCTGCTCACTGAGCTTGTCCAGATTCTATTTCCACCAAGGTTGTTTTTCCCCTCCCTAACTCGTTTTGGAAATGATTGCTCAAGTGTCTCTATCATGACACTTGTAAATTTAACTGAAGTAGTTCCAAGTCCCGAAGCACTTCAATTCTACTGAGCGTAAGTGGGCATATCCCAAATTGAGAATATTATTCCTCCTATCCAGAGAGTATTCTATAAATCTGTGGGCAAAGATCGGTGACTTTCCAATCTTTAATGATATCATAAATATTTCTCGAAGTAGATATTATGTCCTCGTTTGGAGATAATAAAATAAAAGAGTGACTTAGCTCCATGCGTATGAAGATTATTTAGAATTGAACCAGCAAAGGCAAATGTTAAAGCCAATGTTAAAGTTAGCATAATAATGTTGATTGTTTAACAGAAGTTATAAAAAATTATTAATTTTACAAAATCGGATGATTTAATATGTACAGCAGCGAGAAAAAAATGCAATGCTATGTCATATGATATTCAATCGAGGCTCGAAACTTATAATGGTATCCAATTCCAATAATTAAAATTTTGTTCTGAAACAATTTTTTTTTTATATGTAGTTTGACGTTTCTCTTTTTGAGAGACAGAGAGCGAAAAAGTGTAAGATTGCTTCAGAACAATTTCATTTCCAAAAATAGATCATATGGTCACCTTGTTTTTACAGAACAATTGTTGGAAGTGGGTGAATCGTTTCAGAACAAATTCTCAAAAAACTTAAACAATGGGTGAATCCTGCTTAATGAAAATGTGCAAATTGTGAATTTTAAAATTAAAACAGCTGTCAGCAGTAGATGTTACTAATTATGCAAACTTCCAACTGGGGGTTTCTATTGGGGTCTACATAGTGAAAAACCGAAAGAGCCGAAATTTAAGTAAAGTTAATAAGATTCTTGATTTTGCTAGACGGCATCTACATTGGTCGAAAGAGGAGTGGGACAAAGTTTTGTTTGGCTCTGAATAACACAAGACACGGTGTTGAACATAATATGGCATCGAGTTGCATGTTTTTTCTTGCTTTCTTGCTTTTTCGTCAGTATCTCATCAGTATCTCAGTAAAAATTATGATTACCGTTTTCTTTAGTGTAACATTTTCACTGGTATACCACAAATGGTTTTGGAAATTGAGAAAATTAGACAAATAATTTACTTTTTTGTAACAATATCCCGGGGAGGATAATCAATATTGTTTAAAAATTTCTGTTTGTGCAGGTATGCTACAAAAACAAATTCTAGCCAATTATGCGCAACTAATAATGATCCGCTGCTCCCAAATTCAAAGATTAGAATTATACAAAAATAAGCAATATATTTGTGTTACTGCAATGCAAACGTTTGATGACAAAGCATTCTGATGTAATATTAACCAGGGAATAAATCAAACATTTTTCAATTTGATGGGAGGTTAATGTTAAACACGAATGTTAAATGTTTTTTGCAACACTGCTCCACCTCTTTGTAATGATAGCACTTCGCGCGTAATTGTATACATAAATTGTCATTTCTCAGGTCTTGAAAAAAATATTCGATTTTGTGACTACAGAACATAATCGGAATGTATAAAAATAGGAATATGTGTGTTATTATTTCTAGTATTCTTTGATCATTTGATGGTTTTCGATAGTGTTCATTATATACTTTTCTACAAGTTGCTGTAAAATTAATTTATTCGTATTTATATAACAGAAGTAAGTATTTATATTGTGATAATAAGAAGTCAGCAGATTGCTTAATGAAAAGAAGAGTACCGTAAAGTTCGATCATTAATCCACTGTTATATACCATATTTTCTGACGACCTACCCTCTCGTATATCTCACTGCAATATTTAAATGTATACCGATGAAGTTCAACTGTACCTGCCAACATAAACTGGCCTATTCTCGATGTTTTTACACGGTAGATACGTTCCAGAAAAAACCGTGTAAAAAAAAACATAAAGTACATAGAAAAGAAGGGGATTGGTACCACATCCTTCAATTTTGTAAAAAAAAAGTAAAAACATAATAATTCGTAGAAAAAAACTGATACGAGATGCTTTATAAAAAACTAAATAAAATTTTATAATTTTTATATTTTATTTCATAAAATGAAAGGCAATTCAAACCTAAAAAAAGTATCATAAAAGTAGCATTAAAATTATTGTTGTTCAGGAAGTCAAAAAAATAACATAAGTTGATAATAAACAAAAGGTACATTCAACAATTCTTAAGGGTAACGTAAGCAAACAAAAAATCATCAAAAATTCACAAGCAAAAAAATTAAAAGCAGTCAATGCGATGATGAAAATAACAGAATAATCGGATGTCATAAGTGATCGCTAACGTAAGGCTGGTTTAGAATAGCTATCAACACCAACACGATTTGTATTTTCAGTTTCCGATTGGACAGCACTGCGTTTAATAATAAAATTTGTTATTAGCCGTTGTGATTTAGTTTTGTACCGCTCTTTGTACAACTCAAAGTAACGAGCCATACAAGATTTCAGATCGCGTTGTAATTTTCATAAATTTTTCTCAACCGTGCTGTATCAAATATCACCGAATAACAGAATTGGGTGTATTTGTAAACTAAGCTATGATCTCGATAGCTATTGGGAAAAAGAATTGTACAACCGATTTGCTGTCATTACTTGTCCTCGGCTAATATGCTATACAAATAGTTAAACATACAAAAAATCTTGGTGTATTGCTTAACAGACAACTTGTTCTGACTACATCAATCCTATCTGTGGAAAAACATACACTATGTCTGGAGAACTCAGTTCTTTGCACCTTCAAATATACGAATGCTATTGGGGAATACGTATTCAATTCCCTTTACGCAGTCAGTAGACTAATGTTTCGTTTAATGTTACGTTTAAAGATATTGCCAGACATAATTATAAACAAATTTACTCTATGTCATATTGTTAATTATTTGGGAACTGTTGATCACAATATAATCAGTATAGAAAGCAGTGACATTTGAAAAAGGCTCTTAATATAAAAGCTTAGGCCAAACTAGAGGGAGAAAAAACATGTTAAAAGTTTTTGTGAAGCAAGTGAGTTAGAAGCAGCAGATATACATGTTGAAAACTGGCGGATAAAGTGGAAAAATTAAATGTAAATAAACATTTATTTTGTGTTAAAAAAGGGAAAATTTGGGATATTTTTTAATTTCTTCAATGAAAATTTTAAAAATTCGTAAATATTTAATTATTACTCGGTTTGTATGTTGTTTTTGGTCGCAATGAATATAGTTTCTTGTGCAAAAGGAAAGTAAGAAGCTAAATATATCAAGATCAAATAAGACATATTGCTTATAAAAATTTTTTCTTGTGGAACTTTATATATATTACCAGCATTTATTAATTTCTTGAATGAAAAAGTTAAAATTCCGTAATTTTTTCATTATTAATCGAACTCCTTCACATTGAGAAAAGTTCCTTGTGCAGAAGGTTTGTAAAAATAAAAATATAACAAAATATATTCTCATAACTTTTTGTTTCAGGAGTTTATGAATATACCTCTCAATTGGTTAAATACTAAGTTAGTGACGATCAATGAATGGTGACACCATTCGTATTACGTTTCCCCAATAAAACAGATCATCTGCTTTAAAAACTATTCTGTTATTCTACAAAAATATCATAAATTTCTACCAAAATAGAAAATAAAAACCCATCCTAAAAATTAACAAGTTAAACAAAACAGAGAATTAGACAGAGACAGAAATAATTTTTGGTAATATTTCAAATTTGACCTATGCTCCTGTCAAATTCGATTCGTTTCTGTGTTTCTGTGCTGTTGATGTCGAAAATTTCGAATTTTTTTTCTGTTATATTTTTTTTTTTCTATTAAACTAAATTATTATAATACAATAAAATTATTGTGATAGAATTAAATTAACTTATTATAAAATTATTATTATTGTTGTTGTTATTATTTATGCTATTATAATTATTATTATTTTTTTTTTTGTAAATTTTAACTTCGTTATTTTTGTAGTACGATTGAATAAGAGTTTTAGTCTTGTTGTCCTGCATATAAAGCCAATAAATAAATAAATAAAAGAATAAAATCATAAATAATTTTTTATTATAAACAAACAAAAAACGAATCTAACTTTGGATGTAAAAGAAGCTTTAAACAACTGCTAAAAAGGAAAGCTATACCAGTTTTGTACGTGAACAACATACAAAGCTCTCCAACTTTTACTTGTAATAGTTCAGAGTTTGGGTTACTTTGTCAGGTATAAGATATCATACATCAATTTAAAAATTTATCAATCACAAATACTAAAATAAGCGGCGAAAAAAACTTAGAATAGAACAAAATAGGGATACCCACTAACATGAGGACATTTAATTAAATAAGAACAAGCTAAATAATGATTTACAAAATACCAATATACCCTAAAATTTTCCTACACATTTGTGTAGGCAGGGACATATCCCTTGTGTTGTGAGTTAAAAATATCTTCTTTTTATATTTTTACAGTTGTTTTCGTGTAGTTTGAAAAATGCTCCTTTTATTTGTATAAATTTTTTGTGTACATATATATATTGAATATTTCGTGCTACCTTTTAATTATTTTTTTACCTATCAAACTTTTAAGTCAATAAAGAAACAATCTAATAAGCGAAATATCTCAATAGCATATTTACATATCTATTTATTATTACTCATAGCACAACCAGATAGTAAACCTATAAATTAAAGTGCTATGGGAGTACATCAAAGAAAAATGTAATCAAATATCGTTAATAATATAAGTAATGAAATGTTTGAAGTAATTTAGAAACAAAAATGAATAAGAACAGGTTATAATCTCAGAAAATAGCAATCGGTGCAAAAACTTTGAATAGGAAATTAAATATATGTATGTACATATGTAAAAAATGAATTCGGAAAAATACAAAGAACAGTAAGAATATATAAAAAAGAAAAATATATTTTTAGAGATACAATGAGATTTAAGGACTGAATGAGAAAAATGAAAATTAATAATCACTAATAAAAATAAAAAATAAAAATGTACAATTCAATAAAAATTTCATTTTGTATAGCTTTAAAGTGATGTTAAATTTCATATATCTTTCAGACTTAAGGCTTTTTAACATACTAGAAAATGACTTTAGTTTTTGGGGTTACAATATACATACATAGTACAATCAACATTTTTAGAAATAAGTAGTCCCAAAATATATTTTTTCAATATATGATAGATATTTGTTTCAGTTGCAACTAAAAATATCGTGAAGAAAGGAGGTTTGCTTTTAACAGTAGCTGCTGTCGAAAAAAATACCTGAGAGTCACGTTCTATTAAAAGCATTTATTTTTAATAACAATAACAATTAATAACGTCTTATAAATATAACAACCACCCGTAGGCGACAAGTATGAATTAAAGCGCCGGCATGAACGTTTTAAATTATACAGAGTACAAATATGTAGGCTTGTAGGCAATAGAGAAACTAGGTCCATAATCCTGACTTATGGTTGTGATGACCAATTATGTACATATGTACATATATTCAACAATAGACGGTCTTCGATTAATTAGAAATTTAACTAATATCTCACTTACAAATTGCAAAATAAATTAGAATTCAAAGAAGAGTGCAAAAAGGCGGATTAGAAATACATGTCAAATAAAAATACAAAACAATAATTCATATAAACTAATCAGCAGTTTATGTGGAACTTATTAGGGCGCTCCGTAACACCCTCCCTCCCGTGGGGCAGTCACCTTCAGCATCATCTACATAAAGAACAGCTAGCTTCGAAACAGTTCCTTGTAGATCTCCGCTTAAGGTTTTCACATCTGCTAGCCGAACAACTCTATCAGCTTTAGTGTATAAACACACTACCAAACCCCGCCGCCATTGATTTCTTGTAATGTTAGGGTCACATATAAACACAACATCTCCTTTTATTGGCTTTGTAGGCTTGCACTACTTAACTCTTCTTATTAGAATTGGCAAATATTTCAACATCCATCGTTTTTAAAATCTGTCTCTTAAACATTTTACAATACGCCATTGCTTTCTCAGTTTTAATATTTTATCATCCGGAACGTTTACTGAAGAAGTCTGAGCTATATTAGGCGCTACGAGAAGGAAATAGTTTGGAGTGAGTGGTTATTTATCATGTGAGAACTGACACGCAAATGAGTCAACGGTCTTGAATTTAAGTGTTCTTTCAGGGAGTCATTCTTTAGTGTTTGAGGAAAAATCCGTTTGACGCACTGCACTATTTCAAGACGAATACCCATATTTTTCCAGTTCAACGACCAATACTAACTGTTAAAGCATACAATTATTTATTATAAATTATTAAAAATTTATAATTATTATTGTAAAATTAAGTTGCTAAAATTTGAGCCTCCCTAATTTACATTAAATTAATGTTATATAATGCATTGCTCTAGCAAAAGCACCCTGTAGGAAATCAAACTAATTTTAAAATAACTTCAAACTGGGTTTTTAATAAGCACATCTAGTGGATTAAGTGACTTTTTTAACATAGGCATGTCATAGGCAGTCATCTTTGCATGACTTTTAAGTTGCCTACAAATTACTTATTTTTCAACCAATTTGTAGTTAAGTAAAATATAGTTAATTTAAATATTGGTTAGGACTAAATTATTTAAAAAACACAGTTTGTACTGAAAGAAAATTAAAAAGTAAAATATTATTAAATAATATTAAGCTTTATTTCCAACACAAACGTTATAAAAATGCCGTTTTTTAGTAACAACTAAGGTGTTGCGTAATTTCCCTTTCAGTGATAATTTCATGGCATTGGTCTGCAAAAATGCAGAAAAATTTGGAAAATGGTAAAAGTAGAGAAGAATAAAAACTCACGTAAATTTGCTAATTTTCATCGGTTATGTTATCATTGAGCGCTTTCAGCTCCTCGAGGGTGTTTATTGGAAAAGCATTGTGTGTTTCCTGTCGAACAAGGCTTTCGGTCACTACTTTTTGGGTAGACAATGCTGCCATTATAATTGAGCTCCTTAATTTCGCCTTGAAATATAAATATTTATCAGAAAACCGTGATATTTTGGTAGACAAAATATATTTTCATTTTACCTGTTATTTCTGATAATTTGGCATTCATTTTAGAAAATTTGACATCAAATTGGGGAACATTTGGCAAGGCGCCTTATCATCATTTTCTGTACCTTTATCTGTTAAAATACAACATAAGTAATAAGGCATATTTTTTCGATTGTACAAGATACTTACCAGCAATGTTCAGATAAATGCGCTTCATAATTGCTAGTACAAGTAGATTTGGTATATATACATTTTTTTATTTTGATTTATAATGAACTATTTTATTTGTTACAATATAACTTTTATAAATTTTATTATAAATTTACAATATTTAATTGGGTTTTTCCCTTTTTTTTTTAATAAAATTAAGCACCACCTAAAATAACGTATTTGCTGTGATTGACATTTGATTTACCGACATGCTTCCTTTGTTTTATTATTGTTTTTTTACATTTTCTTATTTTGCTTTTGTGTCTATTCAATATATTTGGTTGATATCTGCATGAGATTTAAACCAATTTGGTATTTGAGGAATACATACATTTTTACCTGTGTACTTTCCGTTAATAATGGCTGCCTCAATCAAATTCGGCATAAGTCTTTTTACCGAAAGTCGAGTACCGTTGCAAAGTCGCGGTGGATTCAAATTACGCAATATCATAATAACTGTACCAACTTTGAGTTGCAAGTTATGTGGTGGAAATCCTGGTAACTCCAGAGAGTTCAAAAACTCCGTTTGATAATTTACTACATCATCTGGATGGAATCAACGGATTTGTATGTCACCAAATCGCCAGCAATTTATTCTCTGCAGGCAAGAATTGCTCGTTGACTTAACCAAGCATAATTCTGATAATTCTCACCAATGTTTGGGAAAACATTTTCAATAAGAGCTAATTGAGAGTCTACAAATCGGCGAAGGTCGTTGCTAAGAGTAATTAATCCAGATGTCGCATCAACTGGGACTTTTCCGTTTCCAACAGCTAACAATTGTTTGGAAAATTGTGCAGCACTTTGATCATTTTGAAGTTAAACTCTCATATTAGTGGTTAGCGATAATGTTTTTACGTTATTCCATAAAGGTGATGCCTTCAGGCAAGCATTCAATTCGTCTGCAGGCGTTCCACGGGGAATTACTGGCAACGTCTGCCTGAAATCGCAGACTAAGCAGAGAACAATGAATAGCTGTCAAACAATGTATCACGCGCCGGCGCCATCTACTTAAAATATTGGTTTGTAGTACATGCTATGTATCAGAGATTGCGCTGTATGTGAAAAAAGATTTTCCCGCTTTTCTGTTGAAATTTTTCCTGAATTTTCTTTGCTATAAACCTCACGGAACTCGAGACCTTTCCAACGAATGCAAAACCGTGGAAATCGGTTCGTGCGTTCTGGAGTTATAACGTCAGGAAGGAAAACCCGACTTATTTTTATATAGTAGATAATTATTATTGTAAAATTAAGTTGCTAAAATTTGAGCCTCCCTAATTTACATTAAATACAAAAGCATATGCAACCATATGTATGTATATATGTAGTATATTTTGTAGTCATTTGCAAAATAGTTAATTTATAATTTGCGTTTTTATCAACCGACTACTTTATTTACTACAGGGCATATACATACATATGTTTATGTGCATGTGCATGCATACAAAAATTTAGTTAGTGTTTAATGCGTAGCTGAATGGATTAATATTGTTTGTGTTCTTATTTAGTACATTCTTTTGGGAATTTTACCGATATTCCTTATTTTTAGTTCATTTCACTAAATAAAATTTAAGGATAGAAAAAGAAGTTGAAGAGTAAAGATCAAATAAAGATCTTAGTATTTCTATTATACGGCATTTCGGACAGTAAACTTTGCTATATACATTACAAATTAACTTTGAAAATTATTAAAATATATTAATTAAATTAAAATTTAATATAATTAATTATTATTAAAATATAATATAAAATAATAAAACTTCATAAGTGCGCATATATCAATATATTTTGGGTTGTCAAACTAGGGAATCCTCTACACTAACATTTAAAAGTCCAAAGTAGTTAAGATCATTATATTTAAAGTCAAGTCCATCCGCAGGTAGCGGTCCCATGAGTGGTATAACAGGAGTAGTAGTAGACAAAAAATTTACTACAAACACATTATCTGAGGAACACAAAATTTTTTCCTTATTTTACAAATCGTGTTTCATTTGACTGTGATAATGCATTACGTTTGGAAAAGTTTTCCAACATTCTTTGTTGATTCATATACGCCCATATTTTCAATATAAAAATAATTTTCATCCATCTTGTGGATCTCTTCCTCCTCTTCAACACGTACGAATTGAAGGTAATACTGATTTACACTGACCAGAATGTCAAATATTATGAACGAGCAATTTGGTTCTAGAGATGCGAACTTTAATATAATTAGAATACTAGCCAGACGAAAACAAGGCTTTAATATCTGCCATATTAACGCCAAAAGTATAGAAAACAAGTTGGATGAGTTCAGATATTTATTCGAGAACTCTGGAATTGATGCCATATGTGTTTCCGAAACCTGGTTTCATAGTGAGATAAGTGATAATTTTTATGGTGTTAATGGATACCGTGTTTTTCGATCTGATAGATATAAGCTAAGCTGGTGAAGTGGCAATATATGTAACGAATAATATATCATGTAAAATCTACACTATCTACAATCAACCGAATGACGTTGAATATGTATTTATTGAAGTTAATCACAATGGTACCACATTGCTACTCTTATAGCCGGAGACTATAAGCAATTTGCTTCCTGATGCAAGTCTAACACGTATGATGTTATCATTTAACTTATTTCCTATTAATGAATCTAGACCTACCCTCTTTACAACTACCAATAGTACCCTACTTGATTTATTTTTCATTAGTAATAAAGATAAAATTCTACATTATGATCAACTAACGGTACCAGCGTTTTCTAGACATGATCTTATTTTTGCAGTATTGACTTTGCAATACGGAAACCCTCCATAGCGTTTACTTATCGTGATTTTACGAGTCTTGATATCATAGCCCTACAAACTGATCTTAATAATATACAATGGGATCAAATATACTGGCTGTCGTCAGTTGATGAACAAGTCTTTCTAATAAACTCCATTATTTTGGAGCTTTATAACAGGCACGTTCCTGTGAAAACTAAAACAGTCAGAAATTGTGTACGCCCGTGGTTTAACAATGAAATAAAATCATTAATACAACGTCGTAATAATGCATAATAGTTGTGGAAACGATACAGGACACCAGAGTATCGTGAGCAATACCATCTAGCTAGGACAGCTGTTATATCTAAAATAAAATATAACAAATCTGTATATTATTATTAAATTCAACAGTGCTGTTGACACAAAATGATCATGCCTTTGCCAACAGTAAACCCTGGTTTTTATGCTCAAATGCCACCAAATGAACCATCCGTTGTAAAACTTAGTTTTAGGTGCCTTGATCTTAATGATGTAGCAGAAGGTTTCTACAAAGTCAAATCGAATGCAGTCGGTTTAGATGATATTAACCCAAGGTTCATAAGGATACTACTATCATTGATATTACACCCCATTAAGTATTTGTACAATACAATTATTACCACCAGTATTTGTCCAACGTAATGGAAATATGCCAAAATCATAGCAGTTCCAAAAACTGACAATGAATATCGCCCAATATCAATTTTACCATATCTTTCTAAATTTTTTGAGGGGTTTATTTATGATCATATGGTTGAATTTATGAATCAATACAATTTATTAACTGACCGTCAATCGGGTTTTATATCTCAACATAGCTCAATCGCCCTTACCGATGTGATCGTGGACATAAGAAATAGTTTAGACGATGGGAGAATAATATTCTTAGCTTTGCTTGATCATTCAAAGGCCTTTGATACGGTTCACCTCTCAGTACTAAAATGTTTAACTTCTCTACTACTGCCATCAGATTGATGTCCACATATTTAACTGACAAATGGCAATGCGTCTCCAAGGGGGGAATACTTTCTAACCGTCTTCGCGTGTACCACAGCACTCCATATTGAGACCATTGCTATATTCTATTTATGCTAATGATATACCAATGCATCTTAAACATTCTAGAATTCAAATGTATGCTGATGATATTCAGCTTTACCTTGATAGCTCTTCAGCTTCCATCCACACTGGTGTTAAAGATCTTAACACTGACATTGGTAATATTTCTTTTTGGGCGACTGCAAATGGTTTGAGAATTAACCCTTAAAAGTCAAAATGTATTGTGATATGCAAAAAATTCACAAGGATTGGATCTATTGTTGATGTTTTTCTGGGTGATAGTAAGATTGATATTATTAATTCTGTCAGAAACTTTGGCGTGGTTTTCAATAGTAGGCTAACCTGGTCGGATCACATAAACCAAACATGTGGAAGGGTTTATAGTATGCTTAGGTGCTTATGGGCTTCGCAGTATTTCACTCCACCAAAAAAATCTTATTTAATACCAACTCTGCTGTATTCATCTGAAGTCTTCTCCGGCTGTAATTCAAAAGAAACTGCGAAACTTAACATTCTAACATAACTTAACATTCTGCCTAAGGAGATTTGATCATATCTCTCACTACTCCAACCGCATATTTAATGTTTCTCTTAATAACTATAGAAAGTTGAAAAACTTGGATTTTCTACACAAAATTATTACATCAGAGCACCCACAATATCTTCACAAACGCTTAAGATTCATGAGGTCTTTAAGAGGAAATGGTATTTTGCAGATTCCTCATCGGGACGCAGCGTCTGAGAGACAATTTTTCATATTAAGCATCCGACTCTGAAATCAACTTCCAGATTCCAATGGAATTATTTACATTTATGGCAACCTCAAGTTGGCTTTGGAACAATATTAGTATAGGGTTTAATAAGTGTTAGTTTTATTACACAATTAGTTAGGCTTTGCGTTGGTAAATTTCAATTTGATACGGCGTACACATTTTTTAGGAGATGAGTTTTTTTCTTTCCGGTATCGCTTAATAGTACGTTGAATGTAAGCGACGGCTCTCTAGCTGACCGACCACTGAATGATTAGAAGTTTAAATTGTTATTCCTCCCTATATATTCTGCGATTTCTTTGTTTAGCGTAGTTATGGAGTTACGGCATAAATAACCACACTGCGGTTTTCACCATAGAGGATAACAGGCAGTATAGGGAACATCAGTTATTTATTAACATGGAAACAGCTTAAACTGTATATCTTCATGAAGTAGTTTAATGTGTTTACGTTGGCACCCGCCTATCTAACATATTCTCTTTCTGCGACGCTCTCGAATTGAATACCCTATATTTAGGTAGGAGAAACACGCATGAGTCTGGAAACTGTGTTCGAGGAAAACGACGGCATACAGTTATTATTTAGAAATGGTGTGTAAGTGTTAAATGACATTGAAACTGCTTGTGGCGCAACTCTGCTTTCTATGTTATGTTGAGGAATCGTACATGTTCGCGGATTACGGGACTGTAACGTTGTTGTGTTTCTACATTCAATGGCGAGGCTATTTTGTGTACGTATTAAGTTAATAAAGTTATAATTGTTGACACTTGCGTCTTGGGATTGGGTTTCCGAAAGTTGGCGTGTCAAATATTGCATTTGTTTTTACCAATCTGGAGAGAGGCTGTTTTCTCTGCCTGATGTTGAAGGTTGCATACTTATTTGACTTGACTCATTTGAAGACTCTGGTACCCCTGTGTTAGGTTGAATTGGCTTTTTTAACCTGTAATGTTGGCTGACGGGGAATCAGTGCTGGCGGCAGAAGCATTAAGATTAAACTTCTCTTGCTCAGGCTGGACAGGTTAAATTTCTTGAAATTTACTGGTTAAATTTCTTGAAGGTGGTTTCTTTTGCTTCACTTGCAGCAGCTCTTGTAATTCTTTCTTATTTACCAACGACGTAGCTAAATCTGCGAAATAAAAATGTTGCGGCTGTAACTATAAATATCGTAAAGACAGGAGGTTTGCTTTAAACAGTTGCTCCTATTACCGTTCTCAACTCAGTTGGGTCGTCTGCCAGTCAACCCAACTTTCACTTAACTAGTTGTAATTGTGAAATTGAAATTTCCTACTGGCAACACCATGAAATTTATTTGCAAATATGTATAGCTTTCGTTTCGTTTTTTTTTTTTTTTTGATTTTATCAACCAAAGGAGTATTATAAGAAGAGTTCAAAACTATTACGTAATCATATAGTAAATTTTTCTGTTCTATTTAAGAATAAAAATTAGTGAGTGGTATAAATAAGTGTTTTAATGAAATAGAAGAAGTTATGATGTTTTGAATCGGTATTAATCTTGAATCTTTTGATATTTTATAATTTATAGGAAATCATACATTCAATCAGGATTTCGGCCTAGCTTCTCACAGGTTTATTTACTCTCAGAGTTTTTGCCAGAAATCTGCTGAGAGGAAATCGTCGAAGAAATATTTTTCTGATATTTCGTTTTCATGCCTGGCCTGGAATACGAACCTGGGCTTTACGTCCAATAAGCTTACTAGACTACTTCAAGTCAGTGTCGACACTTTTAAAAAATTTGAATCCGAAAACTGGAAAATCACATAAAAATTTTAACGTTCGTTGTACTGTTTAAAAGTTCTTCATTCGGTCTTATCCAACGGACAAGGACATTTATTATTCTTTTCAGATTAGTTTTATTCAGTCTTTGCATGCTCATAGTTTTCCTCGTAACTGAAATATTTTGATTTCCTTACCGTGAAAACGTCGCTCGTTTTAACAGGGACAGTCAGTCTTTTTATGATTAAAAATTAAATGTACGTGTTATTTTTTGCTTCATGTCTTTACTTTTTATTTTCGAGTCCTTTTTATCTTTTATTTTAAGGGTTTTAAAAGCGAAAATGCTAGTGTGATCTCACCATAACGTTATTAAATCGCAAAAATGACCTACATCTTATTAAGAATTGTCACGAACTTAACTAAGAAATGGGTTGGTCGCTGTTTTCATTCACTCTATTAAGTTCTTTTAAATGGTTATAACTTAAATTTATGATTGTGAATCTTTCTTTTTCTTGTACTTGTAACATAAGTTACTTTGTTAGGTGTGTTCACTTACTATTTTATACATATAGTTGCCAAATGATGATAACCCTAACCCGCAAATACCCAACAAATGGTGTTAACTAAAATCATTATAATATATTAATATGCAAACGAACTTATATATGTATGTAAGAGTATATATACCTAACAATCGATTACGATTATACATAGTTTTAGAACTATTGTTGTAGGGGTTTTAGCATTTTGAATTTTCTTTCACCTCAAATATAAAGTTGTGATGGTGTTTACAGTGTTATATATTTTTAATTTCTACAACCTGGATACTTATTACGAAGTAGACTTAATGAAAACGATAGCACTGCATACAACTTTTAGTTTCGTGCTTTAACTACTTCATAATAAAAACTTGAAACATGAAATAAATATTTGTACTAAAGAGTTTTTGTTCTTTATTTTTAATTTGGATTCAAAATTAAATTAAATAAAATATTTCTTTTAATAATCTAATGTTTGGTGCTATTTATCTGCTTGAAACTGTTTTTATAGAAGGGAGTGTTGAGATATAAATACGACAATCATGTCGTAATATTTATTTCTGATTTAAAATGGATTTACACATAGGTTTGGGGATGTACATTAAAATATTAAACGTACAGGGAAAAATATGAACGTTGCTTTGTTTGCCCACATAAACTAACATCGAATGAAGGGAATAACAACCAACCTTTAACCATTAAGATTAACATTTAGAAATGGCGCCTTAATGCTCGCCTTACACGACATTTGATTTTATTTTTCCCAAAAGAATTTACTAGAAATCTGTAAATGAGATTGTTTTTTTTTTCGTTCACAATAAACTAATTAAAAACAAGCAAATGTTAATTAATTATATATTCGTGATTTTACACTACTAAGTAGTTTAATTATTTATGTACATATGTATGTACATATATACATATGTATACTATAAATACCTTTAACACTTCCAGTTCGTTTTTAATTGTAAAAAGAAAATTAAATAAATAAAGTTTAAAAACTATAAACTATATACTTTATTACGTTATATGTTTGCTTATTAAACGTGAAACCGTGGTTCAATCCTCAAGCCAGACATTTCGAACAAAGTAAAATAAACGTGTGAAAAATATTTCTTCGGCGACTTCCTTACAGCGGTTTCCTGGCAAAAACGCTAAGAGTAAATAAAATTGCCATACCATGCTAACTCATGGATAAAAATTAACGCAACATAGTTGGTGTCAGAAGCTAGGTTCTAATCCTGACTAAAGGATTGTAATGATCACTTAAGTAAGTGAGTAAGCAAGTATACTACTGCTTGCTTCAAGTTTATTTATTGGTTTTTGTGTAACAGCCCAACCTAAATTGCGGCGTAAAGCGCAAAATAAATGTCAAAATTTCTCATGCCCATTTAAAACGTATGACACCAACCATAATTGCGCGGCGTTACCGCCTTGCAATTGGAAAATCCAATTTTGACAGAGCGTAAAGAAGTTAGGTCGCCATAGTCTAGTAGGTAGTGTGTTGGTTTATTAGACATAAAGCCAGGGTTCGAGCCCCAGGCCAGACATCAATACAAAATACAAAAAGTATTTTTTCGGCGATTTCCTCTCAGCAGATTTCTGGCAAAAACTCTGAAAGTAAATAAAATTGCTCTGAAAAGTTTCTCAAAAATCTGTCGTTCAGAGTCGAATTTAAACTGTAGGTCCCGGCACTTATGTATAAAATTTAACACACACAACATAAGTGGTGTGAGAAACTAGGTCAATAATCCTGACTGAAGGGTAGTAACGATCAATTATGTATGTATGTGTGTTAACCTTTGGAAAGTGTTTTATAATATCGAATGGAATTATTGGCTATGCCGCGAGAAAAACCTGTAACTTCATTTAATGTTTTATTAATACCATTAATATTAATACAAATTGTGCTGTAATATTTTACACTCAACGTAAAATCGTATAAATTAAATTGTGATAATGGAAATATTCTTATCTTATTATATCTAGAATTTTTGTAGATACTTTGGTATTTATTTGACCAAGTTTTGACATACATCGGATTCACGAAGTTCCGTGCTTCTCATATAGCATCTTTCACATGAGATAAGGTATATGATGTCATTTACACAATCTTAATTAATTATTTCCAGAGATGCTCAATGCAAACATACATATGTCTCTTAGTAGGTGCAAATATAGGTTATTTGGCTCTCCATTTCTGGTCAGCTTGACAGAGCTATCACCTATTGATATCAAGGATATAACTTCGTTTATTAAACTTTATATCTGGTTTTCTAGCGTAGAGTAGTCGTGCTTTTGATGGGCAGCCCTTGCGCTGACCAACTTCTTCCTCTTGCTTGGTTTTGGTAAAACTTGATCAGTATAGAGACTGCGTGCTCAAGTGAGTTTTTTGATATCAGTGCTACCACTTCGACCTAACCTTACCTAATATGAAATGTATGAAGAGAAATCAAAATTTGAAGCAAAATCGATCCTTTATAAAAAATTTTTGGAATACGAGCGACTTTAATAAGTTAAATTTAACATTTTCTTCAATATTTCAATATTGATATACATTTTGTCTCTTAGGCTGATTTTACAATAAGAATTTGCTTGAGAATCAATGATATAACGGTGTCGTATATCAAATATTCTAGTGGTAAGACGATAATAAATTCCTAATTTTATTGGCTTTGTTATAATGTAACATTATCTGTTTATCGGTTCATTATCTTATAATTATTATTCTACAGAAAAATTAAAGCCGAAATTAAGTCGTCCGTTGTGGGTTCCTTAATGGAAGCATATTCTATAGGGCGACCTCCTCAACTGCCACGTCTGGGCATTAAATTCGGCCATATGTACCTTAAGCAATATCTTGTTATATCCGTATTAGTATTTCTTGAATACTTTGAAATATCACAATAATATAAAATAGAGAAATTTTAAATTCATGATCAGTCAGTTCATTTTTAATATTATTTGACAGGGAGGTATATAGTTTTAATCCTTTGTAAAAGAGTGATAGTTGCATTGCCGTTGTATTAACCTGTTGCAATCTGAAGACTTCCGCATTCCTCAAGCTATAGGGGAAAGAATTTCTCACAAAGGATTAAGATCGCCTCCATGAACCCCTTATTGGGTTCTCCCATCTTTACTACACTCCTATTATCGGTAGATCATCGTTAGACTTCTTAACGTAACCCATTATCTCATCAGATCCTGTAATATCTGCTGGAAGCATGACACATTATCTAAGCCTATGTGGAATTTGGCCTTTGGAGATGGCACGAAGTTGTGTCCCTATCCACAACCCCTTTAACGTAGGGGTTCTAAGAACGTTCGAAACGTGGAGATGGGTCAGGGCTGCATGTACTGATTCTCCCAAAATAATGTAGTAATGCCAATTCCAACTGACAGGCGTGGTGTTTCCTTCGACATGGTTTTGATCTACAATAGCTCAAATCAGGACGTCATTGACGACAGCTTTTCAAGGTGCATTAGAACCCATTTCCGGTGAACCCTTTTTCGTTAAATCGCTTAAAGAAGGTTCCGGAAGGAGTGCAATTGCTCTGGCGAGCTCATCGGCCCTGCAGTTCCTCTAAATGTGACTGTGCCGAGGGACCTAGACGAGTAAGATACTAAAGCACCCAGAACGAAGGTAAAAGAAGGAAGACAGCGGCGACATCCCCTAACGATCCTGGAGTTGTTCATAACGCTCGACAGAGGTTTTATAGCAGCAGCCTGATTATCAGAAACGATTGAGATGCGGGTGAAAGGAGCATCGTTGATAGGGATTCATTGAGCAGCCCGGTAGATGACCATTGATTCCGTCTTAAACACGCTAAATTAATCTGCCAGTCAGAGGGAAATGTTCAGGCCTAGTTCTCAGTATAGACTGCGCTATCAACCCTATTATCGAGTATTGAGCCATCAGTGTATACATACCAGAGTCTTTGGGGATTATCCTGTCAGGATCTCAGTCAGAATCGGAAAATGAAAACTCCTGTCAAAATAATATTCTACAGTGAGATAGGCGATGTTCAGCAGCGGACAAGCCTTATGCAGGGGTAATACGTAGAGCACCGGTGATGTGAATGGCTGCAGATTTTCTGAGCTTGTCAAGAAGTTTGACATGTAGTTTGTCCAGAGCAGTCCAGCAGAAAGTAACTCCTTATAGCAGGTTTGGTTCGGTGACTGCAGAATAGATCCAGCGCGTTATCTTTTGGCAGAGACCCCTTCTGCTCAGCTCAAGCCACTTTGCGTGCCCTAGCAACCAGATTTGTTTCATCGCATTGAGTTTGGGGTCTACGATTAGTTCTAGATACTTAACTTCGAGATTCAATGTGAGCCTGTCCCGCTTACCCTGGGAAGGGTGAGGTTTGGAATCTTGTATTTACTAGTGCCAAGAATGGTATCGGTCTTGGAGGGATTGACAGTCAGTCCAAATTCCCTGTATCTATCTTGGCGGAAACAGAAGAGTGCATGAGTATATTCGCAGTCGGTTGAGGGTGCAGTAGCCAAGGCGGATTTCATCACGGTGCTACGGTGCATAAGCAACTAAGTCTAGAAACCGCCAGCCACCAGAAATGGTATAGGGGGTATAGGCTGGCTCAGAAAGAAATCAGGCGAGAAGGGTCGGGATAGATTTCAGCCATAGTCACTCCGGCTGAGGAGAGGGGCTTATTGATATAGATCCATAGTGTTTGGTAGAGGGCCACATCTAGCAGGATGTGACGATATCACTAACTAACGGTCTTTTTTTTAATTAAATTCATGAAGATCTGAAGAAAACTTGTGTAGACTTCATTAAAAAATCTATAGATTAGAGTATTTTTTCGTTGAAATTTTACTTAATTCTTTGGTTAACATTACCTACGATAATTTTTTAGTGTTTACTCCATGTGTTCACACGAGTGAACAAATGCATACAACCCCAACCCTGACTTCCAATTGAATAACACACACATTTAACAATTAATAACAATAACATCACCAAGACGAATCAACATTCACAATACATCTCTAACACATATCAACATTCACCATACATATCAACATTTATCGTATACATTACATACACACACGTTCAAAAGGACTGTTTAGATCCTGATAGATCAGTTGATTAACGATCCCCAAACAACACAAAACAAAATACCCAAGAAGACCTACTCGTGAGAATTAAATTATATCTGCGGCATTAAAATAATAAGTCGAAATTTCATGTTTAGAGATATTAAGGGTTTTGTCTGAAATAAATAGTGTTTGTTAATGGCATTTGTAAAATTTAAATGAGTAATAGATCCTGAAGAAGAGAATAAGGATATGGAATAAAATTAAAAAACACCTATGTCGACTTAAGTAATAATGATTTACAGATATAAAGTGTAGACATTTTGGAAGTCGTAAAGTCAGGATTCGTGCCACAGGCCAGACATGAAAACAAAATACAAAAAAAGTATTTCTTCGTCGATTTCCTCTCAATAGATTTCTCTCCAAAACTCTGAGAGTATATAAAATTGCAATGAAAAGTTTCTCAAAAATCTGTCGTTCGGAGTCGACTTTAAACTGTAGGCGTATAAAATTAACATACACAACATAAATGGTGTGAGAAACTAGGTCAATAATCCTGACTAAAGTGTTGTAATGACCAATTATGAATTTCTAAATAATAATAAAATAGTATTGTAACTTAATAACATATATTCTGTGAAATCAAATGTTATAAATTTAAATATCTAATAGTGAACTAATAAACAAATACAAATGATACAAATTCTGCACTAATATCCACAAGTACAAATAAAATACATTATAACGATTTGAAAAACATACGCAAATTAGACACGGACACTCGTTATTTCTTTATATACAAATATCATATAGAAAAAGTTTGTGTCCTACCCCCCCTCTAACCCTCTTAACTTACCCTACCCTATAACCCGTTTATTCACCTTGCTTCTTTAACCTAGGTAGTGACTGCATCACTGGTGCGAATATCACTAATTTTCGATTCTGGAAAAAGTTTACAACGATGGTAATTCTGAGATTCTGTGGAGGAGACGGAAGAGCAATTTGGGATATACAAAATAGTATTGATTATGTACGCCTTTGTAGTACGTCCATGTCAGTCCTTCGGTTGATTGATTTCTGACCTCTTGAGTCAACAAACACTTGCTGCTTTACCTTGTGATAATTTATGATCCAGCGTTTATTTTTCTCTAGCCATGACGTGGTTTGATATATCGCTGATCAGTATGTAATGATCAATCACGTTAAAGGCTTTGTAGAGATTCAAGCTGCAACAATAGTACGTTAACAGAAAATGTTGTTTAGGATTTTAATAGCAACGTTTCCGTAACTTATCGTATTGTATTGTATTTGTTTATCGCATAATAATGCTATAATAATATAATAAAATTTTGTTAAACTCCAAAAAAAAAATTCATTTTGAGGAATTTAATTAATAAAAATGCGTCTGTTCTGTATGACACAAAAACATACTTTTTCTTAAAGTAAAACAGAAATCCATCAGATTTTTTTGACACAATCGTACAGCATTTGCAATATAGTCAGTCACGCCCTTTACACTTTTCATTTTCCTTATAATTGATTTTATATCCTTGTTCTCTATTGTTCAACAAATTTTCTGCAGAACACTATAGCAAATTATTTTTTTTGCTTCATAATCATGCATGTTTCGCTCTTAGGTTGTTGCTACAGTTGGAACTGGATAGGTATATTATCGTATTTCAGAGCACTTATTAGCCTGTCAATCTCGGTAGCCAATGTCCCCACATATCTTTCTGCGGGACAATGTTGAGCCAGATGAGTAGCTTAGGGTGAATAGTTCGGTCTTACAATCGGAACTTTTTCATCAGAAAAAATGCTTAGTAACTTGCAAAACTATTGTATTAAACAATTTTTACCCCTACTAGGTACAAATTCGGGAAGACAGCTGGATGATTGAGTCATTTTTGTAGTTCCTGAAGTCAAGGCAATTGGTTTATGTATGCCAACATCTCTGGTTAGTTAACTTGCACATAACGTTTCACTCAAAAATGTAGGAGCGTCCATTATCTCTCTCTTTTTATTCTTCCTAATAATGTTGAAGTTATCTGAAGGTGAGAGAGATAACTTGCTGGTCAACTTTGGCTCTTGTATTTTGCTGACACGCACAAATTTCAGTTGCTTTATTTCGTAGCATATTACAGTTGAATTACATGATCTTTAATGGTTGTCAGTGAAAATTATAGTCTTTTGGGCACGGAGAGAAATTTGGTCGTCTGATCTAATTTATGTTGAGTGAGTGGTCAATATATTGTTCAGCACTGTTGGTAGGAGCTGCTGTTCCCTGCGGTAGGCCAGACTAGTATATTTTCACATGTGGCATCAGTTCTAATTGCCCTCCCATAAACAAAACACATTAACATGGATGCCAGCTCATTATCACTGTTTGGCGGGATGCCAATTGTAGTATTATAGGACAACGGTAAATCATTGTTTAGTTGCCTGATGGTGCACCTAGCCGTAAAATTTTTTGATCAGTCGCCGTGACTTTCTGAGACCTGATCTTTATTCTAGTTAGGCTTACCGAACAAAGACCATACGTTATTTGGGTGATGTTTTAGTTTTGTAGAACGCCATACGTAATGTTTTTATTCAGAAACGAATCTGCAAAACTTCTTGTGATATTCTATTGAAAGTGCTAGGTGGGATTTAATATTTGCTTTGACATAAGTGGCCTACGGCGTCTAATACACTCACGTATGTTTTTTCATTCAGTCGTCTTTTTATTGTCCTATACGACAAATTAATACTAAAATTAGCTGAAATTTCAACATTTTCGTTGGTGTACTTTTTGAGCTCTAGGAAGGTGTTTGATATTTTAGGTTTTAAATTTTAGATTTGAGTCATTTAAGTAGCTTAAAAGTTTTCAGCACTCGTCTTTTATTAATATGTAGGATTCAAGGAATTTATGAATATCATATACGTTTAAAATGTGAAACACAATATTATAAAAGCTGTCTCTCCTGATCCATGTTCGAACGAAAAATTTTTGTCAGCAAAAATCAATTGTTTGCATTTAGTTAGTTTAGTTGGTTTAGTAATTTAGAGGGCAGAAAAGTCGATAAAAATAAATGTAATATCTGAATAGAAGGAAACAATCCAATATTTTTATGTGCTAACCTTAAATGTTCTTTTCATTTTACATAAATCTACATATGTATGTATAAAACGGGTGGCTGTGTTTTTGTGGTTTGATGTGACTATTTTTGTGTGTTGTTGTGAATTTTTGCCTTATGGCTTAACTGAGTTACTTCCGGTGACCTAATGCTACTGCACGCGATTATTTCATTTGGGTTTATTGTTACAGCCCCATTTGCTGTCATTAATTTATAACTTTTAATTTTTAGGATATTTTTTATGAACAATTTAAATGGAACATGCGTATACTCGTTAATATATAATTCATCCAAACGTCAAGTCTAGCCCTAGCAAAAAATAATTATAAATAATTTTTAGTTGCTATTTTCCAATGTATTAGTTTCCAGTAGCATCTCCAAACATAGTTTATCAAATAGCGTAATGCGAAAATGGGACTATAATCGTTAGCAATAATTTGTGTACAGTATTCCCTCTATTTACGTCGTCTCGATTTACGTTGTTTCGATTGAGGTCGTCAAAAATTTTGTTCCCTTCAACTACGATTTGGGTCGTCATTCGATTTACGTCGCCTCTGTTGTATATAAACAAAATCAGGGGAATTCCCTCTTAAAAAAAATTCAATACATGGAATAAAAATTTAATTATTTTAGTTTAAATTGATAGTATGATCTATTTGATATTCGATTTACGTCGCCTTTTTCCGGAACATTATACGACGTAAATCGAGGGAATACTGTACGTACATTTTAATCACAGCGTTCTTTTCGATTGTCTTCTATTTCTCTTTTACTTTATTGTTTTTGTAAATTTGTTTTTTTTTTTTTTTTGATTTATTGATTTGAATCAATTTGAAGAAAACCTAGATCATTAGTTTTTTGAACAGATTTTTGAAGCTATTAATGTAGAAGAAAATATGGGGGCATTAATACTTTTGTCCATTACTGAACTTATAGATTTAGAGTTTTATGCTTTTGTTTAGTCAAGTTTTAGTTTAGTCAATATGCTTTGGTGACTGCAAAAAATTACCAAATTTATCAGTTTGTAAGTTGTTTTCTACGATAATTTTCAGCTTCTCTGACGACTAGAAGTATTCATGGCCAGATTTCCAGCTATGTATGCGGGCATAGGTTCCTATATGTACACCTGAGCCTTCTTGTTAATAACGAGATATTTAGATAATTTAGTTTTTTATACAAGTCTACAAATGTTCTATTGGATATAAGTATGGGCGTTGGAGAAGCTAACGCAGAGAAAAAAATTTGTTTTCAAATCTTTTTTATTTTATTTTTAACTGATTTTTTACGAAATTAAGGATAAAGTTAATAATTTATATTTTACTTAAAAAATAAAAAAATCCATATTTGACCCAACTAAATTGTTATTATTATTACAGTGAACTCGCGAAAACGTGAACACTCGAAAGTGTGAACGCCTCATAAACGTGAACAAATTTATTTTTCCACAAAGTATTTTAAAACGTGAACAAAATCTGAAAGCTCTACCATGTGAACACTTTTTATATTTTGTTTTTTTTTTTTAATCTGTTTTTAAATTGTGAAATCTGTACAAATTCATGATCAAATTAAAAAAAATGATCGTGGTTTAAACACCAGTGACGGACGGATGGCATCAAAAACTTATGGCCTTCTTAAAATTTCCGGAGAAAAGCGCCTTCACATCCGCATAAATCCTAATTGATTTCTGATGACGGATTCATTTGTGCAATGTTTTTGCCAAACTAGGCCACACCGTCAATTCAGCCCATGGACCAGAATGTTTTTAAAATCACAAAACTGTATTAAAAAAACAATCTCTTGGCATTAGTGGCTGGAAAACAAATAGAACTGCTAATTTCTATTAAGATGTTAACTATAAAAGATGCAAATAATCTTATGGCCTCAAGATGAAGTAGAATTTCGCAACAAATTTTAAACAATTGCTGGAGAAGTATTTTAAATTTAGATTCGGACAAAGATAAACTTATTAAAATATCATTGTTGATATTAAATAGTCATTTTTTGTTTTAAATTTGGTTACTCGATAACGCGAACAAACTCGAAAATATGAACTGCCTTGGGAAAAATTAGTTCACGTTATCGCGGGTTCACTGTATTATTAAATTATTGCTACTACTGTTTTGTATTTAGCTGTGCGTACATTCTTTTTCAAATTTAAAGAGCCAAGTCAACCAATTCTTCGACACTATTACCACACGATTTGTTACCTTATTATATTCAATTTATCGCACAATAATAGTGAAACCCATCCGAACGAACAAGTAGCGCACAACTATGTAGTGCGTGAATCTAGTCTGTATATGGGGATTATAATGTAAACATTTGTTATAAAGTATTAAAGAAAATATTTTATTAATATTATTTTTAATAATAAACACACAGTGGTGCGCAACATACTTTTATACTCTCTTTCGGCCTATTGATTAGATGATGAATGAATATTTTATTAGCCTCGCATAATACAATGGACTTATTCGAACATCGAACATGTTTGTTTCATATATGTGAGTTGCCATAAATCTTAATGTTTTCGTAGACTAGTTTTTAAGCACATATTATATATGGAAACTAAAGGCCTGATTTATATCGTCGTTGTCAAGATTACGACATAGCTTTTCGCACCACTTATGGCGTGTGTGTTATAGTCGACTTCGAAGGGCAGATTTACGAGAAGCTTTTCATGGCAATTTATTTACTGTCAAAGTTTTCGCCAGAAGTCTGCTGAGATGAAGTCGGTGAAGAAATATTTTTTTTCGTTTTGATCGGGGTTTTGAAAGTCACGTCTTTTATTTTATCCATATTAAAACCAAATTTCTTGTATGTATTGAAAAATATTACTCATAAAAAAGTAAACCCAAAATGAATTCATTATGTTTCAATTATAGTCAAATAATAGTCAATATACAGTCATTTATTCAGGACAGTAATGAGTGTTGTTAAGTTAATGAAAATTACAAAAACGTACGAAGTTGACTTTATTAGTGGAAAATTATATTATATAATTTTTTTCTATTTCCAAAACTTTTATTTGGGCCGATAACCCCCGAATTGTCTCGGAAAATGAAATTTAAATTCCTGAACCCGATTGAGAACCGAAGAAGAGATCACGAATTTTCTATTGAAACACAAACAGTATTCGCAAGCGTAAAAAAGACTTCACGAAAAATTAAAAAAATAATTAAATTAAATTTATTAAATTAAAATTTCTGGTTATATGTTATGTGATTGCAAGGATCAATAGATAGGTGTTGTTATACAGTTAAAACTAAAATATTATATAGTGTGCACATGTTCTATAGATTGATAACATTCTTTAAAACTTTATAATATCTTCTGCTTACTCACCACCTAGGTTTTGTAATAAAGAGCATCAATAAAAGAGTTTCTTCGATTTCAAGGACCAGGTTTTACAATCGCACATATGCTTTCTAGGAATTTATTTAAAATTCAAGTTTTGTTTGGCATGAAGCTGCCTTTTAAAGCTGTATTATATACTTAAGAGAATTATTCATTTCTTTAATACTACTCTACATCTTCAATGCTACTCTCAAGAATATATGGTAGAAGTAGTTAATAGACCGTAAGAATTATATAAGAGCTGAATTATACAGGCCTTTAAGTCTATTACCAAAAGTGTTAAAACTGTTTAAAATACTAATTTTAAAATGCTAACTTTAAATACGTTCCATCAGTTGTCTTTAGTAGGAATCAAAGCGATTTCGAACAAAAAGTTGACATATTTCATAAGAAATAAAAAAAACTACTTTGCTCTTTAGTTGTTAGAAAGCTTTGTTAACTAATATTTATTTTCAATAAAAATAAATTTTGATTTTCTATAATTGATATTAATAATGGATTTGTTATTGTTACTTATAATTTTTGCTTTTGACTTTTTCTTTTTACCTTGCCTGCTTATAACAAAGTCCACAAAGAGAAGTGGACACCCTGTTTGTTCTTCGCAACTTGGCGAAAACCAACAATATCTCGAAATTAAATAATTAACTAATTAAAGGACAACGAAGGAAATATATATTAATAATGTTCAATATTATAAATAATATATAGTATATAGAATAACACAAAATTATTATATCATAACTTCGACCACATCAAATTAGTAAACACTTTAAATTTTTCGTAAAATTTTCTGAGTTATACAGTTTTGTTATACATATTTTTAAAACTTAATGTAGATAACAGTGCGCCTTAATAAATTGTACAAAAACTTTTCGAAATAATTAATATTTCTGATTTCCTTTCAAATCACATAAATGAATTTCCTAAACCGCTTCTATTCTATTGTCCTGAAATTTTAATTACTACTTTCATATTATTTGTTTTGATTTTTTTCCCTAATGCTAAAGAAACTTTAAAAAATTAATTAAAGTTGAAAAGCAAAGGAATGCAATTGATAAGGACCATAACAGCAGTAGCAATAAGAAAATAGCAGTATTTATAGCCTACTAGCAGGTTGTACCCGGCGTTGAGAGTGTTATGTTGTTTGCATTAGTTTAAAAAATGAAAAATGTTTTTTCAAATTATTCGGAAACCGGTTTAACAAACAACCCAATTTTTTGACTACACTAAGTCCTAAATATAAATGCACTCAATTTGTCCGTTTTTCGCCCCTTTTTGGACCCCTTTTGATCCAACTTTATAAACGGAACACCCCGAATAGCTATTTGGGAAACTTAACGAAGCTAAATCGTAAAAAATACCTTTAAAACAAACCTTTGTCCCATTTTTTTCCCCTCTGGGTCAAAATTTTATAACCTGCACCGACAAAAGCTCAATCAATATCTCAAATTTCAAGAAAATCGGTTCAGGCGTGATTGGCTATGCACTTAATTTGCCTGCTTTTGGCCCCGTTGCTCCTTTTTGGACCCATTTTGGTTCAACTTTAGAAACGGAACACCTCCAATAGCTATTTGGGAAACTTAACCAAGCTCAATCGTAAAAAATTACCTATAAAACAGATAAAATACAGCATTTATGCATAAAAGTACTAATTTTTGCCCATTTATTCTCCCTTTGTCCCATTTTTTCTCTCCTTTCGGTCAAAATTTTGAAAAGATTTATAGCCTATAACCGACAAAATCTCGATCTATATC
Source organism: Sarcophaga peregrina (assembly GCA_014635995.1). Taxonomy (NCBI): domain Eukaryota; kingdom Metazoa; phylum Arthropoda; class Insecta; order Diptera; family Sarcophagidae; genus Sarcophaga; species Sarcophaga peregrina. The sequence goes on from CM025791.1 coordinate 59,242,015, forward strand.
CCAAATTTCAAGAAAATCGGTCCAGGGTTTTGAGCCGTGATTGGCTAACAAACAAACAAAAATAAAACAGACTTAAACAAAGATTTATAATATATATATTAGGATTAATATATACCGTATGTTATTGGTGATTATAATGGTCTAGCTTCTCACTTAATTTTATCCATGAATAGCAATTACGTCGATTCTGAACGACAAATAATGAAAGTTTTTTTTTAATTATTTTTTGCTATCAGGGCTGAAGGTTGATTTCGGAGCTCTCGTCTAATAAACCCACACACACTCTACTAATTACAGCGATCACAATGTAATGGTATTTACTTTTGCTTTTAATGGTACATATATAAATCCGTTATAATTTTTTATGTGTTTGTGTTTACACACCTAACTTCAGTTTTATTTTTACAAAAGTATTAAGATTACGAATAACGAAAACGGCAACACTGGCCTTCTAACAAGTTCGAACAAACGTCAAACAATCGAACAGCCAAACTACTGCATTTATTTCATTCACATTCAGCTAAGCAAATATGTACGACTAAAAAACCTTTTAAGTGTGTATTTTTGCTTGTTGCGTATGGCGTTGGTCACAAGTTGAAATGAAGAAACATTATCAGACTGATTGTGTTGCCTCAAATGAATGAAAGAATAATGAGCACATGTTTGGATATCTTGTCGGTTGTTCGAATGTACGTTCGCTTGTTGTATGATTCTTCGGCAGCAGCACCATTATTTCTATTGTTGAATAGGTTCCTTAGTATTTCATTTAAAATTTTCTCTTTTGTTTTATAACAAATTCGTGAGTGGCGTTGTACGGGATATTTTATAAGTTTAGTTAACAAACATTGGTCGTTATGTTTGGGTGTTTTTTTTTGTTAGACGTTTGTTTTATTTCTGTTCTGTTGAGTGTGTATTAAATATTTATTTTTGTTTTAAAACGTGTTTAGTAAAATAGTCATAATAAGAGAAATTACTATTACAAAGAAAGTAATTTTCATTGAATAATTTGTATAATCATTAATAAATAAAGTGTTGTTATGTTTTATATCGCATTCGACGTTATTTAATCGGTATTATTTGAAATTTTTGAGATTGGTTACACGTGATTGTGTTTCACACAAACGCCATCATTTATGACATTCGATACCTCTTTCCACATCTCAAATTGTTTACATCTGTTTAATAAATCAAAAAAATAGTAAATGTGTGTGTGTTTGTTTGTTATATACCTATACATGCATACATATGTGCAACCGCGAGTCAGTGAGTGTCCATATTACTGTTACAACAATATTCATACAAATGTTTACTTCGAATTTATTGCGACAACTGAAACAAGAAAAATATAAACAAACACTGTACAAGTCATTGAAATTTAATATTCATAAATAAAAAACAAAAAAAAAAAAAATAATAAAATTTAAATAAAATTTAAATAAAAAATTAAATAATTATAATTAATATCCTTTCCATAAAAATATAAATATAACAGTACGATTTTTATCTGCATTATTTTACAATCTGAGTAACAGAATTTATTCGAAAAAATAATATGTACATATGTACAAACATACCTATATTATTATATTATTGTTTCAAAGTGGGATCACTAAAGAAATATTAATGTCGGATAAATATTTTTAAAGAAATACCTATAATCTCTTCAGTAAAGTTAATGTTTGTTGTTAATGGTTTACGTAGTGTTAACAATGTTTAGTGCTCATCTTTTTTATTTTCAAGAATTTCGTTGACTTAAATTTCAGTTATGTATATATACATACTTAATTAATCGTTAAACTTCAAAAATAATTCCTTTTCAGAAAATAGAATCGAATGTGAAGAAGTTAAAAAAAAAATGAGATATTACTGTGTCGTCTAATTTTAAATTCTACTAGTATCTCCACATAATACATATCGTCGTCGAAAATCCAAAAGTACGTAACAAACATTTTTCTAATTTCACAGGAGAAGCAAAGAAAAGTTGTAAAATAACAAGTACTTCATATGTAGAAACATTTTGAATTATTGATATAAAAACGTTATTGGTTATTATTGGTCGCAAAAATCTAAAAATTGGTACTTTTGAATTTTCGACGACGATATATGTACATATATACAGTATTGTTCGAAACCTTAGCAACTTTTTTCCACTATGTAATAATAGACTCATATTTTCTGTTTAAATAAATTTATAGAAAATATTTATTTTATTTACTATTACACATTGTGTCTATAACCAAAAAATAACAACAAAAATTCAATGCCATTTCTTTGGAAGTTATAATTAACTAAAAACAAAATTAAGTTAAAAATTCGCTGTTCAAAACCTAAGAAACTTAATATTTGGTATGATATCCTCTGTTGCCTATGACCTCAGCACATCTTTTGGGCATAGATTTAATAAGATTTGATAGAATAGATGTTGGTATAGCTTCTATTATTACTTAGTGAAAAAAAGTTGCTTATGTTTCGAACAATACTGTATAAACATACATATGAAATAATACTCCTACATATAAAGGTGTTAACATTCACTTGGTTGTCATAAAAATTTGTGTAACGTTTTTATAACTTTAGGATGAATTCAGTTTTCAAAATGATTAGTCCTTTACTAATTCTGCTTTACTTAATGTATTTACATACCATTTTGTACTTACAGTATATTTAATTTGAAGTCGCCATAGTCTAGTAGATAATGGGTTGGCTTATTAGACGTAAGTAAGTCCACGGTTCAAATCCTTGGTTAGACATCAAAATAAAAATATGAAAAAATATTTCTTCGGCGACTTCGTCTCAGCAGATTTATGGAGAAAAAAAATTTGAGAGCAAATAAAAGTGCCATGAAAAGTTTTCAAGAATCTGTCGTTCGGAGTCACACAACATGGTGTGATAAACTTGGTCCATATTTCTGCGTGGAGGGTTGTAATGACCAATTATGTATGAATGTATGTGTATATACATGTATATATTTGATTTCATTAGACTTATTCCACACAGCAACAAAAAAAAAAAAAATAATTATCATATATTTATAATCAAATATTTTGTGATAATCTTAAAACTATACAATGTTGTTAAAAATGAAACCCATACTCGTATAACTCTTCGGATTTCCATATTTTATATTCAGGCTTTTAATATCTTCTTACAGTGATTTTTTAAACGCGTTTATCCAATTAAGAAGTATTATTCTATTTGAAAGAAAATATACAAACCAAAATGAAGTCTACGGATACCTTGACAACATCCAGTGTATACAAACGAAAAAAATTTAAATAATTATAATAAAACATAAAATTTTGATATTATCCTGATTCGGCAAAATTTAAAATAAAAAACGAAAGCATCGTTTATTAATTTGTAGCTTGTTGACTTAAATTTTAATTAATTTGTTAAAATGTTATTATATTATAATAAATTATGTTATATTATATTATATTTTATTATTTATTTATTTAGTTTTAATTAATTACAAATTATATTTAACTATTTATCATTTGAGAATATTCGACATAATAGTCTAGCATACTGCCCACTGGCAGACTACCACTTGACAACCAGGGCACCTATTATAAATATTATATTATAATATATAATTTATATTATATTATATTGTGTTATGATATACTATTTTTGATTCTGTTAAATCGTTAGGCGTTAAATCGCACGATCTAGGCGCCTAATTGACTGGTCACGAACGCGAAATAAAATGTTCACCGAACTCACCTCTCAATAAGTCCATTGTTACGCGTGCTGCGTGGCATGTGGCACCGTCTTGTTGAAACCACAAGTCATGCAAGTCAAGCTCTAGCACTTTGGGCATCTCACGGTAGCGCTCACTATTCACAGATAATTTACGATTCGCAGCATTTTTGAAGAAGTACGGTCCAATGATGCCACCAGCTCATAAACCGCACTAAACGGTGACTTTTTCTGTATGCATTGGTAGATTTTGCAATGTTTTTGGCTGATCTTCACTCGAAAATCGACAATTCTTCTTATTAACGTATCCATCGAGCCAAAAATAAGCTTCGTCGCTGAACAGAATTTTTCGATAAGGAAGTGAATCTTCGGCCAACTTTCCAAGAGCCCATTCACCAAAAATTCTGCATTGCGGTAGGTCTTTTTACACCTAGCAAGCGTTGTTCGTTTGTAAGACGATTCATGGTTAAATTATAGACTAAACTGAAGATGTTTGACAGTGAAACAAAACACGAAACGTACGTGAGCTGTTAAAACCAGTGTTGCCAAAAAGATAATAGCTAAAAAATTACCCGTTAATATATATTATATTGTATTATATTATGCTATATTTAGTTCTATTATATTTATTATTATTATTATATTATTTTATTATACTATATTATATAAAAATTATATAATATTTAAAAACACACGACATACATAATTATTACAATATGTTAATGAACTTTTATTAGAATCGTTTATACGTTTCATTCACTTTAAATTGATGTTTTCTTAAAGACGTCTGCTTCTTGTTACACGTACAAAAAACACTCCCGGGGTTTCTTCTCTTCATAACTACAATACATACATACATACATACATACATATCTAATTGGTTAAGCATAATGTTCGGGTTCATCTCTATACATCACGTGCTGAAAACTAAATGTGAATGTGCAGCATATTAAAATACACAATATTGTTATTGTGATTTTATTGTCATTATTTCTTCTAAATTTTTTACAACTGATTCAATAAACAGTAACTCACATCAATATTCAGAGTATTATTTTATGTTATTTGAATACAACATTTTTGCAAAACGATGAATACAACATAGAAATTCCTTACAGCGGTAGATGTAGAAATATGCAGCGATTGAGAGTAATGGGTCTAGGGGGTAAGGTAACTATGATTCCGTTTTACACAAGCAATCTAATTTTACCAATTCGATCCGAAATCGTTCAGGTATCCTTACTACATTGGCTTTTTTTACCCATTATCACAGCTCAGGCTAGTAAATTTTTTTAATAAGATTTCTAAATTTCATTTAGTTTTTAAATCCCAGATATTTATTTACATCTTGACTATAAAAGTAAAATATAAATGTACGCTGCTGTACGTTTTTATACTTGGGCCTATGTATGTGTATAAATACATATTTATTTGTACATTGTACATATGTATGTATATTTAGACGTAAATAACTTTTCAACGTGTTGTGTGGAGGACGATCTCATTTATTAGAATACATTTTACTATTCACAATAAGTCAATTTGTTTGACTTGTCGGTGGTTTTTTCTTTTAATGGTTGGCTTAGCTGCTCAGCGAACACTCTTATACATACATACATACATACATATCCTATTTTTACTTTGTCATTGCATACATTTGCAGATGCTTCGTATGTTTTATATCTTCTGATTGCTATTCGGTATACATATCTCTAATTCCAGAAGTACTACATAGTATACTATATGATATAGTTTTGTGTAATAGAAGTATACAATATTGTAAGGTTTTTAAACTGCTTATAAATATGAAATTAGTCATTTAATTAGTTCTATATATGTATGTATGTATGTATGTACGTGCAAAAATCAATCATGTGCTTAACTAGCGGTTTAAATTGAAAACATTTGATAAGGAATTTATAAATTCATAATTTTATTTATTGAATTATTTTTCATGGATGGAGTGAAAGACAAAATAAATACATATGTACATATGGATGTATGAGTGTATATGACAATATCAATTCTTTGAATTAATTGATACAAGTTAAATAATTTAAAAAAGGTTTGCATTAATTTATCGTTTGAAAGTGTGAAAGATAATTAGCAGCATTATGGGATATATACATGTTTGTAAAATAATATACTTTTATAAATCTGAATATACATATATACAGCACATATGTATGTACTCCCATTCGTAAACTCTTGTAAAATTGTTGCTAATTGAATAATAAAAAGTAATGGTTTATTCTTAATAATACTTAAAATATACATACATAATTGATCATTACAAACCTTCAGTCAGGATTATTGACCTAGTTTTTCACACCACTTTTGTTGTGTGCGTTAATTTTATACACGAGTGGTGGGACCTACAGTTTAAAGTCAACTCCAAACGATACATTTTTGAGAAACTATTTATTTACCCTCAGAGTTTCTGCAGAAGAAATACTTTTTGTATTTTATTTTGATGTTTGGCCTGGGGCTCGAACACGGGCTTTACGTCTAATAAGCCAACACACTACCTACTAGACTACGTCGACTCTGATACTTCAAATGTACATACATATTAGACTATACAAAAGAGTTTAATTTTTACCCCCTTGTTTATATAGGGTGGGTGATTTAAAAATTTAAATCTTATTTTTTTTGGCTTTGGCTGGCCTCACAGTACCTATACGATTGTGCACTTTTTCGAGCGTATGGGGTCGTATCTCGACAATGCCATCATGAATGTTGGCCTTCAAATACTTTTCAACTTTCCTTTAACGGCACCCCACACAAAATATTCCAACGGTGTCAAGGCTCAGCTTCTGGTCCATCAAACCTTCGGCACAATAACTCGATAATGGCATGAGAAGTGTTGCAAGTTGTTTCCTGTTGAAACCAAACATCTTTCACATTAATGCCGTAAAGAGCGGGTACGAAAAAAATCGGTTATCATTGTCCAAAACATGTCTCCATTGACATGGCTTTTAACGAAATATATGCCTTCGATCTACAAATTCACTAGTATTGGGTGCTTCGTAAGACCACGTGTGGTGTTTTTTTTTTTGGAAAATGTGGGAAATTTTAAATTTATATGGTAGCATTATTTTAACGAAAACGTCATAATCCTTAAGCATGTCAGATTGTGAATTTCCAAAAATAAACAGAGAATGAAACTACCTCCTATATTTCTTATACCATTTAAAAAACTATATTTTCAATTAGAAAGGGAATCCCCAAGTTTTGATAGTATGGCGCAGTTAGAAACAAAAGCCGTGTTATCTTTTAGAAAAAAATTAAATATCAAAAAATTTCGTAAATAAAATTAAAAAGTCGAACACAAAACAACGCAATTTCGAAAATCTATTGACGCACAGTGAAAATTAGTACTAATTCAGTAGCGACGCAACTTTGAAAAAACGCAAAAGAAAACGACACAAAGCGAGGTATGGGTGTACTCAGTTTTGTAACGGAATAAAGAGACATAAGTATTGCCAGATTCGAAATATTCGGTTCAAATTTAAAACGATAGACAGCCCACCCATTATTTTAGTTTGATATTTATATAAAATGAATTTTAGTAAACTACAGAAATATTAACTAGCTGAAAATTATTGAGAGTCGAAATTACAAAAATGTTATGATTTGATAAATAATAGCCGAATATACAATTAAATGTGCTTTTACAATCACTAACAGAGAATTTAAGTTTTCAATTTCGTAATAAAAATTTAATCCTTTCAGGCATTAAGTGGAAATGGTTGAGATAAAATTCTGAAAATTTTATTGTGAGTTAATGAGGGGTTGCTGATTCAGATTCATAATAATTGTGTGATTATTAACAAAGCGATTAGTTTCGCGGATTACACAGGGATAAATGTTACATTTTTTGCTAACAAATTTCCAAAATTCTAAAGTAATAATTTAACAATTTAATTAAAAAAAAAAAAAAAAAAATTAAGATTTAAACGATAGTGAACATATTATAGTGAACACTCTGTTAATAACGGTATTAACCGGAAAAATCCGTTTACTATCGTCATCGCTACATTCCTTCAAAGGGGAAAATTTAATTGTACATTAAATTGAACAAGTGTCTAAAAGGATTAAATTATCCTTTGTAACCGATGGCTTAATATAGAAGAAAGTGAATACAACTGAATATGACTAATTACTTTAATATAAAATACAATTTTTAAGGGGCCGTCAGTAGATAGTTGTTGTTACAGTTTTTAACTGGATGTTTTGATTTTCTTGGAAATATTGAAATAGATACATAAACCTGTGAACATAATCTAAACGAATCTAAACACTATTCTAACAGACGTTAGAAATTTTGATTTACAATTGCTTTGTCTAGCATCTTTTCAATGTAATATTTACATGCAAGACTTTAGTTTAAAGAAGTAATTATTTGTAGACATTTGACTTTTAATTGCCAATGATGATATACAAAGAATAAATAGATATCGTTTAGTGCCAAAAGCTGTGTGAAGAAAAAAATTTAAAATTAGTGTTTTTCTGAAACATAGTAATAAATAAAGTAATTTTTTTTAGCATACTTTTGTTAATTTAATTTATCTGACGTAGATAATTACATACATAATTATGACCTAGCTTCTAACAACACTTGTATTGCGTTAACTGTCGGTCCCAGTTTAAAGCCGACTCCGAACGAAAGATTTTTTGAGAAACTTTACATGGCAACTTTATTTGCTAAGCCAACACCCTATCTACTAGTCTATGGCGACTTTATAATTATAATTTTTTATTTTTATGAATAAGTTTAGGTTCGGCATAAACGCCCTGGTGCATTCTTAATGTTAATTTTAGAGAATATATGATAAACGGTATTATCAACTATTAAGTACTTAGTAGCAGAAATAAAAACCATATCGTTATTTTTTATTTATAATTTATGGAATTAAAAAGCAAATGGTAGAGGTTTAATATTGCATATTCAAATCGTTATTTGTTTATTAAATTAACAATGTGACTTCTATTCATTTGTTTACTTATTTTTATTCTTAATGAATATTACTGGTACGCATGGTTTTTCTTCTAATACCATCAATGTAGATCCAAGATTAAAAGACACGATGTTCCTTTTAACACAATTAAAACAAATACATTTTTTTTAATTTTAAACTACCTTTGTTCCTAACATTTATTTACCAAGCTATGGGGTTACAGCCTTACGTAGTTTCAGTTGATAAGAGTCTTGAACGTTTTAAAATAACAAAGGCTGAACATAGAGAAACTATCCATTACGAAAATATGGTTTAAAATAGTTAATATAGCTAGTAATAGCTACGTTTTTAAAACCTATTTTGTTAATGAAATTCGGTAATATTTTTTCATTTATTTAAATTTATTTAAGTATAAATACAGTACAGCAAAAACATAATACTATTTAACAGTACTGGTAAGGTGGAAGCGTAACAAAGTTTATGTAATTTAATAATAATAATGATTTAATTAACAATATAATTAATTAATTACGTGTTGTAAATAATTGTTCACTAAATAAATGTAAATATTGCAATTTTGAATTGCTTAGCATTGCTTAATAATTGTATATCTTTCTAGTATTTCCCAAGATTTCATTTCACTACATAAATGAGTAATATTGGCTTTATAGATAAAGTTATTACAATAAATTATATGATGACATGAGTAAAGTTTATTGATAACTACCAAAATATAATTGTTATATCTTTAGTAAAAAGAAAGTGTTAGAGTTAACACGTTCCCTGCCACGTGTACCATTTTCGGTGCACGCTAAACCTCATTTCTACGCCAAGCTGAACTTTTTAGTTTAAAATGTTTATATCCAAAATTTAATTATTAGTATGACTATTTTATGCAACGTAATGATGTTTAGAGCAATTTTAGAGTGATGTACCGATAACGGTACATGTGACGTGGTAATTAGTTATCGGACCACTTTTCAACTTTTATTGAATACGACAGTTGTAAATGCATCGATTTTATATAATATAAGAAACAATAGTTTAATTTCACCTTTTAAAATATAGAAAGTTACTGATTTCATATTTATGTAATACAAACAATGACTTTTTTCTGAAGAAGATGACCATGTCATACCTTCTAGAATTACACCATGAGTTACAAAACTGTAATGGTAGACCAGTAAAAAGGATGCAGCCATTCCGTGGTATGCACAAAGCATGAAAAATTATAGTAATGTAACCAAACTTGACTAAAATATATATTCTTTTTCGTACATTGCCCTTATGTCCCTTACACTATATGAAATAAATTTAATTTTTTATTGTTATTTTGTCCATTTTGTCCTTTGAATAGTAACAATTTTGAAAATAAAATACATTTTTTCAAAAATAAAAAAAGAACATGTATTTTTATAGATTTATAAAAGTAGTTGTCGTGTACTGAAAATAGTACACGTGGCCTAGAAATGACACCTTCTCATAAACAGCTTGGCAGGGAACGTGTTAATTATACAATTACTTAGTAAATGATTGCATTATTCGATATTTTAAATAGGCTCTGAAAATTAAATGCAAATTACATACTTAAAATAAAAATACTTAGACGTTTGTGGCTCAAAAAAATTTAGTAATACATTTTTTTCAAATTTGTTACAGTTATCATTCCTGAAATATAAAAAAATTCTTTTCTTTATTACATATCGATGGATTAATATGGAAAGGTCGTATCTTAAATTTTCAGTACTTTACAGTAGAAGGAAAAAACTTAATAAAATCTAATACAAAAACTTTATAAAAAAAAGTTTAAATGCAATTTTTATTAAAAATAAATCAGAAATTCAATCATAAAATAACGGAAGTATATATTATAGTTGAAGGCTTCACTCGGTACAAAGAGTCAAAAGTATTTATTCAATTTTATATGAGTTAGGGTTTTTTCTTTTAATTACTGCAAGTCAACTATTCGTCAACATAGAAAGCTGAATTTTTCAGAGGATGTGTATGTGGGTTTTGTCCACCAGAATATTGAAAAACCCCGATTTTGAAAAAAAAAAAATTAGATACGACCTTTCTATATTAAGCCATCGATATGTAACATCTTTTAGTTTTAAAATTGAATTGAAAGTGTTGAAATTTCTTAATGGTCATAATATTGGTGAAATTATAAAAAAAATATTAAACTTTCGCTTTAAAAGCACACATTTTGCACAATTTACCACCATCTCTACCACTGGGCTTAGGTGATGCTAACGCTATTGCTGACAATGCAGAAGCTGACCACTTTAAGAAAAGGTTTGCTGCGTTTGTAAACCGCATTTCTTTTTTTTTTTTTTAACATTGTCTACAGTACTAATATGTATGCACAAGCAAACCAGTTTCTTCATTGTACTTGGATTGTTTATTCGACTGTTAAAGGAAAATGTTCCATTTGCAGTAGGAATTAATTATATATCTGTACATATGTATGTATGTATAAATGTACATGTTAATGGAAATTGTATTATTACTTCGTTGACAAAAAGACATGTTACACAAACATTTACATACATATATACACATACATACATATATTTGAACGCCTATTGATTCACTATTTTTCTAATATGTTTCTCATTAGTGTAGATGTTATATTATTAGTCATATAACATATACATATGTACGTACTTATTCGAATGCTTAGAATATTAAAGATGTTTTTCGAGTCAAAAAAAAATTAGTTTTATAACTTTAAATTACACTATGCGATAAAATAAAAAAAAAAAAATTAAATGCACCCGGCTAATGACATAGTGTAGGTTTGTGAGTTTTGTCGAGTTGATCTCAAAAATATTTTTTTTATATTTCTCGAACCCTCCAAACATTTTTTATTTGACAAAAACAGTTTTTTTTTTTGGCACGCACAATTTTCTGGATTACTCAACCATTTCTGACCAGATTTCCAAAATTTAAATCTTATTAGAAAGGGTAGAGATGGAGCTTTAAAACGGTATACATACATAAACCTATTATTTGGCTATAAACCTATTATATTGCTGAGAAATTTGATGAGGTAGACTTGAAAAACGCGAATTTTTTCCAATATTTTTAAGTTTGTCCGTTATAGTAGCAAATTTTACTTAAAAAATGTGAAATAAGTGGTAACATTCTCAAAGTGCATTATCTCGCGAAAAGATTGACACTACGTTTGATCAAGTCGGACAGAAATGACCGTAGTTATAATTTAATGAGTCTAACAGTCGAGATGTATTTTTTATGTCTATATGTGATCTTATCAAATGAACTTTCGGTTCAAAAATTTTCAGAATATTAGATGGATCTTGATTGTTTACCAGAAAATGTGTTAATTCTAAGTTTGAGCGACCACCAGAAGTTGACCAATGTTTGCGCAAAAAGAGAAATAATAATATTTGCAAAAAACACAAATATTAACCGACTTCTGGAAGTCGTGCAAACGTGAAATCGACACATTTTGTGATAACCAATCATGATCCATCAAAAATTCTGAAAATCTTTGAAGTAAAAGTTCATTTGATGAGACGACATATATAGAAAATATCACTCGACTGTTAGACTCTTCAAATAATAACTACGGCAATTATTGTCCGATTTGATAAAATGATAACACAATCTCTTCACAAGGGAACAGACTTTAAGAATATTATCTCTTATCTTATATTTTTTTTATTAAAGTTTGCTCCTATGAATGGACAAACTTGAAAAAATATGAAAAAAAATTCGAATTTTCCAAGTTTAGCTCATCAAATCTTATAGCATATTAAGTCGAAGGATATACATATGTATAAAGTTTTAAAGATCCATATCTCCTCTTTCCAACAAAATTTAAATTTTGGAAATCGGCTCAGAAATGTTTGAGTAATTCAGAATTTTGTGCGTAAAGTCGATTGTCAAATACAATAAGTTTGGAGGGTTCGAGAAATATAAAAAAGGTAGTTTTGAGTTCTACTGAACTAACTGAACAACGTGGAGTATGTAGTTACTTGGGTGTATTTTCGCTGTCGCACCGTGTTATTATATGTAACTGTGTTAGTTGCTAAATTAAAAAGTAATGAATAAATTGCTTAATGCTAAATTAGAAAATACTGAATTTTAACACGACGCCATGTTAATGATCATCTCAACGCGAATACTGAATAATTATTATAGTAGTTACTATTCTGTCATATTATTAAATAACAACAAAAATCTATACATTTAACTTCATGATATAGTTTTCTGTTAACCACACAATCCTAGGAAAACCCTTTTTCTAATTTTCGAAAAATATGTTATTGCATATGAATGTGAGAATTTAGAATAAATTTATTCGATTTGGTTATGTGTCCAATATTCATTTAGCCCAACACTAACGAATGAATGAAAACAAATAGCAATAGCAAGAAAAGTAAAACTATTAGTAGCAGTAGCAGTACAATAAGTGCTTATGAAAAGAAATAAAAATAAAAGTGTTGAATAGCATGTGTTTTTCATTTTTATTTTACGTGAATGATTTCATAACAACTACTGATTGCTTTCCTTGTTTTTGTTTTTTTTTTTTTTTTGTCTTAATAATTTGTTTTCGAACAATTACTAAATGCTTCTGCCAGCCAACACACATTTATTTATTAGCATCATCTAAACGAATTGAATTTGAATTATTATTATAATATTTCTTTAAATTGTTATGTTTTTCACAAGAACAACAATTTCCGTATGATTATTGATTTGATGTTATTTTATATTTTATTCTGTAGTATAATATACATACATAAATAACCTTATATCTAATGCTTGTACTTTTATGTTTCATATATATACATACATACATGTAAGAGGGGTAAAGTTATCTGATGTTCATTGTCGATGTTATATTATCCTGTTCGATGATGAACATACTTCTTTTTTTTTAAGTTGAAAATCTTTTACTTCTTACCACTTCAGCACATTGCGATGGTACTGCTTAGGCGTTAAGGCGTTAGGTTTTGCTTATGTATGTTCTACAATTTTCCCTATTTTATTTCAAATATTTTTTAGGATTTCGTGAGCTTCTGCATTTCTTGACCATTCGTAATCACGCTGAAATATCGAATCTAGGGATAATTGTTTATCTAAAATACTCCTGTAAATTTCACAATTTCAATGATTGACTATGCTGTTGCACATTGCATTTTATAACAAAATTTTCGAATAATAACTATAACGATCAATATGATAATATTGAATCAGCGCTTCAAAACTTGATCAGTCATAATTATAGTCATTCTACATATTCCTTTTTGTGGAAGTCATCGTCAAAACATTGGGTTTGCTTTGAAGTTCCTTTTAACAACGTCAGTTTGTTAGCTCATATCAATAATTTACGTTGTGCTCTAATTTCAGTTGAGGCCAGGGATGGATCCAATTTGCTTTTCTATATGTTGTTAACTTTTGAGGTCGCTGTGGTCTAGTAGGTAGAGTGCTGGCATATTAGAGGTAAAGTCAGGGTTCGAGTCCCAGGCCAGACATCAAAATAAAATACTAAAAGAACACTTTTTTCAGCGATTTCTTCTCAGCAGATTTCAGACAAAAACTCTGAAAGTAAATAAAATTGTCATGAAAAGTTTCTCAAAAATCTGTCGTTCGGAGACCACTTTAAACTGTAGGTCCCGCCACTTATGTAGAAAATTATCACACACAACAGAAGTAGTATGAGAAACTAGGTCAATAATCCTGACTGAAGGGTTGTAACGACCAATTGTGTTTGTATGTATGTTAACCTTTGGAAAGTGTTAAGCTTTTTTATAATATTGAATGGAATTATTGGCTATGCCACGAGAAAAACGTGTAACTTCATTTAATGTTTTATTAATACAAATTGTGCTCTAATATTTTTCACTCAACGTAAAATCGGATAAATTAAATTGTGATAATGGAAATTTTCTTACCTGATTATATTTAGAATTTTTGTAGTCACTTTGGGATTTATTTGACCAAGTTTTGACATACATCCGGTTCATGAAGTTCCGTGCTTCTCATATAGCATCTTTCACATGAGATAAGTTATATGATGTTATTTACACAATCTTAGCTAATTATTTCCAGAAATGCTCAATGCATACATACATAATAAGTATTATATAACGTTTTTATAGTTGCAATCAAAAGAGAAATTTTTATTTAGTGGTATAACATTTTCAAATGTTCATTGTTTTATTTTCTTACTTATTAATTTTTTTTTTTTTTTATTAAAACAAGATTTTCGAAGTTTTTGATTTCCTTTAAACACAATTAAATTAAAATTAACTTGTCAGCGAAGTGTAAACAATTGAATGAATGAAATCATTCATACTTTTATTTGTAATTATCAGCAAAAACTTTTTATGAATGCTCCTATTGAGTAAATAAATATTCGATTGTTCAAATCATTAGTTTTGAAGTGGCATTATGTTATCGACCTTAACTGAAATGTGTTCAATTGCCGTGTAGGGGTGCAAGCATTCTGCAATGAAAATGACCCAGTAATATTGTAATCGCCAGAATCTAGTAGGTAGTGTTGGTTTAATAAACTCGGTCGTGGTTTAGACCCAGCTCAAACATCTCGAACAAAAGGAAACATGAAAAAAAATATTTCTTCTGTAATTTTTTCTCGGCAATGTTCTGACAAAAACTCTGAGAGTAAATGAAATTGTTCTGGTTGTTTTAAAAGTATAGGTTGTAATCCTGACTAAAGGGTTGTATGTCATAAAGTTTATATTTTAAATAAAAAGATTATTTCAAACAAAAGGTTTATTTCAAATAAAAGAACGTCTTATCTCTATAAAAGAACACGAGAGAGTAAAAAAGTAATGAAAAGAAAAAATGCAATAAACCGCAACAGCATACGCGTTGTAATTAAGGGTTGCCATCAATCTATAATATCAACACCCCTCCTCAACGTGGATGCTGTTTTACAATCAATTAATTTAATTTTAACATCCTCAAAAAATAACAATGTTTTACTTTCGGCAAATTCTTCGTCAAAATATCGACGATCATATAAGCCGTGGGACAGTACACCAACTTCACCTCCTGCCTCTTAACCAACTCCCTTATATGATGAAATTTTATGTCTGTGTGCTTACCGCGTTTATGATAAACTGGATTTTCAGCTAGCTTTTGTGCTCCTTGGTTATCTATGTGTAACAATACTGGACCACCTTTTCAAGCATTAACCTCCATTAACAGCCGTTTCAAATATATAGCCTCCTTTGCAGCCATGTACTCGGCCTCGGTACTGCTGAGGGCAACTGAATGCTGTTTTCTACATTACCAAGAGATGGGGCAGCCTCCAAAGAAAAATGTAAAACCCGAATAGGATTTTCTATCCGATGCGTCTCCTCCCCAATCAGCGTCCACGAAACTTTGTAGGGAACAACCACCTGGTTCATAATGTAGTTTCAAATATTTAGTACCATTAAGGTACCGAGGATATGTTTCAACTTAGTCATGTGTTCTATATGTGGGTTAGCATTTCTTTGGGCCATCTTGGACGCGGAATGTAAAATATCCGGTCTTGTAGAGATTGCGAGATGCTTGAGTGTACCGATTAAGGATTGGTATTCTCGCAATTCACTTAGTAACCAGACTCCAATGGAACCCCAACTGACTTACTTTCATCCATTCCATATTGTTTTAAGACATCACAAATGTATTGGGTTTGGCTTATTTTAATCGCATCTGTTTCACCCTCGCGTTCCACCTCCATACCCAAGAAATGATTCAACACACCCTTATCCTTGACTTCGAATTCATTTGAAAGTTGTTTTTTCACATCCAGAACTACCGATAGATCACCGCATCCAATAATGAGATCGTCCACATATACTGCTATTAAAACAATAGTGCCCTTTTTCGTAGCCTTATACAAAAATGGCTCATTACTGGCGATTTGTCTAATAATCAAAAAGAATCTAAAAGTAATCAAAGAATTTGAAAGTAATTATTGAAAACGATTTGATTAGTTTTGGATTACTTTTGATTCTTTTTGATTATTAGAATAATCGCCAGTAATCGTAATCAATTATTAACTATTTTAACCAAAAATAATCGTAATTGTAATCATTATTTCACCATTCAAAAAAAAAAGTAATCAAATTACTAATCATTACTTAACAGGTATGCCTAAAAAATGTAAACCCTGTTATTATTATGTGCTTTAAGCTGACTTATTATCAAATTATTTGGGTTTAAAAATAGTTTGCTTTATCAAATACTTGACCAATTAAAGATATTGTTTAGATACTTTCTGAAATATATTGGCTTATATCAGATTGGATCGTAATCTTTTTCTATATAATTCACTTCAAAAACTAAAATTGTATTGAGGCACACAGTTATTGGTTTCTGGCTCAGCTTTATACGTACAGTGAGGATCAAAACTGTCCAGATGTTTTGCATTAAGAAGGTAAGGCAATGAAAGTAATACAAATATAGGTGTATTATCAAATATCCTATAGGATAGTTAATAGCATATGAAAACCCACCAAAAAATGTTGACGAGCTTTGGAAGAGAATACAACATTAATGGCGACCTCTTGAACAAAAGTTGGTGGTTTTGAAAGCGTAATTAAAAATAAAGATCTTTGGACGAAATAGTATGAATTTTTGAATTTTTTTTTATTTTTTTTGTTTGAAGAATTTTATTAAAGTTTTTGTTCTTTATAATTTAAATTAGAATAATGTTCAACAAAATAAAAAAAATTCATATATTTAATAATATGTACACCTATATTTGTATTACTTTCATCATCATACTCTCTTAATGCAAAACATCTGGACATTTTTGCTTTGCACTGTATAATTACTCATCTCACACATAAAAAATGGCTATGCCTGTAAGTACAAAACTAAATTTATTTTTAGAGTTGTTTCTATAAATTCTTTCTGTTACCATATTTTTTGAATTTGTATTGCGGTTTTGCCAGAAACCCAGACCCTAATCTCCACTGATATTTAGAACTTTACTTTTTAATGTTGACCATCTATTTTATGCATGTAAACGTGTTGACATCATTTAAATATGATGTGTTAAATGTTTGGAAGTTAAGAATATTTTACAGTCATAAAATGTTTTCAAACTGTTTTATTTTATTGAAAATATTACATACATACATACTTACTACGTACCAACAAGTCTTCTGTCATACAAATATACATACTGTATGTACATAAATTTTTACATGTGTATGAATATCAAATTACTTAACGAAACGATTTATTCGTGTTGTTTCTTTTTAAAAATAGTACTTTCGTCGTCGTTTTGTAACGTTTGTACTTTGTAATGTTTTATATTGTACTTCAAACTATTAAATTAGGGAAAAAATAGATGTATGAGTGTAAGCCTAAAAGTTCGAGTTGTACTCGTAGAGATTTGTATTGTATTGTTGCGACAATTCGACACACACACCAATTTACATATTTTATTACTTAAATTTCACAAAATAATTAAAAACCTTAAATAATACATGTAAATTCTTTTTTTCATTTATTTTATTTAAGGATGCTATTTTTTGTCATTATTTTATGTGTATTTTAAATTTGAAATTTTTTTTTGGTTTGCAATGACATTTTCATGCAAAATATAAAAAAAAAAAAAAATTTAATAAAAATAAAAATATTTTTTTGCTGAAGCCATCCAGTAATCAATGGAGGCTTGTCCATTATTTTTGCCAATTACGAAGCCAGTAATTTTTAAAGGGCAGAGATATATATTAAACGAATTATCAGAGATCGTAATTAGGGAGATGTATCTCGTAATCAGATAAGATTCCTCCTTTCACTCCTTCCTTTAACATGGAATTTTTGCATCGACTTAGTAGTGGTGTATCTAAATTAAATATCAAAGGATAAAAAAGAAATATTGTATTCAATTTAGATTGTGGAGGGGAAGGACTTCTTATTCACACACCAATGCTCCATATAGCTTTAGATCCAAATGGACGCAGTATTTATTCAATATATTTCCAAGATAGCACGAACTCTATCTCTTTTTTTGCAGAATAAGTTACTTACATATATGGGATGTGATCACTTGTTTTAGGTTAATTGACTTTTTAGTAGATCAAATTCTGAATATATGAATTTATATCTTTAGGGTTGGTCCAAATAGGTTATGGTAGGTTATAAGGTATTTTCTATTTTGTGGATAGCCTTGGACAGGTTAATTCTCAGCAGTGTAATTAGCAAAAGTACAAAATTTGTGCCTATGTCAGAATCGATCAATCGTGTAACTTTTCAAGAACTTCACTATATTACTAGCCTCTAATAGTTATAATAAATTAAAGAAGCATATTAAAATTTTGCAGTAATAAGAATTTATATTGCAAATATTATGTACATATTGAGTGAACATATCGTTTAGTTTACTACATAATGTTAAAGTTACATATTTATATGAAAAATGCGGTAACATTAACTGCAACTGTTGTCTCTAATTAAAATATTTAATTTATTATTAGTGGCATTAAAGATAAAATACCAAAACGTAAATATCAAAAAATATTATAATTGATATACTCAAGCATATGCTATAAAATGATAATACATATTAAATCAATATTTCATCTAATATTTAAAACGAACATACTATTTAACAATACATACATGCGGCTGTATGTATGTATGTGTATTCATATTTTTGAATATTTATAAAATGTGATAATTCTTTACAAACATATAAGAAAACGAATTTATTAATTTGACTATTTAATGTGTGTATGGATAGATTATTATTATTTACTATATAATTTAGTAATAATTACTATAGAATGTGTTGAAATTCCAAAAATAGTAACATAAATATTGTTTTCTCAAAGTCACACGTTTAAATTTAAAAAATCGCATTATTTGCCTTCTTATCACTTTAAAATAAATGCCGCAAATGTTCTCATATGTATTTTTTCCATAAAGTATAAAACAATCTTATAATCATTACTGTTTAACTATATGTCACTGGCAAATTTATAACAACCATTTGTCCTCAGTAATGCTTTCCAGCCTAATTATTTTAATTTTTGTAAGTGTCACGTTTAAGAGGCTACCACAATAATGCCTGAGTCCATATGTGTCTGTGTATTTATGACATTTTCCGGGAAGTATTATATAGGAATGTTGATAAGGATTGCGTCTTTTCAAGTGTTTATGCCAACTGTTTACACCAAAGATATTTGCCTAACATTAAAGTCAGTAGCGTTTAATAAAATTTATGAAAAAAAAACAAGTTTATCCAGCTTCAATGTAGGCTTTTTATAAGCTAGATGCGATAGACGGGTAATTACCAGTACTCCTCATGGCAAAACTAGTTTGCTTTCAACAATAAGTGGCAAGTAATTCTATCAAATAAAATTTTATTGTTAAATTATATATATATATATATATATATATAGACAGATTATGTAGAATTTAACTTATTACTTAAATTAAACTTATCTTTTACCATAAGAACAATTTCCATTGTCGAATACTTAAGTCCTTTCAGATAATATCTGCTATTAGAATGCACATATTTTTACTTAAAATTTCACAACTGGTGGCTTATTTGATTTATTCAGTAGCCTTCATTTTTAATTTTAAATTAGATTAAGCTAAACATAAACATGGATTTAGAAATTGATTTGGTCGCCGTAGTCTAAATGGTAGGTAGTGTGTTGACATATTCAAGCCTCAACCCTGCCGTCGAAAATTGTTTTTCATTCTTCATTTCTTCTCAGTCTTCTTCTTTACAAATCTTTGAATGTAGATAATTACCATAAAAGATCTTCTCAAATTTGCCGTTGGAACTTGACGTTAAAATGTATGCCCCTTACTTATGGATCAATTGGTCTTACATACTGACTTAATAGTTGTAGTAAATAGCTAATAATGAATGATTTAATTTCATACAACGTCTAAATATTTCTGAAAAACTTTCCTGATGTTAAATTAAAGCAAAAAAAAAAACTTAGAATGGTATTTAGTTGTTTTCAATAATTTCTTAATTTTCCTCAAATAATTGGAGTGTATTTTTGTGTGGATGTATGAGTAGATCAGTGGTGAATCTCTCTATAATTTATGTAATCATTAGTATTACATGCTAAAAGTTTTATAAACACAGAAACTTACATCAGTAATAAATATAAATATAGAAAACAACGTAAATTGTACAGAAAAACAAATTAAAACAAAAGAATAAAAGCGGGAAATTAGAAAAAAGTGGAAGCAACTCTAAGGCATACATAAAACTCCTAATGACATGTTAATTTAACAACCGCAACTGCATCTACAACAAGTCATGCAGCTAAAACTTATTTGTGTGAAATGTACTTTTTATATTTCGTTTTAATATTGAGATGTGATGTATCCATAAAATGAAAGGGCGCAGAAAAACTGGTACTCAGCACGTATTGTCTTAATATTTCTAGTCGTCTCTATGAGGTACAAGCAATATACATACATACATATGCTACATACAGTTGAGCAGAAAACTAGCTAAAGTTTTATTCTTACAATAGATGATGTTGCTGGAATTTCCATAAAAAGATGAAAGACAACGCTAATATTTGACCCTTTATCGTCTGGAAAAGTATTTCTTACTTCAGTAGATATTTGACAGATTTATAAAAAGTCCTTTCTAATGAATCTTTAAACTACTTAAGATCATGATGTTTATGCTAGTTTAACAATGTTACCAAACTAGTTAAGACTACCGACAATTGCGGTAAGGTGACTGTGTTTACTTCATTCGCAGAACAAATAAATATTGTACGTTTGAGGATTACTCCAAGGTTTTAAAGCTTTCTAAAAACAAACGTTTACGGATTTGTATTTTGCACTGAGCTAAAGTCAAGTTGTAAAACCATTTCACATTAATTAATGCATTACCCGTTTTGACGAACAACGGCGTTAATATACCAATTAACTGAACTTATGTACATATGTATGTATGTATACAATATAAAGAAGAATTCATCTGCAGAAAAAGCTCTACTATCATTTAGAATAATAATGCAATGTGGGTGACATGTATTGCAACCAACTTCAGGTTGTTATCATTTGTAAACCGCTGGAAAGAGCCTAGGAGTTACTTCGTTTGCACAAAAGTGGCCAGTTACCAAATTTGATTTTTTCCGATGAGAAGCTATTCCGAATTGAGCAGTTTTTGAACAAACAAAATGATCGGGTTTACCTGCCAAAGAGGTCAGAGGTCATGGGCCGCCGTAACGGCCGATGATTGCTCTACGCTCGTATTCATAGACCGCGGAGTCAAAATACATGCTGAATATTATCGGGAAAATGTCTTAAATACAGTATTGAAGCCCTGGGCAGACAAACATTTCGGCCGCAGATCATGCACATTCCAACAAGACTCAGTGTCCATCATCTCAAGACGACGGCGCTTTGCCGGGAATGGGCCAAAATATCGCAGAGCCACTTTGTTGGCCGTTTGAAGGCAATAATTCGTACCAAAGGTGTCCAATTCGAACAAATCTAAACTGATTCTAAAATTAGATGTTATTTCCAACATTTTTTGCTTTTGAACAATAAAATTAAAAAAAAAATTAAAAAAATATAGCGCTTTACTTTGTTGCATTATACATCAGCCACCCTGTATAATATAAAGATGAATTCATCTGTAGAAAAAGATCTACTATCGTTTAGAATAATAATGCAATGTGGGTGACATGTATTGCAACCAACTTCAGGTTGTTATCATTTGTAAACCGCTGGAAAGAGCCTAGGAGTTACTTCGTTTGCACGAAAGTGGCCAGTTACCAAATTTGATTTTTTCCGATGAGAAGCTATTCCGAATTGAGCAGTTTTTGAACAAACAAAATGATCGGGTTTACCTGCCAAAGAGGTCAGAGGTCATGGGCCGCCGTAACGGCCGATGATTGCTCTACGCTCGTATTCATAGACCGCGGAGTCAAAATACATGCTGAATATTATCGGGAAAATGTCTTAAATACAGTATTGAAGCCCTGGGCAGACAAACATTTCGGCCGCAGATCATGCACATTCCAACAAGACTCAGTGTCCATCATCTCAAGACGACGGCGCTTTGCCGGGAATGGGCCAAAATATCGCAGAGCCACTTTGTTGGCCGTTTGAAGGCAATAATTCGTACCAAAGGTGTCCAATTCGAACAAATCTAAACTGATTCTAAAATTAGATGTTATTTCCAACATTTTTTGCTTTTGAACAATAAAATTAAAAAAAAAATTAAAAAAATATAGCGCTTTACTTTGTTGCATTATACATCAGCCACCCTGTATAATATAAAGATGAATTCATCTGTAGAAAAAGATCTACTATCGTTTAGAATAATAATCTAGATCTAATAGTTACATATCTCAACTATAAGTACAGTATATATGTAGATTATATGTATTATATGTAGATTTTGTTAATGATTTTTCCTATCCTGAATGAAATTTTTTAACATTACTGTATGCTTGTCCTATGCTGCAGGTTAACATTTTATTGTTTTCTCCATTGTATTTTACAAACATTGGCCTATAGCAAATCCATTTTAGGCCGCATTAATATTAATTCAACGTTAGTGTATGGAGAAAATTCAATGTGATAAACATTGCAATCGATATATAGATATGTAGGTAGAGGTTGCTGCCCATCACAATCGACTTACATAGATTTATTTTTTAACAGGCCAAAATAAAAGTTGTCACAGTGATACTTACACAGTATTGTTCGAAACTTAAGCAAGTCTTACATACAAACAACAATAAACTTTTTAATTGATTTACAACCCTTCAGTCAGGATTACGACCTAGTTGTTCACATCACTTGTGTTGTGTGTTAATTTTAAACATGAGTGACGGGACCTACAATTTAAAGTCGATTCCGAAAGTTTAAGTCGATTGAGAAACTTTTCACGGCAATTAAATTTACTCTCCGAGTTGTTTGCCAGATATATTTTGATACCGTCTTCAAATGCAATTATTTGCTTGAAGTTTTTCTCTAAGTTTTTTCTATATCGTTTTGTTGTCTGACCTGGAGCATGAACTGTGGCCTTATAAGCCAACTGAAGGAAAATAATACTCTTAATTTCAATTATATTATGCATTAACCTTTTAAGAACAACTGAAAAGGTTAATTTCCGTTTATTTAGACAAAATTGACTACTATTGCATTTGCTTAAAACTTACGCAGCTTTTAATATATCATATAATTTCTTTATTTATTATGACACCATAAGATTTGGTAGTATTGATTTTAGTTTTAATTCTCACCTTTACCATTATTTAAAATACATATTAAGATATTCAGCAGTAGTCGCTGAATGTCTTTGTGGTGGAAGGCAGGAGAAGACTTAAAAAACCGTAATATTGCATGGACATACTAATGTAATCTTCCTTTTATTGAAGAACATATGAGTAGAACCCATACATAATTGCCCTTCATTACCCTTCAGTCAGGGTTACGACATTGTTACGCACATAACATGTGTGGTGTGCGTTAATTTTTTTTAAGAAACTTTTTCATGGCAGGTTTATTTACTCTCAGAGTTTTTGCCAGAAATCTGCTGAGGTTTTGATGCCCGACCTGGGATACCAACCAGAAATCAACAATAAGTATTCAAAACGATGAGTAGATTCGACGCATACTTACAATTTCTGATACTTATGCGCATTCATACTTATTTTAGTATCATACAAATACTCAAAGTTTGAAGTGCTCGTCGTACTCATACTCGTCTCGACTTAACATTTACACGAAGCATAAAATAAGTATGATTCGCGTCCGAACACCATAAAACTTACAAGATAGTTGTGTGTTTGTACATGCGACAATAACTAAGACTGTAAGTTTTGATGAATGATTCGAATCATTCGAATCATTTATAAGTATTATAAGTATTTTTCTAAATTTATGAATCTGAATGAGTAGGCGTATGAATCAAACATATTTTCAATGTTGTGAGTTTGATGTCAATGTTGTACTCATACTCATTGCAGTACTGCATGAGTACTTTTTAGTAGCGAAAAGACGGTTCATTGCTGATCTCTGATACCAATCCTACTAAATTTTTAAAAAAAAAAGGAACCAAAACTAGCTGAAACTAAATTGCACAAAAAGGGGTTAAGGGGTTAACACTCCGTGATCAGAGCTGCTGTAAATTAAATACTGACATTTGTACGTTTGATTCTTGAAAATAAAGTGTCGTGAATGAAGTTGATAGTGCGAATAGATTTATTTAAATAAATAAATTAACAACTAATACCAAATAAGAGTATTTATTATTTACAGTATGTAACCATTTTGAAAAACTGGGAAACATCTTATAGCTTAGGGCACCAGATGTATTGCAGTTACAGCGAAAAATTGACGGCTATACGCCTGCTTCTGCCTACATCCGTTCCGAAAGGGTTAATCTTGTTTTTCGTAGTTAATTAATATCTTCCTGAATGAACTTGTCCTTTCTTTGCATAATCTTTACATATAAAAATTTGAGACCGTTAGATTAATTTTTGTGAACATTCATTTTATGAAGATCACTTTGATGTTTGAGTTTATTTAATTTGTTCTCATTTTACATAGAATCTCACACAACCGACGGAAAATTTATTTACGATAATAATTTGCTCAGATCGCTGCATAACCTGTTTATATTAGGTATTCTTTTAATGGACGATTTAAGCTGTAGCACAAAAAATAATATTGCAAAAATGCCAATCAAGATTGAATTCGTGAGCTATCACTATTCCTTAAATAAAAGGCAAAATGTATTTTATCCTTTTATGCTGCTAGGTTTATAAAGTAATCAGGAAACATTGTACAGCAAGTTTGTCTATCAAGATTCTAAAAATATTTTTATATCGATTATTGCAGTTGAAGATAAAATAAATTATTTACATTTGATCCTTATTTGTTTTTTAATTATTTAAATAATAACACAGTATGACATGAAATTTTTGTTTTTTGTCTGTTTGTTTTATTTGCTTATTTTTTTAGTTTATTTTTTTTTGCTTAGCAAAATTTCCTCCAGATAGTCGATGCCTCTTACGTCGCGATATTTCTCTTGGAAACTTTTGTACTTTTTGATTAAACATTGCTTTTTTTAATAATTGTAATTACTCCAATTTTTAGGTTAGGAAATTTATGTCTTACAAAATCTTTGAAAGTTCAAAAATTATGGTTATTCTTATATACATACATTAAGCATAAATTACACTATGCCACAAAATAAAAGAAAATCACCTGGTTAATGACATAGTGTAGGTTGTGAGTTTTGTAGAGTAGATCTTAAAAATATTTTTTTAAATTTCTCTAACTGTCCAAACTTTTTTTATTTGACAAAAACTGTTTTTTTTTTTTTTGGATTTTACGCACAAATTTCTGAATTACTCAAAAATAGAAATTATCCTAAGTTGACTAATTTGAGCTGTATAGCCCTATGCTAGAATTGGTCTGCTCACATATGTGTTGCTGTATCGTAAATTCGAAATTCGTAATACTGAATCTGACGACACTGACAATTTGAAGAATTTTGAGGGAAATTTATATAAAGAACAGTTTTTTTTAAATTCGCAAAAATAATTCTCAAATAACACGAAGGAATAATTTAAAATATATAAGTTAAAGAATCCAATAAAAGATTCTTTTTTACGTATGTAAGTATGTACTCGTATAGTATATACAGTGAAATCACCCGTAGGTGGACACCGGTCGTCACAGCAAATTTGACCATTGAAATTTTATATATATACACATATATATATGTAAAATAATAATGTAAACTGGGCAAAATAGTGTTTTAAAGTTTATTTATTTCACAAAGTTCACTTTTCTAATTCAAATTATATTAACCCTTTGACGGACACCAAAATTTTAGTAGGTCTTCCCGTGGGACACTTGCTGTATCTCTGTTATTTGGCTACATACAATTTATGACGTGTATACACGTCATGTGCCACCCAGCAACCCTTGTTATGACGTCTATAGACGTCAGTGTCCGTCAAAGGGTTAAATAAAGTTCTGTGTTGAATAGTAGAATATAAGTTATTTTAGGATAAAAGTTAAATTAATTGATATAAAAGCGACTGATAAGAGATTGAGGACCGATTAATTCTACTGACGACTGACTTCTTCCTTTAATTCTTTATTTGTTACATGCACTTAGTATTTTACATATCTACACCTGACTCTAGCTTTACATTCGGCCATCCTGCTCATCATCTGACCCAGATGACAATAAATCATTATTAGTTTCGGCAAATCTCCACAACTTCATATTGTCACAGCTTGTCGATGTACTTTTAGGGCCATCAAAATTTCCTGTTTTCTCAACATCATATCGATTGTTCCTCTTGACTCTAATAACCTTATATGGGCCTAAAAATTCACTGGCAAGTTTTTTCCCAGCAACGAACTGCGTTCGTTTTATAGCGACCAAATCATTAATTTTGTAATCATTTTGTTGTTTACATTTTTTATCATAATTCATTTTATATTGTTGTTGGGCTTTCATAATTTGTTGTTTAACATCTTCTCTTAATGCCTCTCTTTCTTTTTGAAATTCGGTTATTAACTCTTGTTCCAACATCTTGAGAATATTATCACTAACATCTGACTTCATTTTTACACCAAACATAATTTCAAAGGGTGACGATTTTGTACTGTTATGAACACAAGAATTTACAGCTTTTTGTACCTCACCAACATATTTGTACCACTTTGATGTATCGTCTGACGACAGCTTTGTAATTATAGAGATTATGGAACGGTTAACTCTTTCTATTTGGCCGTTACCACGTGCAACACAAGTTGTAGTTGAAATGTGTTCTATGTCGTTATTTTTTCAGAATTCATCGAACACATTCGAGGTAAACGCTGACCCTTTATCGCTTATTATTCTTGATGGATAACCGAAAACGTCTAACCAAACTTTTAGATTTCTTATTACCTCCTCAGCACCAGTCGACTTCGTGGAAAATAATCACACGAATTTTGAAAAGGCATCTCTTGCTGCAAAAATATATTTGTAAAATTTTGTTGTTGCATCCATTGGCCCTAAGTGGTCTACGTGAATTGTGTGCAGTGGTACTTCACCTTTATCAATACAATTAAGGAACCCTTCCCGTTTTCCAAGTTTTTTATTGTGTATTATCCATTTAATACAATTAGATATGAACTGATTAACTTTTTTCTCTAAATGAGGTATGAAATACTGCGTTTGGATACGATGTACGGTTTTTTGCACTGAGAAATGACCTTGTTTATGCGCATTTTTGATTATTTCCAATTCCATCGACTTCGGAACCACAAGTAAATCATTTCCAGCAACACTCTTGTAAATCAAATTGCCTTTCTTTTTATAGTCGTTATAAGTTCCACCTTTTAGTATTATGGAAATAGCTTTTACGCCATCGTCTTCTTGTTGGAGCTTACCAATTCTAGCTGAAATACTTGATACAAACATAACGTGCTCAGAAGATAATGACGAAATTTTTTCAGTGCAAGATATGCAGCTTTTACTTCTAATATGTAAATATGTTGATTTTGTTCTTGTGATGATGTTTTTTTACTCCAATAGTAAACTGGATGCAACCGATTCTCAGAAATTTGTAAAAGTGCTGCACCAAAACCATATTTGGAAGCATCTGTATGCAACTCGGTTATAGCTGATCTATCGTAGATTTTAAGTACTGTTTCTTTGGTTAATATCATTTTTAATTCGTTAATTGCTTTGAATTCTTCGTCGCCAATAATAAATTTTACATCTTTTTTAAGCAAATTTGTAGGCGGACAAGCGATATGAGCATAACCTTGAACAAATTTTCGAAAATAACCGGTTATCTCTAAAAATGGCTGAACATCTCTAATATTTTTCAGCTCAGGAAATTTTTCGATAGCTTTCGTTTTGTCTTTACATGGCCAAATCTTTCCGTTTTGTACTGTATGGTCCAGAAAATCAATTTTAGTTTGAAGAAATGAACATTTTTACCATTTAATTTTTAAACTAAAACGTGATGCAGTATCCAATACTATTTTCAGTTTATATAGACTGCTTTCAGGGGTATCTGCAAAAATTACGATGTCGTCCATATAGAACTCCATTATATTTTTATTTATTAGTGGCTGAAAAATATGGCTTACGTATCTTATAAAGTTCGCAGGGGAATTACAAAAACCAAACGGTGCTTTATTAAATTCGAATAAGCCTTCCTTTGTTATAAACGCTGTATAATGTTTACTACTCTCCTCTATGGGCACATGAAAAAACCCATTTTCAAGGTCCATAAGAGTAAAAAGTTTCGAATTCTGGAGTTTCTCTAATACTTCATCAATTAATGGTACGGGGAAACAATCTTTCAATACCATATTATTCAACTGCCGAAAATCAACACAAACTCTGTAATCTCCGCACTTTTTTAACCACTACGACTCTACTAGCTATTGGTGATGTTGACTTTCTGATTATACCCTTTGCTAACCACTCTTTAACTTGTTCATGTACAGCTTCTTGCTCATTCATTGGTAATCTGGATGGTGAATGACGGAATGGTTTTGTTACTCCATCTGGCAAAATTTTCATGATAATCGGACACTCTTCTATTACAGACGGCTTATAACTAGATACTAATTTAGTCACTTCTGCTCTGTATTTTGGTGGAACATCTAACTCAGCTGCTGTTATATACTTTATATTATATTATCTTGCATTATATTATATTATACACCGAAAAATCGTTATCTTGTTGTATATTATTTTAATATTCGAATTTATACTCATTACCGTCCGACACAAACTTAAATTTTCTTATAAAGTCATAACTGAGAATGGCGTTATACAACCAAGTGGCTCAGTCGGAAAGTTTCCAAGACCGAATAGCATGGACGAACTTTGTTTTAAATCAAGGTGTTTAAAATATTGTTTATACAAACTTTCTTTCACAAGGGTGGCATCAGACCCGGTGTCAATTAAACAATCAATTTGTTGGTTCTCGAAAGATATTTGCTTTATACGATTTTTGTCAATAACAACATTCACAGCATTATTTGGATTAGATTTTTGATTTTTTAAAACACAATTTTTTGATATATGTCCCGTACTATTGCACACAAAACATTTTATTAATTCTTTACAATCTTTTTTTTTGTGATCAGTCGATCCACAATTAAAGCAATGTTCTTTCCTCATAGACGGTTTATATTTGTTTGTTTTGTTAAAGGCTCCACTATATGCTGACTCATTAGACTTTTTTGTTGCATTATATAATGAATATTTAAATTCAGCTTTTATTCGCAACCCATCTACTATATACCTTATGACCGAAATATCTTCTATATGTCCTGCAGCAGCTAGTTTTCTCATATGTAATACATATTCATGAAATGATTCGCTCTCCAATTTTTTGCGGATCGATAATGATCTGTGTATTTCCGCACTGCTGTATGACTTACGAAACTCATCCATTAAAACTTTCTTCAAAGTATCATAATTACATACACTTACAGCTTCCAAAAACAAGTTTGCTGCTCCACTCATTTTGTTCCTGGCATGCACATATTTCTGCTTTTCGTTCAGGTCATAAGCATCAGCATTTTTATCAAAATTTTCAAACCATTGTTCTACCGCCATCGAGATACCATCAAAATCAGGAACATTTTTTGCAAAACACTCAATAGAAACGTTTGTTTTGTTTTTATCTTCATCTTCTTTCATAATTTTCAATGTTAAAAGTTTTATCAATTCGTTTAATTGTGTATTTTCAACACAAAAGCTTTCTTCTTTCTTTGACATTTTAAATGATTCTATGTTTTCTTTTTCTTTTAATTTTTTCCTTAAATTTTCTTCTTCTCTTTGTTTCTGGAGATGTGCATATGCTCTCGTGTTATATTTTTTAAGACTCACAGGTTTTTGATTTTTTACATTAGCTCTCATTCAACAACGTATCATAAACAATTTTTTGTTTTAATAATTTAACAAACCGTTTGTTTTTATAATTTTGTTTTTGTTAAGAAAAACAACACTAACTAAGTATTAATTTTCACTCTTCTTTTATTTTCGGTTTTCTTAGCGGTTTCGTTTTTTATTAAAACATATTAGAATTTAGCAATTTTTATTGGATGAGCCCCCAAATGTAAAATAATAATGTAAACTGGGCAAAATAATGTTTTAAAGTTTATTTATTTCACAAAGTTCATTTTCGAATTCAAATTATATTAAATAAAGTTCTGTGTTGAATACATAGTAGAATATAAGTTATTTTAGGATAAAAGTTAAATTAATTGATATAAAAGCGACAGATAAGAGATTGACGACCGATTAATTTTACTGACGACTGAGCGGCTCAACTGACGACTGACTTTTTCCTTTACTTCTTTATTTGTTACATGCACTTAGTATTTTACATATCTACACCTGACTCTAGTTTTACATATATGTATGTATATGTATATGAACTCATAAATAATGTTACTTAACATAAATCTGAAGTCGAATTCTTCTATCTTGGGCATACAACGTCAATAGTTAAAAAATACGGTCTAACAATGCCGCTAGCTCACAAATTGCAACAAAAAAAAAAAAACAAAAAAATTCAGTATACACTAGAGCCCCGACTTGCATCGTTAATGGGAACGGAGAAACGCGACGCATATCGAAACGATGCAAATCGTATCACTTTTTTCTATATAAATGCACTAAAATTTAATTTATTGGGGAAAATATTCAAAACAAAGGAAAAATTTTGTATTTTTGATAAAAACAAGTATGAATACATTTTTATTTATTTCATTTACTTCAACAAATGTTTAATATTTAATTACTATAAAGAGATAACAAAACAATAAATTAAGAGAAAACGTAAAAAAAGTAGGTACATTTAAACTTCTAATTTATTTAGCTTACATTGAACTCTCTTCACATGATAAATCTAAATCAGAAACACTTATACACTTATGTCCATTTGATTGAATCGTTTTACTGTTTTTTTTTTTTAACAAAACTTCTAAAGTTTGTTGAATTTTTAAAGATTTTTTTGTTGATATAATTTTTTGTAACAACCAATGGCTTGATCAACGGATACTGCTACGCCCGTGCTACGATTTTCGTCAGGATCGTTTTCAGAAATGCATGGGAAATTAATTACAAAGCTTTGAAGATATTGACGAGTGTTAATGTTTTTTATTCTAATGCATCATCTCCTGTTATGACAGGAAACATGCTGAATATCAATGGCTAATAAATTTTCATTATCAAGCTCCTCATCGTGAGACAGCAAAAATTCGACGCAAATCGAAATCACAACGATGCAAATAGATTCGACGCAAATAGGGGTCAAAACTGCGCAACTCGAACCGACGCAACTTGAAATTGCAACGACGCAAATCGAATTTTTCCAGTTTTGAAAAAGCGACGCAAATCAAAACGACGAAAATCGGGACGACGCAAGTTGGGGTTCTAGTGTATTTAAACTCTACCTATCTATTATTTGAAATTAGCGATGCCATTTACAGGGTGGCTGATATATAATGCAACAAAGTAGAGCACTATATTTTTTTAATTTTTTTTTTATTTTATTGTTCAAAAGCAAAAAATGTTGGAAATAACATCAAATTTTAGAATCAGTTTTGATTTTTTTTGAATTATGCAGACAAAACCATCACAGGCTGCACGAAAGTGGTTTTGCAGAATTTTGGCCCATTTCTGACAAAGCGCCGTCTTGAGATGATCGACACTTTGGTATTTTTTAGTGAGAAGCTTACTCTCCAAAATGCCCTAGGCGCAAAAGTCCAACGGATTGAGATCCGGAGATTTTGGTGGCCATTGTGCGGTAAAAATGAAGCGAGGAACCTCCTTTTTAAGTCATCCTTGGTTGACGCGTGCTGAGTCCTGTTGGAATGTCCATGGTCTGCGGCCGAAATGTTTGTCTGCCCAAGGCTTCAATACTGTCTTTAAGACATTTTCTCTATATATTCGGCATTTATTTTGACCCCACGGTCGATGAATACGAGCGTGGAGCGGCGTTTGAGATCTGGTGGTCAATCGCAGGTGTAGATTTTCAGTTGACCTCTTTGGCAAGTAAACCGGATCATTTTGTTTGTTCACAAACTGAACTGCTCAATTTGGAATGGCTTCTCATCGGAGAAAATCAAATTCGGTTACTGGCCACTTTCGTGCAAGCGAAGTAACTCCTTGACTCTTTCCAGTCTAACTTTTTTTCGTCCATCGGTGAGTTCTTGCACTTTTTGGAACTTCAATGGCTTTAGTCTAAGCTCATTTTTCAACATGTGTTGCATCCGTTCTCGCGATATTTTCAGCTCACGAGCAATATTGCTCGATCAAATCCGGCCTTCACTTTTCGAATCATTTCTGGTGTTGTTATCGTTTTTTTTTTTCGTCCACTTTTTGGACGCGATGCAACACTGCCAGTATCACGGTAACGAGCAACGGTATGAGAAACAAAAGATTTATTGACATTTAAATGCTGGAGGGCTCTAACGATAGCCACCTGTGGTTTTCCAGCCAAATATAAAGCAATCACACTATCACGCTTGAATTCCATCACGAATAACTTTTTTTCTGAATGCAATAGATCAAAACGCTTTTGTAAGCTTGTAAATAATAAAATGAACTGTCACTATAATAAATCTGTCAGCTATCAGACAATGCATATCAGCCACCCTGTAGAGTATGGCTTCACATGTTTTTGAGCAAAGAATATAAAAATATTTTATTGATTAAATTAAGAAAAATACGAATAAAATTTTCAATACACAAGCAAGTATAAAATCTAAAATTTAGCGCATCCTCTTCCTAGAATAAATGAAATAAAAAATATGCCAAATTTCTCTCCCATCTCTCATACATTAAAATAGGTTTTTTCGTTAGAAAAAGTATAAGATTGTTTAGCGATCAGTTAAATTCGACATGTTGCGATCTATATTTCCGTTAAGGAACCACTCAAGTAATTCGAATGTTCCCAAAAGTTTGGTACTCGTTGTTCAACAATAGAACGAATGAACTTCATTTTACTAAAATATTTTTGCCATTTTGGCAAGTAAAGTGGTTTAGTTTCTGGCAATCTATACCTTTGCTTCTTGAAATTATGCGATTTCTGAGCACAGTAAAAAGTAATTTTAACTTAACGTCAGAGAAGATGTATTAGGTAATAAACCTAATAGATTTGTCGGAAAATCAATTTATTTCTGTTTTAACGGGTTTAATATCTTTTATAAATTTTTAATATACTGAGTTTATCAATATCGTGCATATACCAAATAAAAAAATTGAATACGAAATCGAACGAAAAAAAATCCATGCGTAGTACATAGATTATATTATTTAATTAAATAAATTTTTCGTTTCATTCAAGCAAATAGTTATATGATGTTTAAGAAAGGCTCTTAATCATCGCATAATATACAGGCATGTCACAGATTCCGATCAGAGTGGTTTTAATTCCGTATATGCAATTCCGATCGATTTTGTTTTAGGTTTTTCATATTCCGAACGATTTTGTTCATTCCAATAAATTGTAAATTTGCTGGTTTTTAAATAAAGTATGGTAGTTTAGTGCATGACAAAAGAAAAAAACTTAATTGGAGAATAAAAAGGAAAATTAAAAATTTTATATGAAAAATGCCGGAGATTTCAATTTTTGCTGTTGTTAAAGCCAGGAGACGACAAATCGTTGAAAAAGTACGACGAAATGCATTGAGGGATGGAATATTTTGATGAAAACATACATCGCTTTGTTTTTCTCAGCAAGTTTACAAAATTAAATTTCTTAAGCATAAATATTAACTAAATACTTGGAAAACCTATGTAATAATAAAACATGCCGTTTTGTCTTTCAGTTTGACTAAGTTTTATTAATATTTTTTTTTAATAAATCATGAAAAACATCAAAACCACTTTGAAACTTTAAAGAGGTTTCATTCAGAGGAAATTTTTCGTTTTCTAAAGACTCGATTTTCGGAATTGAAACCACTTTCAATCGGAATTGCATTCTATGACATGCCTGCTAAAAAGTTAGGATTTCGGTTATTTCATGATCGTCAGTCAGACGAGCTGGATTTGATTGGTTTTACATGTATTTATTGAATTCTGTATTAAAAAGTTTCATATCCATATAAAAAATGAAAATAACTGTCATACGAATATAAGAAATATATAAAATTGAACTACGATATTTTAAAAATATTTAACAGACGTTTTTTAAAGAAATATTTTAAAATATCTGGAAATAAAAATAATAACTATAATATATCTCTGGAAATATAAAGAAAAAATTATAAACAAATATTCTACTTAATCGCTTTTGAGCAAAGGAAAATTGAAGTCTTAGTCGCTTAATTTCGTAACGTCGTTAGTGAATTTTGTTTTTTAATTGGTATATTTCCACTAAAAACGATCAAAAATTATTAAAAATATTTAACAACAGCTTTTTAAAACATGATTAAGAACAAATTTATTGAATTTCTAACTCAAAGCGATTATTTGGCAAAAATAATAATAATTATTTTGTTAAATATTTATTATTATTATTTATTTAATTTTACTGCTTCCTCTATTCAATCGTTCGAACCTTTTAGTTTGCATAAGTAGTTTCAATGCAAATAACTTCAAATAAAAATGTTAGAGGAGTGAAAAACGAAAACGAATTAAATAAGCAAGTTATTCTTATTTGTAATAAAAAACGAAATCGTTTTATGAATGCTTCTGTTGAATAAAAAAATATTCGTTTGTACAAATAATTAGTTTCAAAGTAGCATTACATCTATGGTCCCAAGCAATAACAGCCCAAGTCGACAATGATATCTGCGAGAAAAATTTTGCATTTCTTTTGGTGTACAAAAGAGTTTTTGAAAAAATTAAGAAAGTACATTAAAAAAATTCATTGCGAAGTAAAAGATACTTATACAAGCAAGCTGGAGATCAACAACGATATTGAAAGTCTTATTGAGCCTTCAAGGGAAAAAATATTTTACTGTCGTGTTGAGGTGAAAGCATTCTGTGGTCACAATGACTATAATATTGAAGTCGTCTTTGGCCAGTATGTAGTAGAAGCTCGTTTTCTCGAGAAAAAAAGGTCCTGACTAAAAGGGTTGGAATTAGACTGTTAATTAAGAAATAATGTTAGACAACTCTGCCTAGTAACTGATATGTACACAGGCATTTTCTTCTGATATACATTAGTACGCACATTTACGAAGTAGTTGTCTGGATGATATATTCTTCTCACATAATCTATTGACTAAAATCATGTTTTTTTTACCCTTTGAAACATCTCTCCCTCTTCCACATAATGGTTCTGACCCTATCAGCTCTCATAGCAAGCTAGTCAGTGTGTTCATTGAACCGAAATTTCATATGATCTTGGATCCAGTAAGAGGTCACCCTATTTTCTTTAACCTAACTGCCTAACTGATATAGTCCGGACCGTGCGATTTCGTTTCTTAATAGTAGAGTGCTCAGGTTAATGCCTGACAGATAGTCCTATTAGGGTTTCTTCTTCGTTGAACACATATGTATGTATTTCCCACTTGAAAGATACCTGCGACTTCTCCATAGGTTCCAAATAATTTGTTCTGTATTCGTAATATCTTAACCATTTATCGCAATTTGCTTATCCATCATGGTGTTCATCGAGTGCATAATTTTTGAGTTGCGGCCTAAGAATTTCTTGCAAACATTCTGTATATCTTTATGATATGCTTAGTTTTCTTTGAAATGCTCTTTGAGTTATTCCCAGAATTTTGCACCTTTGCCACCCCTAGTAATCGAATATTCTTTCATTAAAGTGGATACCGTGAAATCTCACCACCTCCCAAATACTGATTTTTCTAGAACATTATTTCCGCGTTGAGAAATATGTTCGCGTAACATTGCTTTATAGGTGGTGATAGTCCCGATTATTCCCTTCCCATCATATTTTTTGGATTCTGATATGAGAAAAAGAGCGAAGAAGTTGTTGTGATATGTGAGTTGATTCATTCATTAGCTGCACAAGGTGTTTGTGTACAGCGAATAACTGAACACATTCCCGTTTTGAAGCTGAATGCAAGAACGAGTTGTCTGATATACAAATAAGTTAAAAATGAAGCCCAAGTCATATCATTTTAGCACAATTAAAATGGTCTTATAAAATTTAGAAATATTTTTTTGTATGAATTAAAAAGATATGAGTAGTAATAATTTAGATAAATACGAAATAAAAAAAGTTATGTTGTGTGTATGTTATTGCTACCAATGTGCGAGGTCACTAGAACATAGAGTTATGTAATGGAATACATAAATAATCTTGAGTAAATGTCTTAAATATCTTTTATCGTAGATGCTAAAATATCATTTAAAAAATTTGTTTACAATTTACATTTTAGCGTATGTACGTAGAACATTTTCTTTTTTGTTTTTTATATTTTATATTTTAAATTTCAATTCAAAGAATAACAAAGGCATAAGCAACAATGAAATTGTAGAAATATATTTTTTTTTTCTTTTATAATAGAATTTCTTTTGATACAAGGACTTTGTTATTTGTAAAGATATTTTTATTATGTAATTATTTCACTTACATACATACATTTAATATGTTGCAGTCGGTAATTTGCAGAACAGACTCCTTTTATTTAGTATTGAAATTTCGTTTTGAAGAATAGAACAATGGTTTGCTTTATCGAATATACTTACTACATACATATGTACGTCAAATAAAACACAATAAAGAAGAAGAAGTATCAAACTACACTTAATATGTGCTGAGTTTTAATTGTATATTCACATATACTAGTACTAGATGGATTTTAGTAATAAAGTAATTCGAACAAAATTATGGTCATTAATACCGTTAATACATATCCATACAGATCGTAAAATTAGTACCGTAATTTTTGTTTCTAATTTTAGTTCATATCATTACGTCAAAATTTATGTTCATTATGTGGCATGTTAAAGAGATTTACACAAATTTATATTTTTATTAAATAAAACAGCTTGCCAAACTATTCAGTTGGTATTTCTATATGTTTTCGCTTTACGAATTGTTTTTTATTTATTTATTTATTTTTTTCTTTTTTCTTTCTTTTTAATTTTTTATTTTTGTAAATGCGGAGAAATGTTGAATTTTCTTAATTTAATTTTATATAATACATTTATCTAGCATAAACATGTATTTGTGAATATGTACTATTTTTTTCTATTTTTTTCTTTTTAATTTCGTTTGTTACCGTATTTAATGTGTATTTTAGGTCGACATTTCTGTCTGAGGATAGAAAATTAAAATATGTACAACAATACTTTAAAAAAAAAATAATAATAAATTTTCATTTGTTGTCCCGTATGTATTTATGTATGTACGAGTATATATTAAAAATTTAATATTTTTTAATTTGAAAAACATGCATGTATGTATATGTATTTTTCTGTGAATGTATGTACATTTATAAGTTAAGTAATATATAAAAACACAAGGTTGTTTGTCAAGTAATTCAAAAACAGTGTGCACTGATCATTTTCTTAAAACACATTCTGTGTCCATATTATCCCCTGTTTTTGTAAAATGAACGATTGCAGACGATCGACAAATGCTGTGAAAAGTAAATATTTTTGAGCTTTTTTTTCATACATTAAATCGTTCATCTTACAAAACCAATCAATATACGTCGTATATTCCTTAGAGCTCAGGATATCAAAAATTCTGTGCCGTTATTTTGAAACAATATTTTTAGGTTTTTTGCTCGTTTTTAGTTAACCTTTTCCAAATCTTTTGCAGTTACTCAAGTCTATTCGATATTGTGTTGGTTAATAAGACGTGAGGCATTAAGCCGAAATATGGAAAATATTTATTTAACAACATTTCTACCGAAAACTTTGAGAGTTAATAAAATTGCCGTGAAAAGTTTCTTAGAAATTTGTCGTTTGGAATCGACTTTAACTATTAACGACTGTAATATAAAAATCTTTAAACAGGTTTGAGTCTTGAATATTTCCAATAATTTTGTTTATAACATCAATTTCTATACCCAACGAGTTAGAGCTCTAACTTCAAGGTTAACACTCATTTAACTTCGAGGACCATAAAAGGGTATTATGAACAAGTTGAAACCGATATAATAAATTCTGAACTATTATTTGAAGATGAAACATGTCAAAATCAAAGTGAAACAACTGAAACTGTAGATAGCGATGTAGAGTTTATTATCAATGTAAATTTCATCAATATGCCCAAGAAAAGGTGTAGGATAATAAAAAGTTCAGATTGTGCTAAACAAGCAAATATTACAGATGTCTGACTACATTTATAGAAGGTAATAATCCGGGAAGTTTACCACCTAATTATATTTTCCAAAGAGTGAAAGGATCAACATACTGTGCAACAGAGAGTAAAAGCAGTACCTCTCAGCGTACCTTCTTACTTTTTACCCCACATATTTCCTAAAGTGTTTATTAATGACACCAGTGAAATCAATTGTAAAAAAAATAATTGATGTAACTTAATGTTTTAGTTAAACAGTCTGTGAGTAATTTTGTCTGTCTATGTAATTATGTACATATACATTAGGGATGCCAATCGGGAAATCCCGAAACCCGAAATCCCAGGATTTTCGGGATTCACAAAATCCCGAATCCCGGGATTTTTAAAAACTTGTCCCGGGATTTTTCGGGATTTTCGGGATTGTGAATTCATATGTATTTTGACCCTACAAAAGGTCCTGAAAAAAAATTCTATATCACTTGACTTTAATAATAGCATCTCAGATGAGGAAAACCCTGCTTCCATTGATAAAAAATTATTTGATGGCATCGAAGAATGCAAAAGCCCTATAAAACGAATTAATAGGGTAACTGATTTAGATACTCAACTGTCCAAAGAAATAGATTTATTTACATCAGGAGGTGGTAGAGGTGAATATTTATTTTACCAACAAATGTTCATTGCGAGAAGTGTTTTTAAGGCATGGTATGGTGACAACAAAATTTGTTCAAGCCTATCAGATCACATGTTGGATGCTTTAATCTTTTTGTTGGAATTCATATAATTTTCTGAAAACTAATGCATTTGCATATATATAATTGGAATACAAACGATTTTGTTAACAAAATATTTTTATTATTAAGAGAAAATCGCGATTTTTCCCTTGATTTTTCGGGATTGTAGGATCCCGAATTATCCCGAAATATCCCGGGATTTCGGAATAGGGATTTACAAAATCCCGAATCCCGGGATTTTTAAAAATCGATCCCGTTTGGCATCCCTAATATACATGTATATATGTATATACATATTTTATTTATATGGTTAATTATAGTTAGCAATATGCCAAAAAAAATGTACTTTTTAATTTTCAAGCTATAAATGCCGAATTATTTTTAATGCTTCGGGGGTAGAGTCAGCTACCGTAGTTGCTAATTAGATTGTCCCTCACTTGCCCTAAAACGGAAATATAGGGTTGCCGTTCAAACTTGGGCTTTTTAACTTTTCGTGAATTTAACACATTATTTATGTTAACAGCTACAAAATCAATATTTTTTTTTATTGGATAGTTAGTTTGGCTATTGATCTTCCATTTTCTGGTATTATTGTAATAATACACTGAGAGAAAAAAAATACAACTGCAAAACTTGAAAGTAAGAGAATACTATTGCTAACATTTAACGCAACAAATTGAGCTGAATATTATATCTTGCCATTCAATACAGTTGCTAACGACTTCAACATTTAAAATTTTGCGAAATTGCTTGACGATCGCACTTTTCGTTTTCAAAAAAAATGTGGAAAATGTGAAAAAATTAAAAAATGCCCTTTTTTCACCTTCATTCACATATAACTTTTGAGGTAGGAATGTAATCCTTAAGCAACTTCGCAGAATTTTACATATTATAGTCGTCAACAACTATGCTGACTTTCAAGCCAAAATATTCAGCCCAATTTGTGCCGTTTAAAAAACACTAAAACCTTTTTTTCGACAAATTTTATTAATTAATTTTAAAAATAGAGTGCATATTGTAAAAAAACTGAAATTTATGCTACTGAAATGAATTATACGCCAGTAATTAAGACTATAGACGCTGTTTTTACATTGGGAAACAAAACTCCTCTCCATGGGTTAAGTAAATAAACTTATATTTCTATTTCCACAAAAATGTATGTAAAGTTATAAAAAGTAGCAGTTAAGATACATATAATACTACCAATATGTGTGTAAATTTTTAATAAAATCAAAGCGAGGACTATGGGTCCTTCCATATTTCCTTTTACATAAAATTCTTGCAAAACCTTTAAAAATTGTCCTTTCTAAGGCTGGGCATTCTAGCCGGCACCATATGCTATGCTATGACTTTCAATTAATCAATAAAATATATAATATTCCAAAGTTATCATTAATTGAAAGTCCACTAAAACGGTCTTGGTTTTTTATTTATTTCTTGATATATATGGACGAGCCTATGGACCTGTTTAATTTATCACATGAAATATCTAATGTCGATGTACAGATTAATCGGATTAAAATTCTTAAAAAGCAAATAAACATTTTAAGACGCTTAAATTATAAATATCACGGTGAAAAAGTTTGGCAAACAACAAATTTGGGTTTAAAGTCCCAACTCAAAGAAAAACTAAAGAATTTACACTCCTATGTAGACCTCTAAACATGGGAATAATAAAAATAACTTGATGTTTCGAAAAGTATAAATAAAAAATAGTCGGTTCAATGAAAAAAAAAAAACTAAAAATGTAAGCAATTAAAAAACTTTAATGATGAACTTAACTTACATATGTATGTATGTATATATTTTTTTTTTATAAATTTGAAACTTTTTTATATATTTTATAGCTCTTTTCTTTCTCAATTGGTAATTTTTCAACCGATTTTCAAAATTTGTTTCTTGATCGAAAGGTATTGAAATTATCTATCTAATTGCTGAATATAGGTATTACAAACTATTGCCGCTAGATGGCGAAAAATTCGTTTTTATTGAAAAATGTATCGAAGCACCCTGTATTTGCAAATATTAAGAGTTCATATATTCAGCAAATATACTCGTCAAAGGGTTTTGTACAAAGTTGCCAAACATCATTTGGTCGAATTTTGGAAATTTATGGGTCAAAATTTTGATTTTCTTCAATAACATAAAAATAACGGTAATTTTGTAAATAACGGAATTATGAAAAAGTTCCAGAACAAAAGTTGCTACTGAAGCCCTAAAGAATCATTCTCAACAATAAAAAAGTTCTCTTTCGCAAAAAGCCGTTTTTGACATATTGTTAATTATAGTATTTAAAAAACTTTTCAAATATAAATAAAAGCTTGAAGCAGAAGTTTCATCTATAAGACAAAGTTACACCGTTTATCGTAATTAATGCAAAACTGAGTATACAATTTCGATTGCGACGTTGTTATTTAGCTGCATCACTGTAACGATTTTTTACTGTGATTATTTTGGTGACTTTATTCGTCTATGATGCTTTAAGAAATACTTTGCCAATTGGAAGTGCTCATTCGTTGGGCGGGATCTCATATTACATGATTAAATGATGCTTCAGTTTTTGCGAACTTTTTATAGCGATCCTCTCCAATTTCAGTCCTTTGATATTGATCTAACGCCATTGAGCCCTATTAGCTCAAACAAAGTTTCTCTAATTTTGTAATTACAGATATAATACGCTCGTTTTACGTTCGATCGATCATCTTTGTGTCATATCAAAAAATTTTCGTTATTTTATCCCTTTGATTGTATTTATTCGTTGTTGTTTCATTAATAATTTAATTTAGGACCAGAAGGTGAGAGGTCTAAAGCTTATGATTCGGTTACCAAAACTGCTGACCTAGCTACAGAGATATGTAAATATGAGAATAACGGCACGTTCACAGATTGATGCAATTCCTCTGTTATGGGTGATACCACGAAGCTTCGTTTCAGGCACCCATATTTATTTGCCACTACTATAATACCCCACGTTGTACTCTCGATAGACATAGTCTCATAAGGCACATAATCGTCCAAACGCGATACCCATAGTCTCAACTAAAGACTTTATTGTCAATCGACAATAAATAACTATTTATAGAAAATAAGAAATATTAAGGGCATTTATACAACTTGCCCGTTTATAACGGGCAAATAAATTGTTTTTCATTATTATAAGTGACCAATATGGTAGAAGTGAGCGTTAAGCTAAATGGAGAGTCATCCTACCGGTCACTTTTAAAGTTAAGTTTATGTTTGAGCTTGCCATATACATTATTTTCTATATGGCAACTTTAGATATATGAACAAAATGAATATATATAACTAAAAATACTAACCGTCGTTGCCACTGTGCTTAAAAAAACTTTCGGCAGTGTTATCGACATTGCTCCATTGAAAAAGTTAAATTTATTTAATCTTTAAGTTGTAATAACGAAAATAAGTTAAAGGTAACTTTACAGTTCCCTTTAGCTAAAGGTACGTTTAACTAAACCCAAGTTTAACAGCAAGTTGTAATAATGGCCCTAAGTGTAAAAAATTTTAGGGCTTAATGATCAGTATGTTATTGTTGTTTGTCTAATGCTGTTTTCTTTTCTACAAAGAAAATGTCACCCTCTTACAAGGTGCATTAAAAAATTTTTGACCAACCCTGTTGTAATGCCATTTTTTATTTGAGAAGAACATAACACAAATATTTAGAAAAGGGTATGTCCTTTGCCACGGCGGCTGTTGATTATTTATGTAATAAATTCAGCAATTCTTCTTTATCAGATGACGAAGATGAATCTAATAACTGATTTAATTAAATTTTCGCAAATAATAAAAAAAAAAATTTTTAAATTTCTTTAACAGCAAGAAATAATCACTGTTTTTTATTAATTTAAACACATTTCCCGCGCAACACCGGGTACAATCTGCTAGTCCTAATATATATTATAATATAAATCTTTCTGTAAGTCAGTTTTTTTGTTTGTTTGTTGGTTTGTTTGTTAGCCAATCACGCTTGAACGTCTGGACTAATTTTCTTAAAAAATGGGATATATATCGGGCTTTAATCGGTGCAGGTTATAGGCCAAAATTTTCAAAATTTTGACCAAAAGCGAAGAAAAAATGGGACAAATGGGGAAAAGATGGTAATAGGTAATTTTTTACGATTTAGCTTGGTTAAGTTTCCCTATTGAAGGTATTTCGTTTCTATAA
Source organism: Sarcophaga peregrina (assembly GCA_014635995.1). Classification (NCBI taxonomy): domain Eukaryota; kingdom Metazoa; phylum Arthropoda; class Insecta; order Diptera; family Sarcophagidae; genus Sarcophaga; species Sarcophaga peregrina. The sequence goes on from CM025791.1 coordinate 59,285,815, forward strand.
TTGGGCCATAATGGATCCAAAAAGGGGAAAGGGGTCAAAAACGGGCAAATTGAGTGCATACCATATAAATCGAACTTATGTCTGTGCATGTTGTAGGCTATAAATCTTTTCAAAATTTAGCTTGTTTAAATTTACCGAATAGCTATTGAAGATATTCCGTTTCTAAAGTTGGACCAAAATGAGTTCAAAAAGGGGGAAAGGGGGAAAGGGGCGAAAGAATAACCCGCCCAACGCCGGGTACAATCTGCTAGTGTTAAATAAATATCAATTAATTAAGAAAAAATAAAGAAAGTGATTTGTTCCAACATCTATTAAGAACATTTAGTGAAAGGTTTTTTACTTTCAGTTGCTTTGTTTTCAATGAAAGATTAAGATTAAGGTCCGAATCGTCGTTAAATATACTCTATATTGTTGTTTATATTCTTGTTTGTTTTCTTTTTTTTAATTAAATAAATCGATTGATATCAATAGTTTGATATGTCCCTTACAAATAATTACGAAAATCTAATCCACATTTGAGGTAAACATTTGGATTCTGTGCATTCTATACAAAATATGTCAAAAGTAAAGTAACTAGCAACTAGCAATTAAAGAACGTCATAATCGAATTTGCAAAATACTAAAACTCTCGAAGCTATTTGCTGTTTACTAGTAATTTAAATTATCCTTAAGAATGAATGAAGAATCCAAAATTAAAATACAATATATTGTGTTGTTTTTTTTTTCGTTAATATTTAAAATTCACTTTGCATTTATGTATGTACTTTAATGTCTTACACAAACACACACATACTCGCACGCAATAAAATCTCCTTGTTAGAATCTAAAAGTTCTATTCTTAGTGTAATGTGTTTATTGCGTTTAGTTTTGTTTATAATTATAATATCGTCGGTTGTGTTAGTCAATATGATACTTGCATTTACAGAATAAGCAAAATATATCATCATAACAGAACTGAAAATAATTGTGTCGTACATTCGGCATGAGTTGAAATAAAATTAAACAAATATTAAATACATAAACAAAAATTCAAAGAGGAAATTATAAGTACAAAAAAAAAACAAAAACAAAATTAAAAGAAGAGTACATACATATAAGAAAATTTAAGTGATAACAAAAACCAAATAAGTTAAACAACATGCAGTACCAGCCAGGCTCATGGTATTTACCATGGGGAATACCATTACAGAAAATGTTAACAATACCGTATCCTCAATCAGGATCTCCAAATGCAGCAACAATTAGTCCCTATGCAACTACAAACAATGCAGCCCTAACATGCCAAGTTTTGCCGAACAATGCTCCAAACAATGTTAACAATAATGCTGCCACAATTCAAGTGCAATCAGCAGCAGCGGTGGCGGCAGCTACACATAATTATCAACATGCAACTTTCCATCCAAACTCTGTTGGGGCATTTGCATGTGGTAATGTGCCTGCTGCTGCTATTCACCATAATACGACGGCTGTAACAGCGTCAAACCAGCCACATTCAACACCTTCCATACAGTCAAATATTCTTAATGGAAATGGACACAGTCTTCCACAGTGCAATCAGTTGCAAAATAGCCACATACAACAACCGAATAGTTTTTTGCCACCAGCTGCAGCTATATTTTCTCCTCTTGCCCTGCAAGCGTATTTGGCCTCTTCAGCTACAGGTGGAATTGGAAATCCCATATGTGGAATGTCAAACCAGGCAACATTATCAGGCTGCACAAAAATGTTGACCCAGCAGACGTCAAAACAAGTCAGTACGACGACTGCTGTTCCATTATCGACATCTCCTCAAAGCCATCATAATCATAACCATAATCACCAACATCACCAACCCTTTCCAGCAGCTATAAACTTGAATGTTGATGTTGTTGCAATGCGTTCTGCCAGTAATCTTTCCATGCCTTTAAAAAAGGTAAGTACAAGAACCAGCTTTTAAAAAGTGTTACTATTTTATTCGATTTCAAGTAAGTAACTTTGTATCCAAAATTCGGAACATAGTATCGAAAATTTAGGCTTTTCTCTCATCTTTGATTATTGTTTGTTACTTTCCAACAGTTTGTTCTGAAACTAATCAACAGTATTAGACATATGTTTATGTTTTTTTCTTTATGTCTTTGGAAAGTGCTGGGCGCGCCATCCTTTTTATGTATTGAAAGCGTTTTGAGTTATGCAACACTTGCTGAACTCTTCAGGTACTTACTGAGAGGTTCAGACGCTCTTTAATTTCTGGATCAAATAAATTTTCCCTTGATACCATTCACATTATCATCGATTTTTAGTGTTGAGTCACCTTTGCAATAATTTTATAAAAAGTTAAAGTTTTAGGAATTTTTCTCTTTAAATCTTATATAGTTATTATACTACGACGCTTTCTTTTGTTCAAAGTATTTTTGATCAAAGTGCTGACTGAGCTAATCTGAATATTAATTAAAAAAAATGAAATTATACACAAATTTTAACTCATACTGGGAATAAATGTTTTGGCGTTCATAAATGTATTAAAATGTCATCTTATTATTTGACAAATCAGTAGTGCAATAAAACTTTGCCTTGTAAATCAATTTCTTTGCAGTATTGCATTGCAAACTGCGTTTATGAAGTCAGCCATACATATAAATCTATGATGTTATGATCTGTTGATTATTTTCCCTTTCAAAATAATCGATAAATATTATGTTGATGCCATAATCGATCAGTCGGTTAATTGATTTCATCCTTGCATGCTTTGTAGTCGGTTTCTCACGTGCAGTTAATTTGGATGACGATCGTTCGTTGATTCTGGTGTGAAATGATGAAGCCATGTTTAATTTCATTTTTATTATCACATACCGAAGTTATAAGTTAACTGTTGTTTGTCAATTTTAATTTCGTACGGTAAACACTTTGAATAAAGTTTTTGCATACACAAATATTTATAAACAATATGTCCAACAAATCTATTTTATGAACTTTTGTGAGCTTTTCGTCATCGTATTTTGATCGTTTTCGGTGCTCATTTCGTCTTGTTTTTACTTAACAAATTACTTCTGGATGATGATTTTTGTGGGTACAAAATACGAAGAATGTTTATTAGGCCAAAACTTAAGGGCAACAGTAATTTTTTCAATAGATAATAAAGCTACAAATGGCTGACGCAGCAAAAAGTTTTGGATTACTTTTGATTCCTTTTGATTATCAGAATAATCGCCAGTAATCCTGATTATTTTTTGATTATATTGTAATCGTAATCAATTATTAACTATTTTAACCAAAAATAATCGTAATTGTAATCATTATTTCACCATTCAAAAAAAGTAATCAAATTACTAATCATTACGATTACTAATCATTACTTAGCAGGTATGATTTGAAGTAAAAAAGGTTTAGCAAACCTAAAGTATCAAAAGTAATTCGGTCGTAAAAAAACCTCTTATCGATATCACAACATAAAACATTTCTTTCCATATCGAATAAGCTAAAGATCTTACATATCGAATTGTAATTTATGAGAAAATGTAATAGGTTTTGAACGCACATGTATGTAGAAAGTAAACAAATCACACCGAAACAAATTTTATGTAAAAATAAATACAATATTAAAATAGAAATTTGTTCGATATTAAATCCGTCATTGTTCTTTTATTTATTCTTATATGACAATAATTAAGGTAATTATGTCAGTCGTTTAGGAGAATAAATTAAAAATAAAAGTGTTTCAATTACATAATTTCTGTAGAGGAGATATTTTAATTTTTTTATTTAAAACTAGATTTAGTGTACCCAAAATTATAATTGACAGACACACACTTTTCGCGAGTCGAAATATTCTATTTGATTACACGAAAACTTATTGCTGGCTGCTCACTGTTGGCATATAGTCGATAGATGAGACAAATCTAAAGGCCATATGTGCCAGAAGAAGTTTAGTGATTATGATAACCATAAATTTAATAGGATTTCCCTATAATGTATCCTCTAACTCCATTGTTATAACAAACCTCAGGGACCTGTTTGGTGTCAACAAGGACAAGGTCTTACTAAACAGTAACAGATTTGTTCTCATGCATTTTCCACTGAGATGCGTTAGTACCTTACAGTTTTTAAGAATGTTTCATGTGGATCATAGAATCTACATGTTGGATTCGATACGGTTCTCATTTTGAGCAAGTATGCTCTAAGTTTAGAGTACCCTGTCACTCTTAACTCAAATCAATTACGAAAAAAGTATCATAAAGTTCCTTCTGGACATGTTTGAAGATTTTCGTTTATTTAATCTCATAAATACGTAAATCCTTATCTGTCATGAATAAGATGTGCCTCGCCCACTTTTTGACTAGCAATATAGAGTGGTGACCATGAGGTTAGCACACTTCCTACCGCCTATTTTTAACAGCAAATATGTCCTGTATTTCTTTATTGTTTTTCATATTTCTTGTATATACGTGTAACATGTCTTGCTCAGATCACGACAAAATACAGTCATTGTCATTCCTATATACATCTTTACTGTTTTTCTGTTCAGAATAGAATAACCGACAAAAAACACTGGACAGTATTTTAGCACAAAATACAAAAAATTTATTCACATTTAAAAAAAAAATAACAAAAAAAAAACTTTTTTCACTATAAAATTAGTACTTAGTTGGGTATCCATTACTTTTTATTAAAGCTGTCAATCTCCTGGGTATGATTTCCCCAAGTTCCATATATTTTATATTTCTGTCTATAAATCAGTCAAATTTTTATGCTTTGCTCTCATTACGAGCTGCTGCACATCATTCTCAATAGGATTGAGATCTGGAGATTGGGCTGGCCATTTTAACACGTTCATGTTGTTCTCTTCCAAGCAACTCGTCACTAAGCCTGAGGAGTGTTTTGTGTATCAATCTTGCATATACAACCAACTCCATGCCCAAAAAATGCTGCCCATACCATTCCTCCAACGTGTTTTATTGTTTTAGAAGTGTACATCAGTTCCCTTAAACTTTCCAGTTATAATGTTCGCCTCGATAATATTGGTCATCATTTTTTTTTACTGTTAGTCGAGCATCATTACAAAAGATCGTGGAGGATCAATATTTCTAAGTAAAATAACTGTAAGTCATGTGGTGGAAAGCCTGGTAAATCTAACGAATTTAAATATTCGACTGGATAATTGACGACATCCTCAATATTTAAAACTGTGTCGATCGATGAATAAGTTCTTAGATTCCCATCGATCTTGTTGAGAATATTGCTGTTGATGGAATTAACGTCAATATTTTCGGATGCTAGTAATGCACGTTCAGAAAACCATTGGATATTTTTAAAATTTTGCACGATATTGGGAAATACACAATTTATTAATTCTTCTTTTGATTGTGTCATTTTGCAAGAGCCCGATGGAAATTTTATATACTTTGTTATAGCATCAGCGTTACCTACTTTTTTTGCTAACCCACTATATAGTAATACAAAACAAAACTATTATTATAACAAAAAAAAAAACAGTTTATTAAAAATAAATACAAAATTATACAAAATTAAATATTTTGTAACAAATTAAAAAACAATTTAACAAAAAATATAATATATGTTAAAAACAATTAAAAATTACTAATTTTGTAATAAATTAAAAGATATGAAGTTAATACGCTACACACATTTCAAATAAATACGCTTCACAGGAATTGATTCATCCGATGATGAAATAATTTCCTTTCTGAATTCTACAAGACTTTCATGACTAGATGACGACTGATCTCTTTTGTTTTTTAACAAAAACCTAACATTTAATGTTATGGAACAAAGATCCTTTTTGAATATTTCATGATGTTTTCATATATCTTACAAAGAAAATATACGAAAATTTAGTATCGCATGAAAGGTCTTTGAAAGACGCTTTAAAGTATTTAACAAACTTTTAGCTTTTCGAGTTTTTTTATTAATATACACAGACCAGAAAATTGTTAACACAGCAACCAAAGTATACTCTAGTCTATAGTCCAGTATATAGTCTAGTCTATAGCCTAGTCTATAGTCTAGTCTATAGCCTAGTCTAGTATATAGCCTAGTCTATAGTCTAGTATATAGCCTAGTCTATAGTCTAGTATATAGCCTAGTCTATAATCTAGTATATAGTCTAGTATATAGTCTAGTATATAGTCTAGTCTATAGTCTAGTATATAGTCTAGTCTATAGTCTAGTCTATAGTCTAGTATATAATCTAGTCTATAGTCTAGTTTATAGCCTAGTCTATAGTCTAGTCTGTAGTCTAGTCTAAAGCCTAGTCTATAGTCTAGTCTAAAATTCAAATTTTATAACAATCTTGGATCATTCTACTCACTCGTCCATTTTCACATCCTTTATTCTATGATTTTCTGCAACAACCAATTTTTAGTTTTCAATATTTTGTAATTTTTGTGCTGTTTACAAAAGACAAGCAAAAGACAATCGACAGAACGCACGCCTACAAAAACTACAGGCAATTTGTTTTTGTTATTTACTTTTTGCTGTCAAAATTTGCCTGTTGTTTTTGTTATATGGTTTGAGCTGACAAAAATTTGCAGTCTTATTAATGTAGATAAAAGAAAAAATACTTTTTCTAAAAAAGGGGAAAAAAGGGTCAAAAATCTTGAAAAGTGTCAGATTTAGTTCATTTTAGTAAGGGGCACAAAAAGTGGCGGGGTCGCCGAAAAAGTGTCAAATTGCGACTTTAGTCGCTCAACGGTAACGCTGTATAGAATCCATTGGAATTCTTCCATTACCTCAATCAAGCAATTATTTTGAAAAAGTTGAAGCTAAAGCATCACGTTGCAACTGAGAACACATATTCGTAGTTAATTTTAGAATGTGAACATGTCGCCAAAGGTATGATGATTTTAGACATGCATTTAGCTCATCAGCTGGCTTTGGTCCCAGAAAATGGGATTCTAGATGTTACAGTTTTTCAGATATACAGATTTACGTATTTACTTTATATGGGAGGTGCCACACCCACTATTGCTAGTTCGTCCATTTTGGTCCCAAATATTTATATGTATTGAAACTGTGGTTATTTGTACAAAATTTGCTGTTATAATTTTTCCAATATACCCATCTTGTTATTAGCTTACATTAGTAGGTAATGTAGTATATGTGGGCGTGGCACCTCGCCTACTTGAAATTTTAAAATAAAAGGTAGCCGATACATACATACAAACAAACACACATTCATTTTCATATGTATGTATATATAGATGAGAAAATATTCTGAACGTCCACTAGTTTTTGTTTGAAAGTGTATATATGTTTGTATGTATGTATGTACGAAATGTAATAACAACAATGAATCTGATGATATGCATGAGTTGTTGTTTATTTATGTAAGTAGTATTATTACTACTTTTTTTTTTTATTTACAGAGGTTTACATTTTTAGTGTTGTTTTAATCTTACCTTGACTGAAAAATTAAAATACCTTATAAGCAATCGTTTGAAGAATATCTAATAATCTGTGTTTGGGCTTTGTACTTTTAAATTTGTTTTTATTTTATAGATACATACATACATACATACATAGGTATAAATCTTTTGTTAGCGCATATCCACTAATTAATGTATAAATTAGTATTTTTCTATATATTTATTCGTATACTAGTCATGAGTGCTAATACACACAAACACGCTCATAAAGTGAAGGTAAATGAAATATTTTTTTTTGTTAAATTATTTCTTAATTGTAGTATACAATGGAATTACACAAGCTAAAATAAATATGAACAATCAAAATGTTTGAAAGGTTGCATGCAATTTTTTAATTCTTTATAGTAAACGTAATTTCACACAAAAATTAATTAATTAATTTACATTGGAAATGTCCAATTTTTATTTTACTATTTATTATATTTTAATTTTGTCTTATGAATTCAATTTGGTCAAAATTTGCTCATTTAAAGTTAGTCTATATACAATGATACATATGTATGTATTAAGCTTATTTTACCTTATTATAATATTGGAATGGATCGCATATTGTAAAAGGTAGAGAGTAAATAAATTTTAATGTAATTTAATTTACATTCTGTGTAATAAAAAAAATCATGCAATTTTTCCACCGCTCGTACTGATTTGTGACACGGTTAGGGATGGAACATCATTCATAAATATATTGATGTTAAGAAACATCGCTGATAAGGCCGATATATCGATGTTTTATTTTCCTATCGTTAAATAACTAAATATAAAACTTAAAGCATTTTAATTTTTATAAAAACCTAGAAACAATACTTAAGCGTAACGGCAAATATATGCTTCAATTTCATCTACATATCGTCATATGATTTCAGAAAAGTGCTAATAAAAACTTTAAATCTACTTCTTGATTAATAAAGATGCACGGTATCAAAATATATGTTTCAGTAAAATTTTACACTGGTGTGTATAAAAATAACAATATTGTGACAACAATTTGGATTGATTTTTTATGTGAACGCATAGCACATTAAGGAGATTTTTGCTTCTCTTATAACATATTTTTAATGTAACTTAAAACTTTTGTGAATTCTTTTGGCGATTAATACTACAAATATATTATTCAACACGTTGACTGACGACTACGAGTTAACTTGTAGCTTACGTTCCCTTCTAGGGAGCCAAATTACGAGATATCTCGTACTTACTAATGTGAAAAAATCAAGTTGTCGTTTTTTGGAAAGTTTTCTAAAAATTGCCACGGCAGTCAAAGTGTTAAAATAAAAGCTAGCATACTGAAAATTGCCGTAGACCAGTAGGTAGTATGTTGGTTTATTAGACGTGAGGCCGTGGTTCCAACCCTAGGTTAGACATCTCCGATGAAAAGAAATATGAAATCATATTTCTTCGGCAACTTCTGCCAGCGGTTTTCTTGCAAACACTCTGAGAGCAAATAAAAAATTGCAATGTAAAGTTTCTCAAATAATCTTTCGTTCGGATTCAACTTTAAACTGTAGGTAGCGCCATTCATAAGTGATGTAAAAAGCTTAATCGTAATCCTGATTTAAGGACTGTAATTACCAATAAGTATGTCATTGGGATCTTTGATTTTAGCGACTTTAATAACAACTAGTGTAAAGTAAACAAGTTAAATAAACGCAAGCCCTAAAGCTCGTAAATATGCGTTTTATGATGAACGATTTATAAACTTTTCAATTTGAGCGTACTTTAAACCAAAACCATCGATGTTTAGAAAATATCATTATATTCTTTTCACCCTATACACGGTGCTTTATTTTGCTGGATAAAATGTTCTGTCCTCAAACTATTACTCCGATAAGCAGCGATCTTTATTCGCGTAAAAAAGGCAAAGGTTTATAATGTTGAACTTATTCTTATTTCCCAATGAGCCAATGCATGTAAACAACTATTTTTTTCATATTTATATTTGCTTGTATTTGCTTTAGGGGTTACCAAAAATTTTTGTTTGTGTATTTGTGAGTAAAACAGAGGAAATAAGTTGAGAGAATTTATTTATTTACAGCCATAAAAAAGTTTTAGTAACATACGAGATTTTATTTTTATTTCATCAACATACGTATGTAAAGCTATCTATCTTTGGCTTAATAATTTTAGATAAATAAGAATAATTCTAGCCATCCTTGGCTTAAAAATTATACCTAGTGTTTTAGATACCTAGTGTTTTAGAGAATCCATTCTTTATTAATAGCAAAGCAAGCATTCCAAATCATTTAAAAACAATTGTAATATGTGACAAAATAAAATAAAAAATTAAATACGGCAAGCTAATGACATAAAACATTTTTAACATAAAATAATTTTTGAGTGTTATTCTGAAACAAAATGATAAAGTATCCGTAAAACACGTGTTCTTGTCGCAGTCAGATCGACAACTAAATAAAAGAACACAAGAATGCGTGTGACTTCTCTCTGCACAATTGTGCTATGGAATGGTAATCCCTGCTTTAAACAAAGCAAAGAATAACTAACGAAATTTTCAACTCTCCTGCATGGGTTTTGCAAATAAGATGGCTTCATTTGTTTCAGAATGCATTTTACGCGCTGAACATGAATCTGACTTTCCATCATGTCAGGTTTTCGAAAAAATGGATGCTGAAACCCCTAAAAATAGCGTTTTTGGCCATTTTTGAAATATTGTAGAGTTAGAACCATCCCTAATGACAGATATTGACAATGGATCTTTGCTCTTTATAATTAGCGCAAAGCCAAATTGTTTGCATGCGCCCTTAAAATAGGGGGTGGGCATATATCATGGGGTGCAAGAGAAAAAGAAACACATTACGAAGGTCCTTAAAAATTAATGGAATTTACTTGAAAATTGTTACTCAGAGGTTTTTGGGGCCGCTGATTACAGAACTTCATTCAGATTTAAAAAATTCAAAATCTCGGATCCAATATGGCGGTAACAATTTTCAAGTAAATCCGACTCATTTTTATTAACCTCGACAAAACACTGAAGTAAATATATTTGGGATTCCAATGTCCATACTACTGAACTATTGTTATCGTATTTATAACATAGCCTAAAGATTTTCCAACAAATTATAAAAACAATTTTAAAAGTCGCAGCTTAAATCCTATTCTTTATAGTCCTAAACAATATTATGATCAAGGAGAACCATCGAAGAAATGTTATATTAAGATATTAAGAATATATCTTACAAAATTTATTTATAACATTGAAATTGAAAAGACAAAAATGTTAAGTCTTTTTTTTTAGCACAAATTACAAAATAATAATATTATTAATCGTATTGGATATCCTATACGTATATTCAATTCAAATTTCTACGTGAACTTAAGTTTTCTTTTTGAGAAAACATAAAAACCTAAAACATGCTCAATCACAAAATCTTTTGTGAAAAGAATACTTTCTTCATGATTCTTTCTATAAGTACATCATTTTGCAACGACTAACTATTGCAAGACAGTGATGTAGAAAATAATTTGTTTTCGAATATATTTAATTTCGTTTGTTGACTAAAAAAAAATAAATACATTTAAAGTCTCAAAATATTAACTTGCTTCGATTTGGAGAAAAATTAAACACCTTTCACTGAACTACGACTATCTCTAAGTTACTCAAATATAGACACATTTTGTGATATTTTGTGCTTATTTAGCAATGTTCGTATATACTATTAAAATATATTTTATAAAATATTAAAATTGACTCGATTGTTTCAGAGTGGCATGGCACATGTACTTATAAATATAGGTGCAAAGTACAAAGAAACATAAAGACTATTTTCTCAACTGACACTTTATGATCTAGTTTATATGTATGTATGTATGTACTTATGTATATACAACACCTCTGTCCATTAACCAACACTGTATTGGATATTCTTATGCGGCATAATGTATTATGCTTTTGTTTTTCTCACTCTTTATTGATAAAAAGCACATTTTCTTTTTTATTACATTAAAAGTAAAACAAAATTATTGTTCATAGTATAGAGTAGACCTTCTTTTAGATGTACTACCTACCTTAGTACAATATGTTTGAATGTAATTACATTGTACCTACTGATTTTATTGATGCATCAAGCAGCACTTGACGAGTATACAGTGAACAATAAAAGTTGTACACTTACCATATTAGCACCATTTTCTCAAATAAAAAAAAGTATTTATAAAAGAATCACCTGCATTTTAGTGTATATTAAAACATTTTTCTGTAACATGAAGAAAAATCGTATAAAGAAAAAATGGTCAAAACTACAAATTACCAATAATACTTGGTTCAAAAAACAAACTTGTGCAGATAAGAATATGGTAAAATAATTGATTATCGTCAGCATCTGGTACAAATAGGGATCATCTTAGGCAGATTTCTTGTTTTTACTGTGGTAATAGATTATCATATGTGTACCGCTTCCCGTTTTCATATAAGCTCTCTTCGATTTAAGTGTGGACTTTGGGCATTTTGGTTTGTTACGCGGATTTTTAAATGTAATGGCTCAGTGTGTCTTTATTGACAGAAAAAATTCGCCAACTAGATTGTTTAAATATTTTGTAAATGAATTTGGTTTAATTTAATAATTTAAATTTATTAAATTTTGTAGCTACAAGTTACAAGTTAGTTGGTCCTAAAGAACCATATGTATAACAATAAAGGTTTCAAGGTTTGATTAAATGTTAACAATAATAAAATTTCATTTTTTTTTTAATAATATTTTGTTCACTGTATCTGTATTATTACATACTAACATACATATAATATTGAAAGTGGTTGTTGTGGCAAATACATTAAGAACGAACTCTCTCGTAACTGGCACAAAATTGTTCCAAATTCCATTATCTGAGTTTGCAATTTATTTGATCCTACTGTAGCATCAATTACTATTGATTTAGGCCAATTAAAACAAAAGCTTGTGTCTTCAAATGGTCAATAACAGCGCAAAACAACACTAGCGAATGGTAGAAAGAATAACAGCAACTGCATATTTAATTTCCTTTCTACAGGTCTATTCGTTTCATCAGTACAATCTGCTTTGTATTATATTATTTTATTTTTAACTCTAATGCATTGACTACATACTTATATGTACATATATAGTACATACATACGTAGTATGTAAGTTTGTATTAATTTGTAAATCGACAGCTGTACAAACAACATTTCAGCAGTCGAGAAGAAATATTTAGCAAATCAAAAATTTATTTTTTTAATAGAAGGTTAAATAACTTTTCGCATTTACTTTACTTTCAACATCATTAGTAATATGTACTCGTATATTTCATAGAAGTATGAACTTATGTAAATGTACTGTGCAAAAGGTGCGCATTACATCATACATTTATTTAGTCTTTTAATTTGATATTTTTTAGGTTGTTTATATGCATGTATAAAAGTATATCACGTATAAAGTTCTCCGACATTATCATCCTTCAGTCAGGATTACAATGAAGCTTCTCACAAAATTTCCGCCAATATGTGTTGAGGGCCTAGACGAGATAAAAAGAAGGGGAGGAAGATTATTATAGGGTATAAGATATTATCTATCGGCAGCGTTGCCATTTGCCAAGTTTCCCTATTTTTCCAAGTTTTTTAAGATGCGAAAAACTTTTCATGAAATTTGTTTTCTAACCAAACAAGTTTTTCGACAAAATTAAATTTAAAATTTTTTCAATAAATTCAATAATAATAATAATAATTTCATCAAAATCACGTTGAGAAATGTACATTGACTTCCAACTAAATTTTGAATTGGATATGGTCAGATGGTAACAGTTATTTTAAAATAACAGTCATTTTTAAACGAGCAATCATACTTTTACAACAGAAGGATTTATTTGTCATGAAGCTCACCTTTCATGCTCTAAACCATTATAGAACTTCCGTACGTTTTTTCTATCTATCTATCTATCTAGCGTTACCGAAATTTACTAAAAGTTATGTATTGATTGAACAAATTCCAGACATTTTAGGATTCATCATTTATGATTTTAATAACATTTAGTACCTATAACTCATTCCCGTAGGTTTTAGATGGTAGCGTACCAACGTGCGCAGGTTACAGCTCCTAATTTATAAAACAAAGACGTAGTTAAACTTAAAAAAACTAAATTATACGATAATTTTACATTTGAGTTTTTATAGGACAAATTTAACATTTTAAAAAATGACGATACATGTCGTAACTTTATTAACATACATAGGCATACATAAATATATAAAATTGCTTATATAATTTAAATTATGGACAAATAAGACAAGTAAGTAAATAAATAATGAATAAGGCCGATCCTAATTTATAGTTGACCAGATAAGAAAAAACTTAAACCCAATTCAAGAAACTTTTAACTTTACTTTACAATATAATACTAATTAAGAATGAATGCGTAAATTTTTCAATGATCTGCCGTTTCAAAAATGATGGATAAAGGAAATTTCTAATCTAAAACAATAAGGTGGTTCTTAATTTAAAAAATTGTTCCAATTACACTCTGCGACAAAATAAAAAAAAATTAAATACACCCGGTTAATGGCATAGTGTAGGTTGTGAGTTTTGTTGAGTAGATCTCAAAAATATTTTTCTCGTACCCTCCAAATTTTTTTTATTTGACAGAAACTGTTTTTTTTTTTTGACTTCACGCACAAATTTCTGGATTACTCAAGCATTTCTGACCCGATTTCCAATATTTGAATCTTGTTGTCTATTATATACTCTTTAAATAATAACTACGGTAACAAATAAAGTGTCAATCTCAATGCACTTTCAGAATGTTACCACTTCTTTCATATTTTTTAAGTAAAGTTTCCTCCTATGAATGGAGAAACTTGAAAAAATCTCATAGAAAATATTTGCTTTATTCAGAATAATTGTGAATTATTAAACACAAATGTTATTAAACTATTGATAAAGTTTTGCTATTAATTGCTATAGACTTACATATGTATGTATAAATTTAATAACATTTTGCAAGTGGTGCTTGTTGTTTTTAATACCTTAATTTTATATTATACAAATTGCTGTTATTCTATAATTTATTTTTAATACATTCTTTTTTGTCTGTAGGATTACTTTAAAATTTCTAGAGACTGAATTTCATTGTTAACCCTTTCCGTCCCAAGCAATTTCAAAATTGATCCCCTTTATTGCACTCTCAATCACAAATACTAAAATAAGCGGCGAAAAAACTTATATCAGAACAAAATAGAGATACCCACTAACATGAGGACATTTAATTCAATACGAATAAGCTAAATAATAATTTACAAATTTCTCTCCAAAATAAACAAATTTTCCTACACATTTGTGTAGGCAGGGACGGAATGTGTTAAAGGAATCAAATCGACCTTATATGTGGAATAAGATACAGTGGACGTCCAGAAGTACGAACGCTCTTTATTACGAATTTCCAGTAATACGAATGGCATAATTTTTGCATTGACTACTCTATAGTACGAATAGGTGGACATTTTTTCTATTCGATAGTTTGGTTTGTTATAAGAATTTTTGTTTTATTTACATATCAATGAAGTTGTCGTTTTCTAGTAGGCTTATTCTTCGGCTACTTCCTCTCAGCAGATTTCTGGTAAAAACTCCGAGAGTAAATAAAATTGCAATGAAAAACTTCCAAAAAATCTGTCGTTCTGAGTCGACTTTAAACTATAGGTCCCACCACTCATATATAAAATTAACACACACAACATAAGTGGTGTGAGAAACTAGATCAATAAACCTGACTGAAGGGTTGTAATGGCCATTATGTATGTATGAATGAAGTTTTTATTATGTTTTGTATTGTATTGTGTGTGTGAAGTTATTGTGAAGTTTTTTTATTTTTAAAAGTGTTTTGTGTTTTTAATTGTCATAACGTTGCGAGTAAAACGATGTAAAAAATAGACAATTTCTTTGCAAAATAAAATAAAAATTATTGCAGATCACGATAATAAAAATCGTTGTTTGAGATTTCAAATAAATATGGATCATCCAAATCTATTAGTATGTACTGTACATACATTAGTATGTTCTTTCAAGTCTGTTTAAGTACAAAAAATTAATTCAAAATAATACATATTAATAATATCTTGTTTCGTTGTGTATTTTTTTATAAAAAAAAAAATATGTATATATTAATAAAATCTAAATATTTTATGTGAATTATTTGAACTGGAACACAAAAACGCGTTGACAACATACATATAATTCGTACTAACGAACGTCCACTGTAATATCATATTTTATGTCGAAATATAACTCTTGTCATAAAGTTATTTGTGCAGTCATATCTAACTAATCGTGCATAGCAATTATATCAGACGCATGCAGTAATAAATATAAAATTGTTACGTAGCTGTTCAGTTTGGCCTTTTGGCA
The DNA here is from genome assembly GCA_014635995.1 of Sarcophaga peregrina. Lineage (NCBI taxonomy): Eukaryota > Metazoa > Arthropoda > Insecta > Diptera > Sarcophagidae > Sarcophaga > Sarcophaga peregrina. Next base: position 59,301,596 of record CM025791.1, read on the forward strand.
ATCGTATATCAATGAGGAAAAATAGAAATGATTTTAAAATACATGCAAAACTTTTATTTTACTAAATGAAATAAGCGACGTTATCTAAATTTCTTATTGGTTTAATTTTATTTTTTTTTTTTTTTTAACAAATATGTATACATATTTTATTAATGGAAATATTCTTGGGCCTTCTTTATATAGTAAACCAACCATACATATGTACATACATCCATACATACTTATATGTATATTAAAATATTGAAGTAACAAATTGTTTTCCCTGCTTTTGAAAAAAAAAATTTATATATACAGTCAAACTCGGTTATAACGAATTATTGGTTATTACGTACGTATTTTCAAGTCCCAACGTTTTAATAACACTTTTAAACAAAAAAAACTTCGTTTATTACGAACTCGTTTATAACGAATTCTCGGTTAAAAGGAACTACTTTAAATGGTCCCAGTAATTAAATTTCATACAATTTACCATTTTTATAACGAACCCTCAAAAAAAAACTTTGAAGTGTGGCAATAGTCTTTACTTTTATTGAATATGGCAGCATTAAATTATAACTCAGTATCTTTAATCAGCTGATAGATAAAAAAAATTAACACATATTTTTGAATTTTAATAAAAAAAAATACTTTTTCTTTTTAATAAATGAAAAAAATTCTTTGTATTTTATATTTTCTTCTATGACTTCACTCCGTTTATTACGAACTTTGCCTATAACGAACTATTTTTTCTGGTCTCACGGAGTGCGTTATAACCGGGTTTGACTGTATATTCGAAAAGATGTTTGTATTTTCATTTATACAAATTACTAGAACTTTTGAAATGTTGCCAAATATTGCTTTAATGGATGCTTTATACCTTAAAATACAATACAATGTTTGTGTGTGTGAGGGTGTGTATTTTTTTAACTATATACATATATACATACATATTATTTCAATGGGACACAAATCTATATCACACTATACACGGAGCAAGACAACATTTGTAATAATTTTATTCATTTTCTAGAGAAAATTATAGTGTGATAAAGATCGAATAAATTTTCTAATGGTTCAATATAAAAAAAAAAAAACCAAAAAAAACTTTTTTCTTTGAAAAAGTCACGTGTATGAGTCCAACAAGTGTTTAATAAATAAAAAATCAAATAAAATTGTCTTTTCATGATCATTATGATTCGAATTTAAAGTGTGGGCGTTCGGTACGTACATTTGCCGGTCTAGACCAAAAGACATCATACATAAATTTTTTTATTATCGAAAACATAATTCATTAATAAATCATTGATGACATATAATCAATAATAATATCAGTTTTAATTAAGAAAATCTTTTTTAATTCAAATTACAAATTAATAAAAGCTTGTAAATAAGTATTGGATATGAAAATTATTCATTCAGTCAGGTTTTCTAAATTAAAAACAGTTCTTTTCGGTGACAAATTGTGTAATGATGACATCCACGGAATAACATCTAAACAATTGAGATTTAAATTGCCATACTTCAAGTTCTTCGGAGCACAATAAATGTAAACGATATTATGCCATAAAATAGCTTAATATTCATACTTAAAGGCAACTGTCTGGGAATTTTCATATTGACGCAAAATTAAGAGAAATCGGAGTGTAACTGTTCGAAATATATTAGATAGTTGCATGTAGTGGCCATAGTACTACTGTACTGTAGTGTGTCGGTTTTTTAGACGTAAGGCCAGGGTTCAGACTCCAGGTCAGACATCAAAACGGAATTGTGAAAAAATATTTCTTGGGCGACTGCCTCTCAACAGATTTCTGGCAAAAACTCTGAAAGTATATAAAATTGACATGAAGAGTTTCTCATAACTCTATAGTTCTGAGTCGTCTTTAAACTGTAGGTTCCGGTGCTTATGTATAAAATTAACGGACACATGAAGTCGCCGTGGTCTAGTAGGTAGTGTGCTGGCTTATTAGACGTAAAGCCAGGGTTCGAGCCCAGGCCAGACATCAAAATAAAATACAAAAAGTATTTCTTGGGCGATTTTTTCTCAGCAGATTTCTGGCAAAAACTCTGAGAGTATATAAAATGCCATGAAAAGTTTCTCAAAAAAAAAAAATAGCTGTCGTTCGGAGTCGACTTTAAACTAGAGGTCCCGCCACTTATGTGTAAAATTAACACACACAACGTAAGTAGTGTGAGAAACTAGGTCAATAATCCTTACTGAAGGGTTGTAATGAGTAATTATGAGTGTAATATCGAATTTCGCTCTTCAGAACAATTGAAGAACAAAAATTCAAAGAATATAACGGTAAATATTGTCATTCAAATTTTAATTTGAAGATTCATGAATAATAAATATAAAAATCATCTTTAACTGAGTTGGTTTTCTTAAAACAAATTACCTGAGCTCCAGAAAAATCCCTTTGAAAAAATTTTCATTGCTATATGGTTACACTTTGTTTATAGTGACGCAACTTACTTTTAAAGGTAAAAACAATTTAAATAACATTATAGCAGACGGAGTATGCACATTTAGGATTATTAAATTGGCCTTATTAGCAAAACTGAGGATCAGACCGTTTTGGCAACTGGAAAACGTGACCATCTGACCAAAGGAAAGCATTGCCATTTACAAAGGTAAAAGTGTTTCGAAAGGTACGATCACATCTAAAAAATATTTGCCACAAAACATAAAATATTAGTTTGCCATAATGTGACCACAATCTAATTTTGCGTGGTAAACAGAAAAATCCTCCATTTTTGTTTTAATGTGACCACCCTGTGACAAATATTTTCATGATTTTTTTGCAAAGACATATTTGTTTGCTGTTACATATTTTTCGTTAGGGCAAACAGCGGCAAATAACAGCTGTTTAAGGCTGTGTTGCCTACTAGCAAAACTAAAACATCACTAAAATCACAAAATTGGCAAATATTTGTTTGCTCTTACATATTTTTCGTAAGGGATAACCAGAGTTGGGGGTAGTGCACTAAATTTGCAATTTCCACTAAATGTTAGTGATAGTGCAAAATTTTTCACTATCACTAATAGGTATTTAGTGGTGAGTTGAAAAATAACAGCCTCACTAAGCAATAGTGGTAGTGGTACAAGAAAGTTTTTCACTAAAATTAATTTAGTGATAGTGAAAATTCTTTTTTTTTTTACAGCTTAGTGCAAATTATTTTTTTCCACTAACAGGATAGTGGAAAAATATAATCATTCACTAATGTTAATGGAACTCAAATACATACCATTATATTGAATTATGTTATACTTTTTTATTATATTAAAGAAGTAACAAAATTAAAAAACAAAAGGAAATAGTAATGTGAAAAAATAAGGAAGTTTCACCAATATAATAAATCAAATTAAATACATATTGGAACATGAAAATCTTAGCAATTATTTGCCTTCAACAAAACTAATTTTTCAAAATTAGAGTCACATAATTTATTTCTACGAGGAGCGTCTTTTATTCCACTAAATGAAAAGAGTAGCTCAACTGGAGCAGAAGATGGCAATGGGACATTGACTTTTTAAAACATTTGTTTAATTATGTTATATTTTTTAAGACAATATAAATTAGTGTCTGATTGCAATAGATATGTATCCACTTCATTTTGTATCCCATCTTTTTGTATTTGTATTATAGGTCCTAATATAAATTACGTTAAAAATTTTTATAAACATTATTTTTTGACATTTTAGTGCATATAATATAATTAAAGCATTCATGTAGTGACTGTTAAAAAGTTGCACTATTTTATTGTAGTGCAAAATTTTCACTACCACTAATTTTTTTAGTGGTAGTTATAATATGTTTCACCACCACTATTTTTTTTTAGTGGTAGTACATACCATTATATTGAATTATGTTATACTTTTTTATTATATTAAAGAAGTAACAAAATTAAAAAACAAAAGGAAATAGTAATGTGAAAAAATAAGGAAGTTTCACCAATATAATAAATCAAATTAAATACATATTGGAACATGAAAATCTTAGCAATTATTTGCCTTCAACAAAACTAATTTTTCAAAATTAGAGTCACATAATTTATTTCTACGAGGAGCGTCTTTTATTCCACTAAATGAAAAGAGTAGCTCAACTGGAGCAGAAGATGGCAATGGGACATTGACTTTTTAAAACATTTGTTTAATTATGTTATATTTTTTAAGACAATATAAATTAGTGTCTGATTGCAATAGATATGTATCCACTTCATTTTGTATCCCATCTTTTTGTATTTGTATTATAGGTCCTAATATAAATTACGTTAAAAATTTTTATAAACATTATTTTTTGACATTTTAGTGCATATAATATAATTAAAGCATTCATGTAGTGACTGTTACTATCACTATAGTGATGAAAAATAGTAGAAAATCAAAATGTTGTCACTATAGTGGGATTTAGTGGAAATATTTAGTGCACTACCCCCAACTCTGGGGATATTAGTGTTAAAGGCTGTGTTGCATACTAGCAAAACTAAAACATCACTAAAATCGTAAAAAATTGAATGAATTCAAATTTGAAGAAAATAAATAATTTATTTTATGGAAACCTTTTTATTCGTTGTAAATGTACTCATTATATACACATACAGAGATACATTCAGAGACTGAAATTTAAATTAACGTTTAAATAAACGTCAATTGTTATACCATTCTAGATGGAATCTATTCAGGGGTTGTAATGATTTTTCAGTAAATGGATATTTTTTAAATCTTATTAAAAAGCTGACACGCCTTAACTCCTTAGAACATAAAAATAAAGAGTTCTTGTTTTTGTTATAGAAAATTTTTCATTTTTATTCCATTGAATTTGATTTTTTCTCCAAATTATCTCGACAAATTTTGTTCCTGAAAATAAGGATGTTAAAATATTCAAAGTGCAATGTTATGAATGTAACTCTTGAAGTGGACGGTACTAGTCATTATAATTGAGAATTGTAATTCACCGCAGTAACATAATTCCAATTTTCCTTTTACACAAGTAGAATACATTTTGAAATTCAATCATTCATTCAATCATTTTGGAGGATAAATTTTCAAACAAAGTGACATGAAAACCTTTCTCAAAAATATTGTTAAATAATTTTCAAATTAGACCTAAAAGAATTCCTTCATTTTATATATATTCGATTTCCAATTTTTAGATATAACATTTAACATATTTTAAGTTATGTACATTATTTCAGCGATTTTCAAATATGGTGATTGGCTGCACTGGAAAAATGTAAACATTTGTTTATGTTAATTTTATTGTGATTAAAAACATAATATTTCTGTTTTTTTTTTTTTTTCTTATTTTATGCGTAGTCGTCTTTCTTTTTTTTCCCTTTCCAAATATCACAGAAGTTCCGCAACACAAAACGAAAAAATATTCACCTTCTATTACGCGTGAAAATGTGTAAACATATTTTTGTTTTCCAACATTCTGGTCAAACATGTGTTTTGTGGCAAATATTTTTTAAGTGTGACCACATCGCAAACATGTTTGCCAAACTTTTGTGTGCCGCTATTTAAAGAAACAAAAATGGAAAAATAAATGTGCGTAGCAGAGATGAGCGATCCTTTGATTTTTGAAAAACCTTGTTCGCAGTGAACGTGATTTGTTACTCACTGTTCTTTAAAAAAAAAACAATTTCTGCGGCGTGGATTTGGATCAAATCTGGCCTTCACTTTTCGGATCATTTCTGGTGTTGTTACCGTTTTTTTTCGTCCACTTTTTGGACGAGATGCAACACTGCCAATATCACGGTAACGCAGAATGGTACGAGAAACAAAAGATTTATTCACATTTAAATACTGGAGTGCTCTACCGATAGCCACCTGTGGTTTTCCAGCCAAATATAAAGCAATCACACTATCTCGCTTGAATTCCATCACGAATAACTTTTTTCTGAATGCAATAGATCAAAATGCTTTCGTAAGCTTGTAAATAATAAAATGAACTGTCACTATAATAAATCTGTCAGGTGTCAGACGAGCGGTTTACAAAAGATAACAACCTGAAGTTGGTTGCAATATATATCAGCCACCCTGTATATCTACAAGAACTGCCTCTGCAGATCTGCCAAAAGAGCGTGTTGTTTTATTAATATCCCACAACTGTATGTCCACAACTTTCTCAAGTATGACTTGCTGAAAAATGCACTAAAGTACCGTTTTCTCGGGACAATGTAGCATGAAATTTTAAAGGACAACATAATTTATTACTCTCTATACGACTTTGCGATCTAACACCTCAAAATAATAATATTTCTGCCGCTATGCTTTACTGACTCACGATTTTATAATATTGTTTTCTTTCTAAAACTATGCATAACAAGTATTACAATTTATTGTATATGTATGTGTGTATGCGCGCAATTAAAAAAGAAAAACATAAAGAGAGTGTGTGTGCGAAAGTGGGCAATGAACAAGCAATAAGTCAATTAAACTCAAGTTAATTAAAAACTCAAAGAAAACAAAGTGAACTGAGTAATGTTGTTTTGTTTACAACTTTCTTCGTCCCTTTTTTCCTAATAGAAAAACGCGAATTTGATTGAATTCGGCATATCTAATAGGTAGGAGTGTCTCAACAGCTGACTAGTTTTTGAATGTGAAAATTTTGTTGTTTTTTTTTGTGTTTTGTTTTGATAATCATTTTCGCATTTGTAAAACCTCATTTGTAGCGGATGTATCCTTAACGATACGCACTCTAGAAATTCTTCAGGATTACTATTTCAAAGTCAATTTCATTAAATAGTTTGCAAGATGATTAATAATATTAAAGCCTTTAACACTAAATACATATATCTTTTAAACTACAACTTAGATTAACTATATTTATATTTATTTAAACGAGAGTGATGAATTATCCAAAAAAAAGATTTCGGTCTCTCAACTAGGTGCCTAACTGTGAGCAATAACAAATAACGTTTACATCTGCCATTTTTGTCGATGGCTATATAAAAACATATTATTTACATAAAGTGGAAATGTTGTTGACTGCATGGAATAATTTTTTTTTTTAATTTATAGGTGCCCCACTTTTGCGTAATTAAACATAACATAAAAATCAAAAGAAATTTCAATATATAAAATTTATTTAGTTTTTTTAATTGCTTTTATTAATTTCCTATGGAGGTTTGAGGGTTAATTTTTTTGACATTCCGCGTGCACTTTAACAAAAACAAAATGCCTGTTGTTTTTGCATTGTTGCATTTGTTGTAGAGACGCTCTTACCTATTATAAATATACCTTGCGCATAGCTATACTCCATAAGCACGAGAGATAATGTAAAACCAATATACTCGTACACTAATGGTGGAAATTAAAGTAACTGACTTATCCTTTGACATTTCGACAGGTATTAAGTAAAAAACAAACCTGTATAATTTTAAATATACCTACTTCAAATCTTTAAGGTCTTACTTATTTATAAAAAAAGAAAATAATAGGAAAATTGAAATTGAAATGTTTCAACTCATTTAAAATTTGGTTTAATTTCTTAAATATCTTAATAAATATTGGATTATCCTATATTTTAAAAAACATCAGCTCATCTGGGAGGTATTAGATCTATAATTATCATTACGCTTTTTTAAATTTTCTGTTTTCCCTTTGCGATTCTTATGGTTGTTATGCAACTTTACTGAAGTATAAGAACATTTAAATGAGTTGACATTGAGAAAATATTTGTCGAAAAACAGTGACCACAAAATGTTTTAAGGGTGCAAATAGAATTTTGGCAAATCAAATTTGCTTGCCAGCAAACAAAAATTAAATATGTCTCACAAAATGTTAACATGTATGTATGTATGTCGCTTAAAATAATAATTTTTGTTTTATAAATAAAATTAAAAAATAAATCTTTTTAAAAAGAATAATAATTATTTTAATTAAAAACGGAATTAATTAGATTTTAAAAGAAATCTTACGTTAAATACAGATGATGATTTTAACATTTTGTGTCAATATAAAAACTTCGGAGCTAGCCAATCGCTATTTAGAGAACACATGAAAAGAGATGTAGCTTTAATAATGTAATGTTTCCTTAAGGTTACTGAACAAAACAATGAAAAAATTAACTTCAATTGGATAACAATACCAAGCGACTTTTTTAAATTTCATCTGGTAGCCCTATAAATAAACAAAAGTCATCTGATTTACAGGGCATTATCAGAACTCTCGATTTATACAGGGCATAAAATGCAATGCCCTCCACCATCGGCAAGTGCGAATTGTTTAGAATAATACATGCTACCATTTTAGAGGGCGAAACATTTTTAAGAAACAAACGCAAAATTGCATTTTGCTTTAATAAAATGCACATTTTTTGGTAGAAAAGAAAACAGCATTAGTGAGATCTCGCATCATCAAATACTAAACGTCAACTGAATTGATTTTGTTCTCTGACATCAACACAAAACAATAAACAAAGCAACAAACACACGATCATTATAAGAAACCACACAAGTAAGCTTATAGTATAGGTGTATCAAAGCAGCGTAAGCAGAAATTTCTTTGCCTATCACATGTGATAGGAAATTTAGAATATGCCCTTCACTGGTGTAGGTGTAACAACACAGCGTCAGCAGAAATTTCTTTGCCTACCACATGTGATAGGAAATTTAGAATATGCCCTTCACTGGTATAGGTGTCAGCAGAAATTTCTTTCTTTATCACATGCGATGTGATATAAAATTTTAAATATGCCCTTCACTGATCTAACCCTATGAGTGTTATAAATGAGAGGTATGTACAGTACAGTACAGTAGAAAGGGGGCTAATTCTGGCAGTCGTATACGATCGAATACTTACTCGTACTTTAGATTTTTTTAGTTTTGGGATTTAGTCAGTCGATATCGATTAAAATGTATGCAGAGACAGCAGTCGGTAGCGTGCAACTGTTCGAATACGAGTTTTTAATCGTAAGCAAAAAACCTATCCAGAAAAACTTTTTTTGTTAATATAAATCAAAAAAAAAAGAAAATGTAAGTAAGATTTCTTTAAAACTAAAGAAAATAGTTAAAATTTTAGTATTTTAGGTTAAAATTAACAAAAGCAAATGCTACCCAAAAATAGATTATGAGAGACTTTATGGCTAATCATACGGATTTGGCAAAAAGTATATTGCCGAATAGTGCACAAGCAAAAGGAAAGGCTAACCAACTTTGGGAGCTGCTTACTAGCAAACTTAATACTTCTAGGCCACCAATAAACTGTTCCGCTGTCATAGAACTTGCTGTTGAACAGCTATGCAAATAAAAAAGGGAAAGATTGGTCAGAAGCAAAATATCGTAGTGATAATATTTTTGCATAATAATAATTTTTCGTTTATTTTTGCCTGTACACTATTTGATAATGAAGAAATTCATAGTGAAAACGTTTCCTTTTGTACTGAAATTCAAAACAGTGGAGAAGAAAACGAGAAAGCTTTGGTTATTAAAAAAGGTAAAGCCAAAGAAAATTGTAGAAAAATGCCATGTGCTAACAGTTTGTTTTATGCTGGATATAGAGCGACTGCTGGTAACTCACGAGCTGCGGCAATATAGCGATAATGAAGAAGAGAACATTGTGAAAATGCATAGGGGTCGAAAAAGAAGAGATTATTCCCCAGTTCCGTAGATGAATAAACCCGATAAGTTCGGAATCAAATTCTGGTTAGCATCGGACGATGAAAGTAAAGTGAAAGGATTTCCGTATTTGGGAAAAGATGAGACCAGGCCATCAGCAATACCGCTTAATGGAATTGTTGTTCTCAAACTTACTGAAACCTTTATAGGGTGCGGACGAAATATAACCACCGATAAATAGTTTGAATAAGGATATGTAATAATAATATAACATATCTTCTAGTTTCAAGGCTTCTTTCTAAAAATATACTGCTACGGCCCGAAAAATAAATGTTTTTCGATTCTTATACGATAATTATTTTGTGCTTATTGTTTATGCTAAATTCTGTATTAATTACAATCGACTGGAAAACCCTATAACGTTTATTACAAAAACGGTAATTTGACCGCCATCGGTAGAAATCTGTATATATAATATGTCGGTAGGTTTAGTGTTAAAAGCGAAATTTACTCGGATTCGGTTTACAGAATAAACATGACTATTATTAAATTTCAAATTTATTGAATAATCCAATTATAAAAATGCTTTTCAGCATTTTGAATTTATCATTTTCAAATAATTGTTAATTTTAGAAAAATCTACAAAATTTTGATTATTAACCATAAAAAAATTAATAAAAAAATATACAAAATATACTTACATATTTATACGAGTATTTCTAAGTTGAATGCATTGAATTGCGGTTGTTCTCATCATCACAATTTTTACGATAACAGATTGTTATAATAACGATTTCTTGAGAAGTAGCCATAACACACCGTTTTGCCCTCAGTAATAACGGAATCTTTCTTAACATGTTCATCAAGAAAATATTCAAGTTTATTTAATTTACGATCACATTGTTATGATATAAAATTAATAATACCTTTCAGTATGTACCTTATGTATGTAGTTCGAGTATATTATTTAATTCTTCTCTTATTGTGCTACAACTTTCGTTATGGAGATTAGAGGGTGAGTCACCACTCTCATTCGTCAATAAAATTACGTACACGCAATTCTGTTTTTACACGGTGATATTTGATATAGCACGGTTGAGAAAAGTTCATGAAAATTTCAACGTGATCTAAAATATTGTATGGCTCGTTACTATGGGTTATACAAAGAGCTGTCCAAAACTAATTCACAACGGCTTAACAGATTTTATTATTAAGCTCAGTGCTGTCCAATCAGACCCTAAAAATGCGAATCCTTTTGGAGTTGAAATCTATTTTGAACTAGTCTTACGTAAGCGATCACGTATGACATCCGATGTTTATAGCGAATAGAATTATGTTGTTTTCATAGAAAGCTTTTAATTTTTTACTTATTATCTTTTGATGATTTTTAGTATGCTTATATTACTTTAAGAATTAGTGAATGTGACCTGACTTCAGTCATTTTTTTTCTACGAATTATTTTGTTTTTACTTTTTTTTACAAAGTTGCTGCATTTGGAACCTATTTCCTTCTTTTATATGTACTTCATGTCTTTTTTACCTGGTTTTTTCTGGAATGGATCTACCGTGTAAAACAGCATTACAATGTATGCATTCGGTTCCTGTGTAAACCACCATTTTTCATTCATCACATCGATTTTTAGTTTTGTTATTCATACAGCGGACATTTTTGAAAGGATTTTTAATTTTCACACTTTTACTTAATTCAAAAGGAAAATCTTACTTGAAGCTAGAAAGTTCTCGACGTCAAATAAGTCTCAGATGGTAGCAACACCGATACCAATTTGCTTCTGAATAAGAAAATATTTAATTTCTATATTTGCGTTGGTTAGCAGATTCTTAACTTGTTTTTTGGTGGCCAATGTAGCCTGCATTTTCAGTATGTCCCCATGTTAAACTAATCACATTATTTATAAAACATCACATATACTAATTTATAATATAAATTGTAGCTTACGAACAACGGAAATTAAAGACAGGAACTTGACTTAATGAGACCTTTAGAGACATTAACTGAAGATTGGCTACTACTTGACTAAATTCAAACTACCAGCTTGAAGGGGAATTGTCCTAGTTTTCTGTATTATATATTAGTTTACAAAAGAGTACAATAATCATCTTCTATTATTGGATTGTGATTATCATCACAATTGCTACATTATTTTAGAGACTTATCACAACTAAGTTTATCGCATGTATCCGTTCTGTTATAATCACTGCTGGCGGCGCACGCAATGACAGTGAAAAACATTGTAGGCAGAATGTGTTTCGCTTCTTATATTTGAGACATTTTTTACTTTATTTTTAATTTTTATTGCAGAGGCATTAAAAGAGTTTTCTCCGATGATAGAAATTAATGCTTAATGTTGTAATGCGTTTGAAGTTTTCTCATTAAAGAGGAGTTGTTTTGACGGATGAGTAGCATTTTCATATCTGGGTACTTTAGAAGCAGAGGCAACTTTCGAAGACTTTGTGAGTCGTGCCTTTAATGCAATTATAGTCAATGAAAATAAATTAAAAGAGCCTAATAAAAAATTATGAGATCTTGAAAATTGTTGTATGTGTTATCGCTTAAGTCCATTTTACTAGGGAATATTTCATAAGGAGGAATCACGGACATAGCAAGAAAAGAGAGAAAACAAATCGAAGAAGATAAGCTAAGAACCAAAGTGCTTCCAGCTGTCATAGTTTAATTGACAACAAACTCAAAAAAATTAAATCAATTATAGAAACTTTATTAATAAGAATTCTTACTAGAAATTCCGTTTCCATGGTACACGAACTTCTGACATCATGGTAATCTAACATAATCCGTAACTATCCGTTAGAACTCTAAATGAGATTTTTGAATATAGCATTTATAATCAAGAATTAAAAATTAATTTTGTATTAAATACTTAGACGTCTGCTCGGTAATATTATTCTGCAAACAACATATTTTGGGAAGTTACATAAACTGGAAAAACCCCCAACTGAAGTTTAGCCATATTACTTTGGCCCATCTTACCCAAACTCTACAAAAAATTGTTTCCGGAAAAGTAAAGTTATATGCAAGTGATCCAATATATGTATGACAATAATTTGCTATTTGTGAGGCAATCTAGTTTCGGAACTAATCACAGTTGCATTTCTGTGCTTGTTGATGTTACTTAGCAGTTGGGATAAATAGCTAATAATAATGTGATATCCCTTTCAGTCTTATTTGATCACTAGAAAGTATTTGCCGCCGTTGACCATACGATACTTCGCCAAAAACTCGAAAACATGTGATACTTTACAGATATTTCTTAATTTTTATGGGACAGGAGTCAATTTGTATATTGTGATGGTAATAAATCAATAAGTCTGTTAAAATTTAGTGGTGTGCCATAATGTTTGTTTTGCTAATGATCTGCTATAGAATTTGAAGTATGGTAATGTACAGATGTATGTATGTTTATGTCATACAACTATACGTTGTTTGCCTCTTGAAATTATAAATTGTGTTAGCAAAGTAAATTGTGTTCTATATAATGCGTTTAAATGGACATTGACGAATGGTCTTTGCCTTAATCCGAAAAAAATTAAAGGCTTTGATAACAGGCAAAGTAAACTCTAACAATTCAAATTGATATTGAGATAATCCATAGTGTCCAGAAAACAGTTCCAACTACGTGAATTCCATTTGTTGTAAAACAATTGCCATGCTACGAAATCTTTGGCTAACACAATACTTTCGCGAGCTACTTGTAAAAATCTGCATCATACCCACATTACTGAACGGACGTTGTAATGGTACGGTGTGGTTGGATGTTGACTACCTCATTTGTCTTCAAAATTACTCTAACCTTTAGCACGTGCTTGCTTTATGGGTTTAGCTCGCCGGATAAGAAGGGGGTCTTGTTAGGTCACCTTGAAACCTCACTACAAAAGAATACCACGTGCTAACTTTTTCAGCTGTCTCAAATTGGTTTTATTTCAGATTCGGGAAATAGATGTTGTATTTCGATATGGAAATCTATTGGTAACCTAAATACTAATCAGAAATGGTTTGGTTACAATAAGTTCTTTAAACAAATTTTTATTAAAAATTCATATTTATCAAAATTTCAGAAAAAAAAGGTTTCATTAAAAAAAGTTAATAAAAGTTCATTATAGACTATAGTTATAGTTCGCACTAAAATTACTTTACAAAAAAAAAATAGTACATATGTACCTACAAATTTCTTTGAGTGTATGGATATCTCAGGCCTTTTAGATGATTTTTTAAGAGTACAATAATAATAATTTTTAGTAGAATTTAAATATTTACTACAACAACTTAAAATAATACTTATCTATGTAAGTTGCTTTTAATTCATAATTCCATTCTCTCATTCATGCTTTCATACTGTTTAAGGAGTAACAAATAAACGACAGTTCTCTTTAAGTAATGGATCAATGGAATTTGAAAAATGAAAGAATATAATCATGAATGAAAAGCAACTGTACTACAATGAAATTGTTGTTTTTTATTATATTATTTTTAAACTCAAAGAAAAATGTTTGTTATTCATTATTTATTTTATATTTAGAGAATGTTTAATTAAATTATCTATTTACGACTTTTTATATTATTAATTAAGTATAAAGGTTTTGTTTTATAATTCAAATTCATTTCTTATTTAAATTTTCTGTTTCTTTTAAGATTATTATTATTTTATAATTTAAACTTATATTAGGTTCAATGAATTACTTTATAGTTAAAATGTGGTATTAAATAATTTAGATTCTTTTTTGTCTAATATTAAGAAACTGTATCTTTCACGTGTTATGAGGTATTGGAGTGAACGTGGGATTATATTCAACTTACGGAAACCAAAGAAAGGTTTGAAGCCCGATGTCTATTGTCCCAAAAGAAAGGTGAACCACGATTTTCTCCAAGAGTAATAATGGAGTACCAGGACTTCTGTCCATTAGTGATGTGGGACCACGGGACCTTTTGTCCAAAATTTAGTTGGACCACGAGGTCTTTTGTGGATATCGGATTAATAATATCCTAGGACAAAATATTCGTTATTTTCCCCTAAACTCTTCGTTTGAATATTCCCTTGCCTTCCACAATTCAATACCAGATGAAATTAAATGTATATGATGGGCTCAGTTTCTATTTCAACTTTTGGGATAATAATCACCGAACTTTATTTATATAAATGGTTAACTATGCACTGAATTTTATTTTTTTATTTATTTTTTTTTTTTTTTTTAATTTAATTATTAAAATTTTTCAAGAAATATTACTTTTCAATTGAACAGTTTCTTAATCAATGAGTTGATACAGTTTAATGGAAGTTTTCAATGAAGCTGTTAAGATCACCTACGAGACAAAAAAATTGAGAACAATTTTATTGATGAAATTGAAACAAATAATGAAATTATGAAGGAAACCAAAATCCATTCATAAATCCATTCATTCAGCAAAAGAATCATAAAAAATCTACTCGCTATTTAGGAGAGGTTTAGATTTAAGAGAAAATTAGTAATTTAACAACTGTGATCAAAATTTTAGCACAACCGTTGCAACGTAAAGTCTACTCAAGTTGTGATGTTATAAAACCGAAAGTCCATACCAATGGGTTTAATGCGACCGTAAGTTTCATGCGTGTGTCAAAAACGTAGAACCAGTGCAGTTGTTTGTAACAAGTTACGGAACAAAACGCATAGAATGCATAGAAAGGATAATGTAGATTTACTTTCTACTTTTGTATGCGTCACATGCATTGCGGAAAAATATAAGTTGATTTTTAGTATAAGGATTGACAAATTATAAATATTGTCAATAATATCGATATCTACGTTTGTATAGTGCTTTACTTTTTTTATTTTGGTTATAAAAATAATAAAAAAAGTCATAATAAAGTTTACTACTAATTTAAGAATAAAATACATTTTTGAACACATTTCTTTCATGAACAAAATGTATATACAGTCAACCCGTCTATAACGCGGTACTCGCAGAACGCGGTTTCCATATAACGCGGGGCTGAAATTGCGACAGCCCTTCTTAACGCGCGATTTGCGTTCAACTTCGTCCCATAAGTTCCATCCGCACAGCCTATGAATGAATATTAACTACATATTGTAAGAGTGTTTAATATAAGTTTTATTTTCGACTCAAAAGCTCAGCCGAGATACAGTACCGTGCAAAACAATATCAGTTGGATTTTCAATTTAAAAAAACAATGAATGAAGATGAACCAAGTGAGGATAAATATTAAAAAATTACATTATTTTACAAGTCTTTCTTAATTTTGTTGGAAACTAGTGTTTTAGTTTAGTTTTTTTTTTTTTATCAATCCTTATATGAACTCTTGAATTCAATAAAAATAATTTATAATTTATCTTGCCTTTTGTATTTCTTGGTCTCCATATAACGCGGTACGAATGATGTGATTTGTACTAATTATGTGTTTCTTATAACGCGGTTTCCATATAATGCGGTACGCACTCACCGCGTAATAGGAGGGTTTACTGTACATACTAGTTATCGATTGTTTTTATGTACCAAGTATCATCTTTTTTGAATTCATTAATTTGTAAACAAGAGCAATTGGGGAGAAATTAATTGAAAATGCTCTTCTTGGATTCTTTTGAAGCTTTTCGTAGACCTTAGTAGCACAAAATATCATATATGTGCATTCATAATTTTGTAATTAATGCCATAAATTCCTTTAAAATCATAACTTGATTTCCTACTTCCACCCATAACGAACTCACTCCTGCTGCGAAAAGCCATGACATCAACAAATTATGAGTCTGAATACTCAATGGCATGTTCCAAGTATATATTAAACATAAAACTGGTCCCAATATACTGCCCTGTAGTACACTGACAGCAATCAACTGTGAAGAACTTACAATTGTGAATCACTCACAATTACAAATTTTTTAATTTAATTTGCGTGACTATATTAGGTAGATTTTTAATCGATTTGTTATTTGTTGTTTGTTTCAAGACTTTCCTTCGAGAGGAGTGGTATGTGTGGTGGATTAGTTAGTAGATTCCGAATCACCCAAAATTCAAATCCTTGAGGGATTTCGAAAAAAAATCAAAGGCAGGAAGATAACAAAAAAAAAAATTACCGTTTTCAGGATCATTTCCAGTTTCAGAGTCATTTCCTCCAAAGAATCTCGGTGGCTAGTACAACAGGTCTCTTAAGATCTCATACAGCACGCAATAGTGAATAATTCCACACCGGTGTAACATTCATTTGCTTCGAAGTCTTGTTTTTCTTAAAACCATTGTTTTCACGAAAACTATATCACATCTAATTAGTGGCATGGTAGAAGCTTTATTAAAGTTGGTATTCGCAGTCGAATCTTTCCTGTGTAGTGAGGGCTGAAATTTTTCTTAAATTTTGATTTGATACACGTACTCAACCCTTTCATATTTTGTGGGTGTAACAAAATCATTAAGATTAGGCGAAAGGGCCGAAGAGAAATCCATTTCTCTGTAAGTATTTTTCATCACTCCAAAACTTAAAACATCTTGAGTTTTCTATCTGTACACAATGTCACAAAATGTATTACAAACTCTATCAGTTTCTTAATTGATGGATCGAGGCGGATAACATTCACCCCTATTGTGCGATTTGACTCGAAATTTGCTTAATTTCTGGTATTCTTCCATCTTTCGATTGTATGTATTCTGCATTACAATGGAAACTGCGTTCTTCTAAGTAACCTTTTCAGGTAAAGTAATTTAGATTCTTATTTTTAAGCCAAAAAAAAGTATGCAATAAAAAAACAATAAAATGTTTCATAAATGATATGAACAAATTTTTTTTTTATTTTCTCGTACCAAAAATGAGAGATTTTGTTTATTAATCATAAAAAGCTTTGTGTGCACTAAATTAAGAAAAACTGATAATATCTTAACACCATAGGGTGCGCCACGTCAACATTATGGACAGTTCCAACTTCTTTTCCTTCCAAAAAAATCGTAATGCAACTACTTGGTTAAACATTATTATTTGACAAGCCCGGTAAAAAGTACGACTGATCCCAACTTTTTCTTCTTCAATTTTGACTCGCTAGACTCTAGCACGAGCCAAGTTACTTCCAATGGTAACGTTGCTGATATCGACACCATATTATCTTCTATTTATATCTTATTAAATTAAAGTTTCGACTCCAGCGTAAATTATAACACCTAATTCCGATCAGAGCGTAACTGAAGGCGGAGACGTATTTGAAAAGCAGAAAGAAAAAATGTTTAAATATATCCAAATATGACTTAAAAAGAAGAATTTGAACTAAACGGCATATTAATGACGTTTACTGTATGTGGATGCAAGTGACGAACAAGTGACTACAAAACTAACGCGCTGTGTGCCTTAATTTTATAATGAAATTTTTTGTGAAACTTTCCAACGCAATTTCATTTACTCTCTCACATTTTTTTTTCCATAAAACTGCTGAAGCAAAGTCACCGAAGTCACACTACCTAGTAGGCTACACCGTATTCAGTATTATGAAACTTAAGAATTAATTTCACATTTACTGTTACATTAGTGTCAGCTAAAAATTTTAAATTAAAGTGATCAGATGACTTTTTAGTTTAATCTTAAAACTATATATTTTATATTATATCTATATATTACTAATATATCTAATTTTATAATTATTTAATTTTCCATTCTAGTTGCTTCCACTTTATGATAATGAAAAGTCGAAAATTCCAAATCCTGAGAAAAGAAAAGCGGACGATTTTGATCAAACAAAAGATATAAAAAAGGTAAACATGCTTTAAAAAATACATTATAAATTATTCTCCTTTTTTTATTCTTACTTATTTAAGAATTTGATTTTAGTTCGTGTGAACAATGTGGCTAAATGAGTGGGAAAAATTTTCTTCTTATAGTAAAATTTATTTACTCGTTTTTTTCTTTTTTTACTTTTAGGCTAAACTAGAGACAAAAGCTTTAAAAGCCAAAAGACCTGGGTTTACTGATGAGAGATATCATGAGACATCGTACTATATTGAAAATGGTAGGAAATAAAAGCCTTTCCGTGAAAAAAATCCGTAATAATTATGTTAAATATTTGAATTGACTGTTAAGAAGCATTATTAATTTTTTTTTCAAAATCTCCATATTTCCCAAGGTTTGCGAAAAGTTTACCCATATTATTTTACATTTACTACGTTTACTAAGGGACGTTGGGTAGGAGAAAAGATCCTTGATGTTTTTGCTCGTGAGTTTAGGGCTCACCCTGCCGAGGAATACGAGCGTTGTATAAAATCTGGAACTTTAACAGTGAATTACGAAAAAGTGCCTATTGATTATAGATTAAAACATAATGATCTGTTGGCAAATATTGTACATCGGTATGTATGAATTGTATTTATTCCTTCAATATATTTTCAGTTCAAGTATACACAAAAATTTTAACATTTTTTCAATAATTTAGTAATTAATTTGGTGTCATGAAATCCAATGTTATCGAACTAGTGTTATTGTCGGTTTTATGCTATTTTCGCACGGCTGCAATTTTTCGTAATTCGCTCCCTCATTCGTAATTCAACATCCAATTATGTGCTGAATTACGTAATTCTCCATACAAAATTTTGTGAGCAAACTACCCAAATTGTATGTATTTCAATTTCTATTACCCTGTAAATTACTTAAAAATCAATGTCACCTCTGAATTTTGTCATATTTTTGCCATCCCCAGCTGTCAAAGCACAAAAAATATTAACAAATAAATATTGTAAACAATAATGGAATCAAAAAAAAAAATATTTAAAAAAAAATATTATTTATTAGAAAGTTATTCGAAAAATTAGCGGTGGAAGCCACTATATGTGTAAAAATACCTGTTAAATCTACAGAAAAAGTATTTTTTTCATTATTAACACAATTTTATAGCAAATTATTTAGCAATAAAAAGAAGGAGAAGAGAAGGACTGTCAAAAAGAATTACATAGAAACCAAGGTATATTCAAATAGGTAATAGCATTTGTACAACAACTCAATTCGCAGTGTTTTTTAACAAAAACAACATGTATTTTCTGTTGTTTTTGTGTGACCGGTTATGTCAAATGAAATTCGCCGTAAGCCAGAAACGACAAAGGCGAATCCATATAATGACATAAAGTTTATAAAAAAAAATTTAAAAAACAAATTGTAAAAAAACAAATTTTCTGAAATACGGGCTGATTTACGCTGCTACTAACTAAGGTCGTTATGCTTGAGAGGGATACCGGGAAGCATAAGAGCGGATTCTACAATATAAGTTGTGCCAGAACATCAAGAATATTTGAATAAATTGTAAATTGTGTAGAATATAAATATAAAAAGAAATAAAAAAAATTTATAAACAAAAGAATGTATATACAGTGAGCAAAAAAAATGTGTACACTTATTGTAAAAAAGTAACAAATAAATTATTCCACAGAATTATGTCCAAGATGACTTTCTTTGTCCTTTAAAATGATGAATTTCATAGTTTCGATGGCTATTTTCTGTATATGTAACCAATAGAGAAATGTTTATAATCAAAATATAGTTTTTAAGCTTTTATTTAATCTTGAGGACAATAAATTTCATTTTATAGGAATTGTTTGTTCAAAAATATATTCCAGATAGTAAGTGTACAATTTTTTTTTTTTTTTTGCTCACTGTACGCATACAAAACATTTGACAATCCCGCGCACTCAAAAAACTAGTCAGCTGGGCTAATAACACCACCTATTATAAATACATCTTGATAGAAACCAATGTTATCGGTTTTGTTATTGGAAACAAACTGATAAACAATCAGCTGAAAGATTATATTTACGCGCGAAGTTTTTTTTTTCTAAAAGTAGGATATTTTTGCAAAATGTAAACAAATTATTATTTATTTTAAAAATGTATTCAAAATTTTTGTTTACATTGATTTTAATTTTATGCATATAGGGACGTGATTTGTCCAGGAAAGTTGACTATTAAAAGTAATATCTAAGTTCTTGGCACATTGTTCCAATGCTATGGGCGAGTCTCCAACAACTATTGGTGGCAGTAGGTGTGCCAAAAGGTCTACTTTACCAATTATGATAGCCTTAGATTTTCTTCTCAGTATTTCTAAACTTTCTTTCTCTAACAGCAAATATAAAACAACAGCAGTGCTCATTCTATTTATTTCTTATATTTTCCTTTTTATTAAAACATTAAAATCCATAAAATTTTTAACAAACACACTTTATTTATGATACGAATAATTAAGTTAAAATTGTAAACAATAACACAAATGCAAACAACAGCTGATTCGAATATCGGTTTTATTTGAGTTCGAAAATAATAAAACCGACTTGGATTTTATGACAACCCTGATTCTGTTATTTTGTCGTATATTTGATTTACATGCATACTTAAAAATGATTAAAATTTGATGCTTGTTAGATTTCGGAACAGCTTATAAAAAATAACTGCAACAATTCACAAGAAATTGTTCTATAATGCATGGCTCTCAGAAAAACAATTCTAAAAACTTAAGAATATTTCGTGTAAACAGAAAATAAAGTATTAGAAAAGCAGGGTTTTAAATTATTTATTATTAAATCATAGACCAGTATTTAAACTATCTGAAAATCACTTTTTGTGAAAGTGATTTGAAAACACAAAAAAGGTTTCTGGACACAAAAAAACGTGTAGTAATTTTTGTGATTTTAATCCGGTGAGTTAAGTGCCTGCCGATTTAGAATCACTTGCTTATTTTTTCAACCATTTTATTTTGAACTTTACAATAAATGAAATGAACAAGTTTGGACCAAAAAAGTATAAAATTATGAAAAAGTTAAAGACACTTCTCATTTCAAGAAATTTTGTTATTTTTTTTATCAACTCATCTAAACAAAAAATCAGCTGTTGCTTGTGCTTTCGAAAGGGTTTAATCACTCCGAAAAGTTAAAAGTATTGTGATTTTCCGAGCACTCTTATATCACAATTGTGATTTGCAGAACTTATAAGTGCTTATGAGACACTTTTCAAGGTCAGATCAATACACTAAATCCCCATTCCTATGGTAACTTGTGCTCTAAGAATAATTGCTTGGTTAAAAAGATGCAAATCTTTTTTTCACTAAGCTGACGATGCTTTACGAAGATGTAAAAACAAGTACAAAAAACTTCGAGTTTTACGTATGATGTTAGGCATACTACATAACTCAAGTTGTTTTCAAAGCACACTGCGACCCTTTCATATCTGAAATCGTATCAGAAATTCAACATTATATATATATTTATATATACAGTAGGACTTTGATTATCCGGGATGGAAAAAGAACTTAAGACTTAATTTTATTTTGGATCGACTTAAATTTTTCTGCATCGTTTAACCGAGATTACCTATTATTTTGGACAACAAGCGAAAAAGGGGAATTTCCTCTTTAGTATACGAAGAGATTTCGATAAAATAAAACCCTATTATATAAAAAATATATGTAAAAGCTATGGAGATGTTAATACTGAGGTTCAATTGAAGTATATACTCAGCCAAATGAATAAAATAATTGACTTTCACCTTTATAGTGGCTGAAAAGAGTACAGCAGTGGCGGACGTACACCTTACTCGAGACTTTAATAAACCTCCTGATATTTTTTAGGTTATTTTTACCTCCAGTTTAAGGCCCATCAGCATTCTTAGTATTGTATTATATAGGAAAAAGTATTTGAGAAGACAATATAATTTTGACTTTTCTAAACTGAATGTTGAAGTCGCTGTTGTCTAGTAGGTAGTGTGTTGGCTTATTAGACGTGAGATCCTCTCTCAGCAGATTTCTGGAAGAAACTCTATATATGTATATTAGAGCGACTCACCAAAAAAAGTGCTCGATGTACCCTCCTAAAAATGAACCATGAAATTTTTAAGATAACATTTATAATATTTCGGCTCCAGCTTTGATCTCTCGTGAGCTGGACCATTTTGAAAAAGGGTCTATTTTTGAATATTTTGTTAATTTGAGGATCTGTTTCCTTACCAACATATACAATATCTATATTATAAGAAAGGTTTTTTAAGGCGCGTCCAACCGTGTATATAATTTGTCCAAGGACGATCATCCATGTCCTTTTTTTAGGGATATTCTGTAAAAAAAAGGTTTTTGAATTTTTTGTTCGGGGTTGTTTGTAATAATAATCAGCGTTGTCAACTCAGTGCTTTCAGCACTGTTTTTAGTGCTTTTTAAAACTTTCGGCGCGGAAAATTTTCGAGTCAGTGCCTACTGCTTTTTTTAGTGATTTTCTTTTCATGTCAGTGACACCAAAACAAAAATTAAAAAAAATAAAGAAATCAATATGTCCTTTTGGAAATTAAAAACAATTTTGGGCGAAGATATTTAACAATAATACTTTTTTAAGTTGATACATTTTCGAAGGTAAAATCATTTACATTTTATACGTCTAAAAAATATGTTTAATGTACGTTAATAAATTATAAATTTGGAAATTTTTTTACTTTTAAACGTAAAGCCAGGGTTCGAGCCCCAGGCTAGACATCAAAACAAAATACAAAAGGTTTTTCATCGGCGATATAATCTCAGCAGATTTCTGGCAAAAACTCTGAGAGTAAACAAAATTGCCATGAAGAGGTTCTTAAAAATCTGTCGTTCGGAGTCGACTTTAAACTGTAGGTGGTCCCGTCACTCATGTAAAAATTAACGCACACAACAGAAGTGGTGTGATAAACTAGGTCAGTAATCCAGACTGAAGGGTTGTAATGACCAATTATATATTGGTGATAAAATTAAAATAAATATTATAACGTTTTAGTGCTTTTTTGTCAAAATTACGCGTTTTTTAACGAATTTGGTGCTTTTTGAAAATTTATAGTTGACAACGCTGATAATAATGTCAAATTGACATATTTTAATCTTTAGTCGATTTAATTAAATACGTGTCTCAGCTGTTTTTGAAATTCGCGCTAGTTCGCGTTTTGTAGTAGTTTTAGTTTGTAGTTTTGTAAACATAAACAATAAAATAACTTTTTTAATAGACCCTTTTTCAAAATGGTCCAGCTCACGAGAGGTCAAAGCTAGAGCCGAAATATTTTAAATGTTATCTTAAAAAGTCTAAGGTTCATTTTAAGGGGGGTACACTTTGCACGGATTTCGCTTCCATACAACTTGAGTCGCTCTAATGTATATATTGATAGTATTGCATTTAAATTGTGAAAATTTCGAGTTAATCGTCATCTTTGAGGAGCTGTTTTTGCAGCCAAGAGCTCAAAAATAGTACTTTCTGTCATCAGGTTGCATCTTTTAGAAGACAAATTAGAGACAGAATAAATATTTAATTTATACAAACCTTAAAATGTTTCAAGTTGCCATAGTTATTTTATTTATATATTTTATTTTTTAAATTAACATAACACAACAAGATTTTAATGTTATAAATTATAGTGTTATGCTTCGGATCAATTAGATATGAAACATAAAAAAATTAAAATAATAATTGATTATAAAAATCAAATTAATAAAAATATTAAATTTAAGTAACTAGAAATATAATTTAAAGCAATTTAAAAAACTAACAAATACTACAGAAATAAATAAAAAAAAAGTTAAAAGACCCCAGCATTGATTCTTGGGGAACATCTCTACTAATATTAAGCGAATCTGAAATATTTCCACCTAAGTGAACCTTCTGACATCTGTCCATAAATAAGAAAAAATTAGAAATTTAATTTGAAAAATTAAATAGTTTCCGGAGCTTATTCAAGAAAATTTTATGATTGACTGTATCGAAAGCCTCGGTGTGATCTAGGAGAACTAAAAACGCTACACTATTTACATCTAATTCCATCCTAATATCCTCAACTACATTTAATAGAGCGGTAGTGCAACACGTATCTTTCATGACACCCGACTGACTAACTGTTAAATACTTGTGACATTCCGGATAACAATTGATCTGTCTAGAAATAATGTTTTCCATTACCTTCGACAAAAAAGAAGGAATAGCAATTGGCCTAAACTCATTGTTTGACTTGGGAATGGGAAAGATTTTAGCTAGTTTCCATTCATCAGGAGAATTAGATTTAGTCAGCACTGTATTGAATAAGTGGGTATAATATGATAAAAGTTTAGGTGTAAAAATTTTCAAAAACAAAGGATCTATATCATCGGAAACTAAAAGACTATTGTGGAGGGACACAACAAAGGACATCATACATATTACCGATTGCCGTCGGAACACTTGAATGTACAAACTGGCCATTAAGTTCATTTACATCTACATCAAAATCAGTTTTAGGACATTTTCCATTGATTGCTATTTCACGAATAACATTTCATTTAGATTTATTGTCCACCGCATTGGAATACTTTCTAACATAATACAATATTTTTGCAATTTTTATATGCCTAGTAACCTCCGAGCGTGGGGATTTATGAAGAGCTTTCAAGTCATATGTTCTGAACCTTTTCCACCGCTTGCAGGCACTATCCCTCCTATCAATTATTGCTTATATTTCCGTATTATATCATGGATTTTTTTTTAACTTTGATAAGCTTGGTTTTGACAGGAACGCAACTTTGATAAGCTTGGTTTTGACAGGAACGCATCTGGTATAAAGCTTAATTGTTTTAGTGCGGATTGGCACGTGAAGATCATATAATTGAGAAATGTTACTTTCTAAAAATGATAGTTTATCATCAGCAGATGGCATGAGATATATAGAACTTCAATTTATCGCCGTAAAATGTTCCCACAAGAAGTGCTAATCTATCTGTTTGAAATCACGGTAACTAAAAGGCTGCTCTTCATAGCTTAGGCGAAATTCATATGATGTAAAAATTAGATCATGTTTCGAGAAGCAGAAAGCTGAACTTTTGAGCTATTGTTGACCAGAAATAAGTCTAACAGAGAGTTAGATGAAGTAGTAAAATGCGTTGGTGTAAAACGATTAATAGGTTCCATGGCGATAGAATATCATCAATAAAAGCCGATTCAGTAAGCAAATTCGAATTAAAATCACCAGCAATTACTAAATCAGTATATGAAAGAGAGATATCACCCAGATAGTTTATAAATGTCCCAGTAGGAATATGACAATTTGGTCGGTATACGCAGCCTATAAGTAATTTTTTATCAAAAGACACAATCTCAATAAAAATAATTTCAACGTCGTTAAAATCAGTATCAGATGAGCTCACAGATATTAAATTGCACTTAATAGTATTCCTTATAAAAATTGCCACACCACCACCACGAGACTTACGATCAGCTCTGAATGTTACATATCCCAGAAGGTCAATTATACTATTCGGAGTAGTTTCATTTAACCAAGTTTCAGACACACATACCACATCAATGTTGGATTTCTCAAACATAAACCTAAACTCATCAATTTTATTTTTAAACTTTGAGCATTTATATGGCATACCTTAATAGCACTGGTGGGTTTACTGAGTATTCGTAACATTGTAATAGTCAGGTCACTGGAATTTTCTCGTATGCTATCCCCCATCCAGTGGAATAATATAAGTAGAATGCGAAAAAGAATAAACAGCAACAAAAAATGCAAAATAATTCACATACAAAAACAGTTTAAAGATTAACGGTCTTATGCAAAAAAACTTACAACATGCTTACTAACCATTGTTAAGCAAAATTCGATAAAAGTATATCCAAAAACGATAATTAGCTTAAAACACCTGTAGTAAACCATTGTTAAATCTATGAAATTTAACAATGGTTCGACCCTACTTTAAACCTATATTAAAGACATTTGTCATAGTTTTATTACAATTTTTCGCATTTTGTGAAAAATATTCAAATTTTTTAAAATAAATTAAAAAAAATTTATAAACACAAAAAAAATTCCCTGGTGTCATTGGTGCTATTGATGGCACACATAGCAAAATAATTAAAGCTTGCAGTTTTTTCTCCATATTTCTTTGTACTCAAATTTTTCTTTTTTCCAAAAATATAAATTTTGTTTACAAAATAGTTTAGTGATGTCTAAATAATCAAAACAAATTTAAAGAAACCGGTACTCGAATACTTTCTTTAATCAAAATTTAATATTTTAATTACATTGGTTGTTTTATTTTATTTGTACATTGTTGTTATTAAAAAAAAAACAAATACAACCACATTTTTATGTTAAAAACAATTATTTTGTATAAAAACATAAAAAAACAATATTAGACACGAATACCAAATGAAATAATAATCGTTCATAAACAACATTAAGGAAAAATTGAGAGAATAAAATAATGGTATTGCCAGCATCAAATAAGAAAAAACATTAAAATGGATATTAGTTAAAATACTGTTTTTGCATATGCTTTTTTAATAATGGATTATTAAGCTTAAAATCGTTATTAACTAATGTTCATTTGAAGCAGTAATGCCAAATGTAGGGTTTTATCCCTTTTGTAGGGATTTTTTCCAAAAAATTTGAGGCGTAGGGAAAAAAGGACAGTTTTTTTTTTAAAGCGATTTGTAGGGTTTTTTTTCTGTTTGCCAATTTTTTTGTACAAACATTATTAAAGTTTGTTTACTAAACCAAATGCTTAAGCAAAAATCCTATATTTAAATTTAAAACAATCTGGGCATCAGAAAAAATGGAGTTCTTAAATCCCGAATTAGCTATTGGTGGTACAAATAAACCTATGATTCAATTTTAGCTTTTGTGCGAAAAATTTTAAATAGATATAAACAAGCTTTCAGAAGAGTGGTTAACAATGGAGTATAACTTCTCTGAACAAGAATTATTGAAGCTTGACGTCGAAACATTTTGGTTCAAATTATGTAAATCCAAAGATTTTAATGATAAGCTCGTGTTTCCCAATTTTGCAAAATTGGTTGTAATTGTATTAGCTTTACCACATGCTATTGCGAATGCTGAACGAATATTTTCTGTGGTTACAGATGTTCGTACAAAAAAAGATACAAACTTAGTCATGATATTTTAAATTCAATTTGAATCATAAGATCATATTTGCAATCTAAAGAATCAAATTGCATTAGTTTTACGTGTACGACTAATCACTTTAGAAAACTTCCTTCTAAAGATTTGTACATGTAATTAATTTTTATATTAATGTAGTTTAAACATGTTATTCATTGTATATCATAAGATCTCATTTTTAATGTTAATGTACAAATTTATGAATACGACTGCAAGTCATTTTAGGAAAAAAATTGCTTATGAATGTTTATTAATACATAAGTAATAACTTTTTATATATTAACTTTGTTAAAACTATTTATTTTTTTGTTTTGTTTTTAATATTTTTTTATAAAATGTGTAATAAATGAATAAAATTTACAATATTTCATTACTGTAAATCTTTTATTTGAAGACAAAAAGGGAATATTGAGCTTAGGGGGAAATGTAGGTATTATTTTTTAAGTGTAGGGAAAAAAGGGATTTTTTTTAGATACATAGGGATTTTTTTTGAAACTTTTACTGGCATCACTGATTTGAAGGTCATAATAAGGTTTTTTTTTGCATAAGACTGTAAAAATCTTCCCAGAAATAAATATACATTTAGCAAAGATAAAAAGTACCTGGACATAAAGATATAAATACAAAATTTATTATTAGTTATGATAATAAGAGTAGAAAAAAGATAAAATTTATTTAATATTAAGAAAAAGAAAAACAAAATCAAGTATAATTTATGTCTAAAGGTGAAAATTTTAATTACGAAAAAAATTATTTAGCTCCTCCTCGCCCAATATCAATTTTACCATACCTTTCTAAATTTTTTGAGGGGCTTATTTATAAACGAATGGTTGAATTTATAAATCAACACAATTTATTAACTGACCGTCAAACAGGTTTTAGATATCAACATAGCTAAACAGCCCTGACTGATTTGATCGAAGACATAAGAAATAGCTTAGACGATGGGAGAATAATATTCTTAGCCTTGCTTGACCATTCAAAGGCCTTTTATACGGTTCACCACTCGATACTGTGCTTCAAGCTATCTAGAATGTTTAGCTTCTCTACTACTGCCGTTGGCAATGCGTCTCCAATAAGGGAATACTTTCTAACCCTCTTCGCGTGACAAGAGGTGTACCGCAGGGGTCCATATTGAGACCATTGCTATATTCTATTTATGCTAATGATATACTAATACAGCTCAAACATTCAAGAATTCAAATGTATGCTGATGATATTTAGCTTCCATCAACACTGGTGTTAAAGATCTTAACACTGACCTTGATAATATTTTTCTTTGGGCGACTGCAAATGGTTTGAGGATTAACCTTAAAAAGTCAAAATGTATTGCGATATGTAAAAATCCACAAGGATTAGATCTAGTGTTGATGTTTTTCTGGGTGGTAATAGGATTGATATTGTTAATTCTGCCAGAAATTTTGGAGTAGTTTTCAATAGTACGGATCCCATAAACCAAACATGTGGAAGGGTTTATAGTATGTTTAGGTGCTTATGGGCTTCGCAGTATTTCACTCCACCAAGAATAAGACTACTTCTGGCTAAAACTTATTTAATACCAACTTTGCTGTATTCATCTGAAACCTTCTCCGGCTGTAATTCAAAAGACACTGCGAAACTAAAGAGTACTTTCAACAACATTGTACGTTACATATTCTGCCTAAGGAGATTTGATCATGTCTCTCACTACTCCAACCGCATATTTAATGTTTCTCTTAATCCTAATATCCTAATATATGTATATTATAAATCTTTCTGTAAGTCTGTTTTTTTTTTGTTTGTTTGCTTGTTAGTCAATCACGCCTGAACGCCTGGACCGATTTTCTTGAAATTTGTGATAGAGATCGGGCTTTTGTCGGTGCAGGTTATAGGTTTGACCAAAAGGGGAGAAAAAATGGGAAAAAATTGTAATAGGTAATTTTTTACGATTTTCTTGGTTAAGTTTCGCAAATAGCTATTGAAGGTGTTCCGTTTCTAAAGTTGAACCAAAAAGGGTCCAAAAATGGGGAAAGAGGCCGAAAACGGGCAAATTGAGTGCAGGTTATCCTAATCCCAATATCCTAATTCTAATATATATTACAAATCTTTCTGTTAGTCTGTTTTTTTTTTTTTTTTTTGTTAGTCAATCACGCCTGGACCGATTTTCTTGATATTTGGGATATAGATCGGGCTTTTGACGATTTAGCTTGGTTAATTTTCCTAAATACAAAGCTATTGGAGGTTTGTCGTTTCTAAAGTTGAAGTTGAACCAAAAGGGGCTAAAAACGGGTAAATTGTGTGCATAGCCAATCAATCATTGGAGTTGTTCTGTTTAAAAAGTTGAACCAAAAAGGGGAAAAGAAGCGAATAACGGGCAAATTGCATGCATTTATATTTAGGACTTAGAGTATTCAAAAAACTGAGTTGTTTTATAAACCGTTTTTCGAATAATTTGAAAAATTGCATTGTTTAACAAGCCGGTTTCGAAGCCGGATTTTTATTTATTGTTATTTTTATAACCCGCGCATCGCCGGGTACAATCTGCTAGTAACTATATAAAGTAGAAAAACTTGGTTTTTCTACACAAAATTATTACGTCAGAGCACCCACAATATCTTCACAAACGCTTAAGATTCATGAGGCCTTTAAGAGGAAATGGTATTTTGCAGATTCCTCATCGGGATGCAGCGTCTGAGAGACAATTTTTCATATTAAGCATCCGACTCTGGAACCAACTTCCTCCAAACGTGCAAGTTATTAGCAACGCAAATAAATTTAAACATTTACTTTATAAATTTTATCAAACGTAACCTACCGTAAATAACAGTTGTAAATATTGTATTCTGTTTTATTTTTCTATTTTATTTTTTTATATTAATTTAATTACTTTTAATTTTATATTATATTACTGTTTTTAATTTTTCTTTCTTTTTTTTATACACATATATAATTCATAAGTTTTTAATATAACTTGTCTAATCGTGGTACTATAATTTATAAGATGTTATGTCTTGTTGTATCAGAGCATTTATGTGGACAATATTGAGGCCTACTCTTTGAATATCAAGAATTCTTACCATTTTTACACAACGTCTCTGGAATTACAACCACCAGAAGTCATTAAATCGTAAGAAAGTTTTGGCAATGTTTCAAATAAATAGGAGTTATACATATCTTTCTGAGAAGTATAGTTGGAGTACATATCATTTAACTTGATGTTGAAATGTATAAAAGTTCGGAAATAACTTAGGTGTTGAAACAACTTGGCCAGGAAATAACTTATTAAGGCATCCATATCATCCATTAATAAGACCTAAAAGATTTAAAGCGATATCTTTTAAAACCTAAAATATAAAAACGGTCGTATTATTTTTTCTTCTTAGAAAAACTCTGAGAGTAAATAAAATACCGATGAAGAGCTTCTCAAAAAATCTGTCATTCGGAGTCGACTTTAAACTGCAGGTCCCGCCACTCATGTATAAAATTAACGCACACAACATAAGTGCAGGGTTGCAATGACCAATTATGTATGTATGTGTGTATATTCTAAACTACAACTAATAGTGTAGATAGATATCTCTTT
Organism: Sarcophaga peregrina; assembly: GCA_014635995.1. Lineage (NCBI taxonomy): Eukaryota > Metazoa > Arthropoda > Insecta > Diptera > Sarcophagidae > Sarcophaga > Sarcophaga peregrina. Next base: position 59,332,612 of record CM025791.1, read on the forward strand.
GAAAACATGGATCTCATTTTTATTAACGGTTAACCGGTTTTTATTGAATTTTCAAATTTCCAAGCGGTTTTTTTAAAATTTCAACTATTCGAAAACCGGTTTTTGAAATATGCCGAATAATCGATCAGCCTAACTCATACTCATTGTAACCTGTACTTATAAATCAATGTCGTACTGAGTACGAATAAACCAGAGTAGTTGAATTTCAATATTGTTGTCTCAATCTTACGTGAGTACTTATGAGTAGTGAAAAAACGATTGATTGCCAATCTCTGTATATAGGGAATGACTGATAAAATACAAAGGATATGGTAATTTAAATTGGCATATACGGATCAAATCGTTATTATAGCGATTTATAAATTTTGTTGTCAATTGCTGTAGCGCAACTTGTTTACTTAAGGTTCAATTAGTCGTGACTTAACCATAACCATATAAATCAGCTGTTTTAACCAACTTTATGGACATCACTGTTTTCGATTATAGCTGACTTACCATAATGCCATTACCATAAGCAGCTGTTTGCTGAATTTACTTACATGTACACAATTTTTTTTTTTTTTGTTTACTTTTGTACTTTTGAAAAATACATATGTGCAATTATCGTAAACAGCTGTTTATGGCCATGGCAGCACTTATGGATTATGTTACGACTACAGCGTTATGGTAAAGTCACGACTAATTGAACCTTTAATTACAATTATTTTGATTGATCGCGCACACTTATAGTGATTGCATTTTTACCCAAAAACAGTCTTTCGTTTGAAGTACGACTAAGCAAGGGTCTTTTCTGGTCTAAAAATTTAAATTTTTTAAATTCTTTTGCAACAACAAGTGAATGTTAGATTGAATTTATAAAGACAAGAAGCTGTATTTTGCATTGTTAAGTTACGTTTTAAGGGGTTTCGAATTACTTCAGAGAATTATAAAGATTTCTCTAATAGTACTCCAGTGATTTTGTTTAATTTCGGCCCATAATGTTATTCTGTGGCCAGACTTAATTTTAGAGTTTTTGAATAACGTTTGATATAAAACAAGAAAAACACTCTTATGTTTTCCAACATTTCTTTACTGAGATAGCCATACTGGATCCGCCAGATTCAAAATTATCAGCTGATTTTCATGAAAATCTGCAGAAATTTAAAAATTTAGACCGCCATATTGGATCTGCTATTGTGAATTTGAACAATTCAATCAAAAACCTCTATATACCGATTATAGTGCTCTGTGTAAATTAAGAGCGATCAAATAATTTTTTTTTTTTTTAATTGATAAACTTTAATTTTAGTTTGCGTTTTTACCATTTACCTTATGTGTACAAACTTGTTTTTGTAAAAATTAAAGATAATAACCTCTTACAGTTACTATTTGTGAAATATAATTATATTTTTATTTACATATTTACTTATTGAATTATATTATCTTAGAATTTATAATATATTTATCGTATTACAGACACGAAGTTCCAGTTACTAGCCAACCAATAACAATAGTGCACATGGACGATGACATTGTGGTTGTCAATAAACCAGCATCAATACCAGTAAGTTGTCTATGAAAGATGTCGATAAATTTAACCTAAAAATACTCATAATTTATTTATTTATTATCTGTATATTACTAGATTAATGCAATTAAGTCAATAAAATCTGACTTCTTGATTCCCTAACTCAAAATTCGATTGCAAAACGCTTATTACCACAAACGTCACGATAAGACAACCATAGCCATATACTTGGGGTATTCACACGGTGTGCTATCAAGCCTTATTGTCATAAAATACTAAAGTTTTATGATAGTTTAAAAAAAATTATTGTTGTGCTTCAAAAAAAAAGTCCTAAAATAATAATACTTTTTGTGATGTGTTTATTGGTTTGTCATAACTAAACAGTGTAAATCTAAGTCAAAGGGGAAAAACTCGTCATCGAGCCGTTGATAATATTTAGAAGTTGCCGCCATTGAATATTCGCAACATATACGTAAAACATGCTATTAATTTCTGCATAGTGCTGTAACTTCGAGATTAATAACATTTTAATAATTCATTTATTAAAAGTTATTTAAAGTTATTAACTTTTATAAAGTTAAATAAAAAAATTGATACATTTAAAATATAAAAGAAATTTTTGTTTGTATACTTTAGCATATTGGAGGCACCGAACGTGTTTAAAATAAACGCCGTCAGAAATTAATACCGGCTTAGTAATCAACAACAGCTGTTTATGTTTTTAAACATTTTCTTTTGTGCCAAGAAAATATTTAATAATTTTTATAAAAATGGATTGTTTATAATACGTATTTTTCGCAAAAACCGGCATTTATTTCAGTTTTTTGACTTGTTTGTGGCATTTTTAATTAAAAATATTTGTAATTTTTCTAATTGTATTTTTCTGTTATCAGCTGACTCTAATTTGAAATCGCACACTAACTTATGAGGGTTGCTCACAGCAGTCATATTTTTTCGTATTATTATTTTATGATATATGACTTTATGACGATCGTATGAATACCCCAATTGTATTTATGTTGGGTTCAAAGATTATTGGATTTACATCAGAATTTTTTTTCAATTTTAGATCAATCTTGCTCACCGATTTTTAACGTTCCAATATTTAACTTTTTGATTAATAGAAAAGTTATGTTCTAAGTCGAAATTACCTAGATTTATTATAAATTTCAAAATTTTCATGCCTGGATAAGATTGTTTGCAGGTTAAAAACAATACATTTGGTCACTTCGATCATTCACTTAAGAAATATATTATTATTGAATCTATAAGAGTTTTTAGTTAATCCTAAACTTCAAAAAATATGCTTACAGTGACAAGTTTGTGTAAAGCAATTTTTGTAAAGGAAAAAATGCTGTTTCATTAAGACGTTGCACAATGCCACAAATCTCAATGGGGACGACGATAAAGTTGCATAAATTGGTGTCTGAATTACTTCTGTATGCAGTTTTAATATACTATTTTAATAATAATATGCACTTTCACCATTTTAAGTGACATTTACTGCATATCTGTGACATTAAATAATAATAGCCTAAGTCAAACTTTCATATTTAGAGATATTCAGGTTTTATCTGAAATAATTAGTGTTTGTTAATAGTATTTGTAAAATTTAAATGCGTATAATTTTATTAATAATGACATTTTATACATGAAATTTGGCTGAGTAATAGATATTAAAGAAGAGAATAAAATACAATAAAATGAAAAAAACACTTATTTCGACTTAAGTTATTATTATTTATTGCCACAGATATTATAGTTATATCGACGTCTCCATCCTATAACGTTCCAAGTGCACTTATAACATTTTTAATGTTCTAGCATTTTTAAATTCTACGTTCTCTAACTTAAATACTGTCAACATTTGATTAAGATGCTCCCATTCGTTCCGAAGTTATAGAGAAAAATCTACTTAGAATACACATACATGGCACGTTAAAGCTTTGGGAATTCATAACTCAAAACACACTTTTTCGACTTGATGTTATTGAACGGAGGCGTCGATATAATCTTCTGAATCTGTTAATCTGAGAAAGAAGTAAATCGTAAAACAAATCCAATAAGAAAAACCGACGAAAACAAATTGTACCAGTCAACATTCATAGATATCTCTTAAGGCTTTTATAAATTGTGTAGATTATTATCATTCATTACACAAATGTTGTTAGTGAGTTATTATCTGACCGTTTGTTCAAATCAAATCAAAAGACACAATCTTCTGTAAAACAATAATGTCTGCTGACGTTACTCAAAAAATATTTCAAGACTCTTAATATTACATATCATTAACTCAATTGTAATGCTAACTAATACTTCAAGACATACGTTAATTTTTTTTTGGTGGAACCGTTTTTGCTAGCACCGACGGCTTGTGTTAATTGACCAAATGTTTCATATACTCCGGTTGTAAGAAATTGTATAGCAAGGAAACGCAAATTGTCTCGAAAATAGCAAAATAATAATAATAACCATATTATAAAACATTAACCACAATACTTTTGTATTTAAAGATCTGATCTAACTTATGAGGATGACACAAATTATTCTCTATGGAAAACTACCAAAATTCTAAATACACTCGGGTCTCGTTTTATGCGAATTTAATTAAATTGAATTGAATTAAATTTTTTTTTATAAATTTTAAAATGTTATGATATTTTTCGAGCTTTAGCATCATTTTTAAATTAAACCAAGTTTGCACCACAAATATAGTCATTATGGTGTGTTTCGTTTTAGATTTGACTCGCTGAAGCAGGATGATGTAGAAGAAGTGTTAGCTGACGAACCATTAACCGATATCGATCTCATTAGTTTTTGTTTTTTTTCTGTAAATAATGAATTAATATTTTATTTTCTTAAGAAGTTATTGTTTATGAAATGAAAAAAAGTATACTTTTGTTGACTTTTCTATGCGATTTTGCTTTGATTTTTCAATTAAAATTTAACTTTATGAGGTTTTTTCAGGGTTTAGGTACGAATCATTAAATTTTATATGAAGCTAGAGTATCGTTTTGAGCGAATTCAATTTATGCGATTTATGTTGGAACGCATCTATCGCATAAAACGAGACCTGAGTTTAGACAAATAACTCAGATATCAATAATTAGAAAAAATGATGGAAGATGGGCAAAATCCAATAAGAAGAATGTGGAAAGTGTATTTGTTAAAGGACAGATTATGTGTGCTAAATTTTGTATCTTCATAACCAAAAATAGATTGTTCACGCTGGCCACCCTACTTTTAAGCCTTAGATATAAGTTTAGTTTAAGTGTATAAACCGCCCCTGTAATTGCTCTTATGCTAATTGTGAATTGTTGTAAATATGAATGAAAAGAGATCATTATCTGATCCAACCCCCAACCCGAAGGTACGTTTGTGTACATAGATATAATAAATTCGATTATATTAACTAATACTTTTGTATTTTATTTACCCCTACATCTCGCAACATATTTTATTTTATTATTACCCTGCACCCCCCGGAACATAGATTAATACAAATTTCAGATCATACGAGATTACTGTACACACATTCCAATCGTATTTGCTGTCTTAAATTGCTCTTGTAACTATTGTTTTACATTGATTTACAATTGCCTTTGTTACTTCTCTCTTGAACTTATTTACTCTTATGCGCTGTATGTTAACATAGCTTCGCCTTTGGTACAATTAAGAGAATACGCTCGTGAATAAAGTCTTGGAAAGAAAAAGAAACTTCAAATATTTTAAGAAAAAAGTCTTCCTTATTTCGACGAAATAAGAGAAGAGAATTGTAAAAAATTTCAGAACTTCAGGTACACATTTTTCAGATAGATAAGTAGTGTCCTTTGATATAGTTTTTTTTTTTTTTATTTAATATTGTATTTAAATTAAAAACAAATCTCTGGAGAATTAAAATTTATGAACAAAAATGTTTCGAATGGAAATCTAAGAAGAAAACTGCCAATGTATCAAAACCACCGCATACAAAACATCTTGGCATTCTCCTTAATATACGGCCAACTTAGAAATTCCACAATGGAACAAAATCAGTATAAATTAAATGAAAACTATCACTGTAGTGTAGTAGGCAATATGTTGGCTTATCAGACATGAGACTGTGGTTTAAACTCCAGACCAGACATATGGAACTTTAAGACGACGATTTTAACGATCACTCAGCGATTTAATTACAGGCTGTAGTTTTTTCATTGGAATAGTATTAAATATCACATGAGCATATGTTTGCAGATACATACTTTCAATAATCATGCCGTTGAAAGAAAATTTGCAGTTTTAATTTTATCAATTAGTGTAAATTTTATTATTTATCAACATTTTTTATATTCGATACAGTTTTTTTATTTCTAAAGCGGTGACTGCAATGTTAAGAGTTCTTTTATCATTAGACTTAAATTAAAATTTCGCAGGCCGATAAAATTAGAAGTAAAATATTGACTAAAAATCCTAAAGGAGTTCGGTTTTACCATCGAGATATTCTAACTTAGAAGTGCAAGAAACACCATTTTCGGCTATATTCGAGTGGAAATTACGTCGCGAGTTTATTTTTTCTGAAGAAATTTAGTTACCGTGGTGACACAGCTAATTATAGAGTGTGTGTAGCGACTACCATTTCGGCCCAAATACCAATGCAGCCAATTTCTCTCCGACGGCATGATTTCTGTCATTAGTAAAAAAACAGGCCAGACATCAAAACAAAATATAGAAGGTATTTTTTCGGCGATTTCCTCTCAGCAGATTTCTGGCAAAAACTCTGAGAGTAAAAATGAAATTGCCATGAAAAGTTTCTCAAAAAATCTGTCATTCGGAGTCGACTTTGTAGGTCCCGCCACTTATGTATAAAATTAACACACACAACGTAAGTGGTGTGAGAAACTAGGTCAATAATCCTGACAGAAGGGTTGTAATGACCAATTATGTATATATGTATGTGTGTAGACAAAAAATTTTCCGAAAGGATTTTGAAGTCTTCTAATGCAAGTTTTGTCGAAGTTATGTTGGCTCATTGTCTTTGTCTTTATAGACTAGATTTAACCAGTTCATTCGTCAAATTTTTGCGCTAATTTTGCGTGAACGACTGAAATTATTATGTTTTTTAACGGTTGTTAATGGTTACGCTCTTAGCTGCGATAGGACATTCAGAGTAAGTACATGAGTCGAACAAATTCGGTTTGAATAATATGTATATACTATACTAATATGTATATACTAAATATTGAAAATTTTGAGTTGAGTCGCTTTTGTACTGGGTGTGCAATGTGTATGTATAATTGTATTAAAAAAATCACAAGTTAGCTTCGAAAGTTATAGAGGTAGTCTTTAGTATTTACTAGAGGTGTGCACAAGACATTCGACTAGGTTACCCTTCACCGAATGCAATACTGGAGTGTACTCTTTTCTGTCGATCTTGATTTTACGAGTGCACTGAAATGTGTATTTCTCATTTACTCAATGTATACAACAGCACTCGTTTGCCTGTGAAGTAACGGAACTCTTCTTTATGTTATAAGAGCATATTTTATTACTGAAGCTACATTTTCAGTATTTCCATACGAATATCAGTAGTGTAAAAAAAGTAGTAGTTTAAAAAAAGTTTTTCCCAAGAAATCCAAAGTTTAAATGGCAATGCTGGCGAGCAAACAAAGAACAATACATTCGTACCTTTCTTATTCATTATTGTGAGTAGGTTACGATTTTACGTGCACGGGTGATTTCAATGTAATAATTTAAAAAGAATTTTGCAGTGGCAAAATAAAAAATAAAAAAAAAATTATTATGGAAAATGAAAATAAAATTGCGTTAAAAAACAAAAACATTATAGTATAATCCTTTACTTTCGCCATAAACTCAAAAAAAATTTTTCCCCAGAAATAATAAGTTTAAAAAGTTACTGGCTATGCTGGCGTCATTCAAATATAGATGAACAATTTCTTAATCAAATATAAGAAAAGATTAATAATTACAAAAATAGTCTGTTTTTTATGAATAGTTTTTGGTTTTATTATTTTTATTACTTTTTTATAATTACACTACTTTATTTTTTGGAAAATTATAATAAAATTGTGTTAAAAAACAAAAATATCCTTTGCTTTCGCCATAAACTTAAAAAAAAAAATTTTCCCCAGAAATAATAAGTTTAAAAAAAGAGCAAAAAAGAAATGCACATTGTGACTCCATGAAGCAGCGTTGTCAACTCAGTGCTTTTAGCACTGTTTTTAGTGCTTTTTAAAACTTTCGACGCGGTAAATTTTCAAGTCAGTGCCTAGTGCTTTTTTTAGTGCTTTTCCTTTCATGTCAGTGACACCAAATCAAAAATTTAAAAAAAAAAAATATAGAAATCAATTTGTCCTTTTGGAAATTAAAAACAATATTGGGCGAAGATATTTAACAATAATACTTTTTTACGTTGATACATTTTCGAAGGTAAAATCATTTACATTTTATACGTTTAAAAAATTATGTTTAATGTATGTTAACTTTCACACATAAATACTTTCATTTACATGTAAAACTACAGTCTTAATATATCGAATTAGTATATACATAGACTAAAAATTAATTAGACTATAGGCTAGAGTAGACTATAGATTAGACTGGACTATAGATTAGACTATAGGCTAGACGATAGACTTTTGTTTTAAATTGTAAATTCATACATTTTTTAACTGATTAAATAAATTGGCGATGAAGTCGCCATAGTCTAATAGGTAGTATGTTGGCTTCTTAGACGTAAAGCCAGGGTTCGATCGCCATTTCTTCGGGGATTCAATCTGAGCAGATTTCTGGCTAAAAACTCTGAGAGTAAAGTAAATAAAAATTGCTATGAAAAGTTTCTCAAAAATCAGTCGTTCGGAGTCGACTTTAAACTGTAGGAAGTCCCGTCACTCATGTACAAAATTAACGCACAAAAACATAAGTGCTGTGAGAAACTAGGTCAATAATCCAGACTGAAGGGTTGTAATGACCAATTATACACATATGTGATAAAATTAAAATAAATATTATAATGTTTTAGTGCTTTTTTGTCAAAATTACGCGTTTTTTTAAAGAATTTGGTGCTTTTTGAAAATTTATAGTTGACAACGCTGCTATGAAGAGTACAAAATTTTTATTGCACACTTCACACAACTCTCTTTTATACTGTTGTACAATGGTTTACCAGCGCAGTTGTTTTTTCTACACTATCTTTGCTTCACACTTATTTATATTTGCAGCTACAGTCAATTTTCGGTCTTGAGAAAAATGCAATAGTGTGCAATTTTATATGTCTTGCGCACACCTCTAGTATATACATATATATGTATAACGAATTCGTGGATGATATTTCCTTCCTTCAAACATTCAGCTACAGATAGATATCTATCTAATACTACTTTAAAAACTAATTAGATGATATTTGACTTCTCGATTATGTAGGCATATCTGAAATCAAAACATAATTTCTTGACTTAGTTACATGTGTCTTCAAAATGTATACTATTTTAAACGGAAAACAAAATACTTATGTAAAATTTTAAAAAAATTAATTACAGGTTCATCCATGTGGAAGATATCGACATAATACGGTGGTTTTTATATTAGCCAAAGAATATAATTTGAAAAACTTGAGAACCATTCACCGTTTAGATCGCCTTACTTCCGGGCTACTTTTATTTGGTAGAAGCCCAAAAAAAGCAAGACAAATGGAACATCAAATTCGTAATAGACAAGTGCAAAAAGAGTACATCTGTCGTGTAGAAGGCAATTTTCCAGAGTAAGTATTTATTATGAAGGCAAAAAGAATATGAACTGTATACATACGTATGAATAAAAAACAAAAGTTTAAATAATTTTACGTACAGAGGCAATTCCATTCTTAAAAACTACGTTATTTAATTAATTTAAAGTACTATTACATCTAAAGGTTTTAATCAAAGTTAAGTTGACTGACGATAAAACTGTTTGGCATAAAATAATGTGACTATCTTCCATATAGCAAAAGTATTTAATATAAGTAGTTAATGTGGTATACCCATTAGATTTTAGGTCGTAAAATTTTTAGTTTTTGTCTGATTATAATAATTTCAACCATATATATGCTACATGTGTTGTAAATTCCCTTAAAGGCGACTTAAATAATGTGCTGCCAATGAGATATAGCATATGTCAGGAATATGGTATAGTGTACCACAACCAGCTCATAGCTTTTTTGTTTACAATGACTTTGATTTATTAAAAAACGCATAATTCATTTCGTAAAAAAATTTGATATATAGTGGACGTCCAGCAGTACGAATGCTCTTTATTACGAATTTCCGATAATACGAATGGCAAAATTTTTGCATTAACTACTATTTAGTACGAATAGATGGGCATTTTCTATTCGATACTACGAATGGTGGTTTGTTACAAGAATTTTTGTTTTTTTTTTTACGTATGAATGAAGTTTTTATTCGGTTTTTACTTCATTCTTTCGCAGTCATGAACGTTTATCGAAGTTGTTGTAGTTTCAAATGTTGACTTACAAACTAAAAACCAAAAATATAGGAACCCAACTCGTCACAGCTTATTTCAACCACCAGTTTTAATTTTAAAATTTAGTATGATCTCCCATTCGCTTAATTGCAGCTTTCAGCCTTTTTTGAATTGATTTCACTTTCTAGTGGTTAGGAGAGTTATTTATGCCCATTCCTTTTTCTTAGTTGCAATAAGGTCATTATTGTGTGAAATCTGATGTTGACGGACATTTTGATCACAAATTGCCCATAAACTTGAGACTGAATAAGACTTTTTTTGTTGATTTTTAAACATATTTGCGGTATTTACACGGTGTGCTATCAAGTCTTATTGTCATAAAATACTAAAGTTTTATGATCGTTGTTGTGCTTCAAAAAAAAGGTCCTAAAATAATACTTTTTGTGATGTGTTTATTGTTTTGTCATATCTAAAGAGTGCAAATCTAAGTCAAAAGGGAAAACTTGTCGTCGAGCCAGTGATTGAATATTCGCAACATATACGTAAAACATGGTATTAATTTCTGCATAGTTCAATAACTTCGAGATTAATTACATTTTAATAATTTATTTATAAAAGTTAATAACTTTTATAAAGTTAAATAAAAAAATTGATACATTTAAAATATAAAAAAAATTTTGTCCGTATACTTTAGCTGATTGGCAATAACAACAGTTGTTTATGTTTATGTCTTTAAACATTTTCTTTTGTGCCAAGGAAATATTTAATAATTTTTATAAAAATGGACTGTTTAGAAGATTTACGCCATAATAATGCTCAGTATGTATTTTTCGCACAAACCGGCTACATTTCAGTTTTTTGTCTTGTTTTTGGCATTTTTAATTAAAAATATTTGTAATTTTTTATAATTGTATTTTTCTTTTATCAGCTGACTCAAATTTGAAATAGAAGACTAACTTATAAGGGTTGTTCACAGCAGTCACATTTTTTCGTGTTATTATTTTATGATATATGACTTTATGACGACCCTAATTCTATAAACTCTTATTAAATTTTTTAAAGGTGCTAGTTGAAAAAAGGTGGGAGCCACTGTATATATTAATAAAATCCAAATATTTTATGTGAATTATTTGAATTGGAACATAAAAATGTGTTGTTCAATAATACGAATTTTTCGGGCCTGACAATATACATATAAATTGTACTAGTGAACGTCCACGTTACATATCGCACACCCAGTACGAAAATTACGCAACTCAAAATTTTAATTTTTTGAGTTTATATGCTAATATTATTATGCTTGTTTATTTATAAAAAAAATATCAGTGTATTTTATTGTTGTTAACTGTTACTAAAAATGCTCCAAATATTTGGTTTTTAACTATTTTTCATTAAGTCGGAAATAGTTTTTAATCGATTTCTAAATATTGAAAATTTTGAGTTGAGTCGCTTTTGTACTGGGTGTGCAATGTGTATGTATAATTGTATTAAAAAATCACAAGTTAGCTTCGAAAGTTATAGAGGTAGTCTTTAGTATTTACTAGAGGTGTGCACAAGACATTCTACTAGCTTACCCTTCACCGAATGCAATACTGTAGTGTACTCTTTTCTGTTGCTCTTGATTTTACGAGTGCAGTGAAATGTGTATTTCTCATCTATTCATGTATACAACAGCACTCGTTTGCCTGTGAAGTAACAGAACTTTGCTTTGTCTTGTAAGAGCATATTTTATTACTGAAGCTACATTTTCAGTATTGCCATATGAATATCAGTAGTGTAAAAAGGGTTTTTCCCCAGAAATAAAAAGTTACTGGTAATGCTGGCGTCGACGAAGATGTTAGGTTGGCAAGAGCAAAAAAAGAAATGCATGTTGTGACTCTATGAAGAGTACAATATTTTTGTTGCACTATTCACAAGACGTTCTCATATAAAAGGGCAGGACAAGACAGGCAAGCATTTAGAGTGAATTCAGTCATGAAGTTGCGAATGAAGTCGTGGTTCGTAGATATCCGTTGTAAACAGTATAGCGAATAGTGTGTGAATAATATCGAACAAGCAATAAATTGTTGTAGTTACTATTGTGTGCGTTGTATCGGTTAAGTTTGAATAGTGACAGGAAAAGTAGTGTGAATAATAAAGAGACTTTCATTGAAATAAAACACATATTTGTTTTTACTTGATTTGCAATCAACGAACTCATATTTAAACGTTTTTAAAAATGTAAAAACGTAACAATTGGTGTCAGAATTGGGATTGCAAAATCCAAAAGTAAAAATAAAAAAAATAATAATAAATAAATAAAATGAAACTCTCCGACATAAAAGTAGAACGGCTTAAACGAGAGTTGGATAAACTCAAGCTGTCGACAACGGGCACGAAGAATGAATTGCAAAAGCGGTTAAAGGAACACCTGCAGCTTGTAGACATTGACATTGATTCCTACGAGTTCGAGGATGAAGAGGAATGACAGTTGCAGGCCCCTGCAGCCCCTAGCGGTGTTGACATAAATTCGTTGCTAGCGTCTACGATGGAGAATATGCCAATCAGAAACTTCAGGCTGAAGTGCAAGTGAAGTATTAGTATTAGAACCGCTATGTCATCAAACTAAAGGTGCAGTCAGATATGGCAAATGTTTGCCAGAAATATGACTGAAACAACTAAAATTTTGTTTTGTGGTCGCACTACACACATTAATTTCCCCATTTTTGTTTCTTCAAATAGCGGAAACAAAAGTTTGCGATGTGGTCACACTTAAAAAATATTTGCCACAAAACACATGCTTGACCAGAATGTTGGAAAACAAAAATACACATTTTCACACGTAGTAGAAGGTGAATATTTTTTCGTTTTGTGTTGCGGAGCTTCTGTGCTATTTTGGGAAGGGGAAACAAAGAAAGACGACTATAGCTTTAGAAATGGGTTCCATGCATAAAAAAAGAAAAAAAAACAGAAAAATTATGTTTTTAATCACAATAACATTAACATAAACAAATGCTTACATTTTTCCAGTGCAGCCAATCACCATATTTGAAAATCACTGAATTTTTTTTTTATATATAATTGGATCCTCACTGTAATGTGAGCTAACAATTAGTACTCAAATCTTAAAATCTATACTAATTCTACTATTATGTTAATTTAGTCCAGCCAGCGCGGGACGAAATATTAATAGTTCACGAAATTAATTTGACATTGTTCTCACTCTTCTTCTTATGAGATCCGCGGTGTTTCTTCTTCTCAATCGGATGTGAGCAGGATCATTCAAGATTACACGGGCTAGTGAGTTCGGGTGGACCTCTAGCTTCTTCAAATACGTCTCAGCATACCTCGAGATTTCCTTTTTAACCAATGGCACGTTCAGGTCTTTATAAATGTTGGAATTTCTTATAAACCATGGAGCATTTCTTATCAATGGTAATATTTTATATTGTCGTCTTTGAATACGTTCAATGGTAGAAGCTGAGGCAGTGCCCCATAACTGCACTCCGTAGCACCAGATTGGCTTCAAAATTGTATTATAGAGAATGAGCTTGCAATCCAAGCTAAGGACTGAATTTCTATTAATAACCCAATTTATTTGTATCGCCTTAGCATCTATGTGGCTTTTCCATGTTAGCCGGCGGTCAAGATATATACCCAAATAATTAACCACAGAACTCTGAGGGATAATTTTGTTGTTTATTCGAGCACGATTCCCTACGCAGTGTAAATGTAACGTGAGTACATTTTTACTCGTTAACCTTTATCATCGCTTCATCCAGGCCTCCAGCTGTGCTATATGATCTTGCAAATACATAGTTGCTTCCTGTGGATCTTAATGGATACTTAAGATAGCTGTATCATCGCCAAATGTTGAGGTTTGGGTACGACTGCATGTTGGCATATCAGAGGTATAGACCAGATATAGCAGGGGTCCCAGGATACTTTCTTGGGGTACTCCGGCCTCAATAGTCTGGGACTCACTTAAGAAATCGCCTTCCTTGGCTTTAAACTTACGATTAATTAAATACTCTCGTAATAAGTTGCAGACATTTGGTGGCTAATTTTGTCTCAGCTTATGTATCAAACCTTCATGCCACACTTTATCGAACGCCTGTGAAACATCGATAAATAGAGCGGAGCAGTATTTTTTTTTTTCTTCAAAGGTCCCTCTTATAGTACTCACCAGTCTATGTGTTAGTTCGATTGTGCTATGTTTGCTTCTAAATCCAAACTGATGATTTGGAATGCACTCACCGTCACTCAATAATGAATGTAACTTTTTGATTAGAGCTTTCGTGAACAGCTTTGATATATTAGACAGCAGGCTTATTGGTCTGTATGACTCTACCTTTGTGTGATCCTTTCCAGGTTTCGGGATCATAGCGATAAGCGAAATTTTCCATGCTTGTGGATAATATTCTAGGCGCAAAACAGCATTGAATATGGAGAGTAGAAACCTTTTTGTCAGGCGCGGCATCTCCGAAATCATTTTATTACTAATTCTGTCAAAACCTGGTGCTTTTCAGAGGTTAAGATCGCTGATAACGCTTTCAACGTCATTCAACTCAAGTCTTAATAATGAGGCTGTACTAGATCGTGTTCCTAAGAGTGGTAATTCTTCGATTTCGTCTATCATAATTGGGGTTGAAAACCTGCTTCAACTGTTCCGTAAATAAATTCCCCTTTTCAAAATCATCTCACGCCCAGGCTCCATTTAACTTTCGCAACGGAAGTCTGCCTATAACTGGTCTTTTGAGGTTTCTTGCTGCGCGCCATAAAGAATAATCGGAATCTGCGGTTACATCCAGATTTACAAGGTAATTGTTTAGTACAGCCATCCTTCTCAATTCCAGCAGATTTGTAAATTTTTTTGTGCACTCCTTTAATTCGTTCCTAAGTCGTGGGGATCTATGTTGTTGCCACGCTCGTCGTATTCTTCTTTTTTCAGCTAATAACTGCTCCACATCTGTAGAGTGTATTCTATTAACTCTGATATGGCGGAGAGGTAAGGTTGCGTGCTGGACAGCCATATTAATATTTTCTTTGAGCTTCTCTATAGCTTGATCAACGTCTATCGGACTTTTAAGCAGATACAAATTGTGGTGGCCTGAAGATAATCCTCGCAAAATTCGTTCATTAAATAATGCTTTATTCGCGATTTAATTAAAATTGCTGAACCTCCACATGCCCTGCCTCTCGGATCTTTAGTATCATAAAACGTGAACCAGTAGTTTTGAAGAAGCTCCTTGCAGTGAGATGAGTTTCAGTGATTAACATGATGTCTATTTCTTTGTTTTTTAGAAAATATTCAATTTCGTTTTTATGTTGGCGTATGGCGTTAGCATTCCGGTAACATATTTTCAGACAGTTCATGGTTTGTTGAGTACAACCTGCAAAAGCATCTGCTGCACCCTCAGTATTTCCGTCATCATATTGGTCATGGAGTTTGTAGAATTATCCATCATAGTACTCATGGTGTTGGTAAAATTATTTGTTGTTTGCACTAGATTTTCTATGGTAGACTCCAGCCGACTAAAGTTGAATTCGAAGACTCCTGCTTTGGGTTGCGAGTGACGAACGGGATTCGATTTATTGGTCGTATCAGCCACTATGGGCTGACTGGTTTTTAGGATGTCAGCGTATGAGAATTGACTAGAAACAGGCAGTGGAATAGCGGAGCATCCGGTGGTTCTCACTGGTTTCTGCTGTATTTTATTATTTTCAGGCCTTCGAGCCGCAGATAGTTTTACTAGATCATAAATAGGGCATCTTATGTAATTAGCAGAATGGTTACTGCTGCAGTTACTGCATTTTCTGGCTTTGGGATCTTCTTTTGGCTTGTCGCACATAGCTGTAGCATGCAGTTCTCCGCATATGATGCAAACAGCTGTTAGTTTGCGGTACACCCTGGCATTTTTTTTTTTTTTTGTTTAAACCAGCACTCAGGGGATGACCCCTACTAATGCAGTGCATTGTGCAGGTTTAGGAAAGGTAGAAAGAGGGAAGATGCGAACGGTAAGGAAACGAGTTGCTGCTGGTGACTGTAAAATGGTCAGTGCTATACCTTCACCATTAGACAGTCTACAGCAAACGTCCCAAAGAAGCCCGCAGTTTCTCACAACCACTTACGTTGTGTGTGTTAATTTTATACAGAAGTGGCGGGACCTACAGTTTAAAGTCGACTCCGAACGATAGATTTTTGAGAAACAAGAATAGAAAGAGAAGAAATCGCCGAAAAAGCACTTTTTGTATTTTTTTATTTTTGATGTCTGGCCTGGGATTCGAACCCGGGCCTTTTGTCTAATAAGCCAACACACTACCCACTAGACCACGGCATGCCCAAATTCCTAGCAGTTTCCACACTGGATTGGTCCTGAACGTTTGTGAGGCTCTTCTATTATCACTCTACGATGAAGCAGGTATTTTAAATCGTAGATGGGGTGTGTCTCATTTTTCTTTAGTTTCATATCACCCGGTACCACCCCAAACAGGGGCTGGGGAACCTTTTCCATATTTTTAATATTCATCACTGTTTTGACTTTAACGCCCTTATTTAATAGAGCATCTTTTATCTCATCCGGGGTCACGCAGGAGTCAATCCCTTTAATTACAACTTGAAGACCTTTACTGCTCTTCAGCTGATATGTAAAAAAATTTTTTTGCGAGTTTCAAATTCGGAAACAATTTTGCGGTAATCGCTTTCGTGATCCACCTGGATTTTAATTTCCGTTTAATAGGAGAGACATAAAAAGTGTTCTCTCCTGTAAGAGCAACCTGGTACTTAACAATTTCAGTGCTGTTATTCTCTCTCAAGCGGCTTGAATGACGATTTAGGAGCCACTTTTGGTTCCGTTTCCTCATTTGCTAGAAGGGCAAATCTGTTGTGGGAGTTAAGTTTCTCACCTTTTGAAATTTTTGACGTGGAGGCCGTATTAGGTTAGGTTAGGTTAGAGGACGTGCACCCGTCGGTCAAGACAAGCACAGTACCCGGAGGTCCAAATTGACCCATTGTACATTGTCCTTAGGGGAGGAAGGAAAAGGAGGATATAGGAAAATAGGGAAGAGGAGGGAGAATAGGAAACAGAGGAACGAAAAACAACAGAGGTTGAGAGTGCGACTACATTTATGAAGCCCTAGCACCTCTCAACCAGCCCAAGCTGTTAATGAATCTGTGGAGAGCCTTGATGTCGGCTCTCGACACAGAACTCAAGTTCTCAAAGAAGGCCCTGCCAAGGGTCCTCAGCCTCAACCTACCAAGGGCTGGGCAGTTGCAGAGGAGATGTTCGACAGTCTCCAACTCCTCCTCATCGCAACATACCCTGCAATAGTCCGGCTGGGATCTGTTCCAGATCCCCGTCAGCGAAGTGGTAACGTTATTGAAGGCCCCCTCTATATCAAGGAAGGCCGACAGTGTGTACTCAAGAGCGCTCTCAACAGACTTACCCTTAATGTAAGCATGTTGCGACCCACTCAACAGAGACCAGTCAATGTTTGACCTTAAATATAGATCAATAAGTCTCTCCAAAGCTTTCAAGAGAAAGGATGAGAGTGATATCGGTTTATAATCCTTAGGGCCGATGTGACTGGGTTTACCAGCTTTCGGTATAAACACCACGAGCACATCTTTCCAAACCTCAGGTATATCACACCACCGGAGACAGTCTCTATACACGTCCACCAGATATTCGTGTAATATATCACCAGCATGCTGAAGCAGAGCCGGAAAGACACCATCCGGACCAGGCGACTTGAACGGCTCAAAGCTACTAATAGCCCATTTGACCTTATCTCTGGTAATGATGTCTTCCAAAACCGGCGTAGTTCCAGCATCACAGAAGGGATCAGCTACACCAAACGGATAGCTTCCTGGATCCTCACAATCGGGAAAATGTGTACTCAATAGAACCTCTAGGGTTTCTTTTCTCGAGGATGTCCACATGCCATCGTTCTTTTGGACGAAGCCTAGGACTTTGGGGTCCTTCGACAACATCCTACGGAAACGAGCCACATCAGAAACATCCTCGATACTACTGCAGAAACTCATCCACGTGGTTCTCTTTGAGCGCTTTATCGCTCCCTTATATTCATTAAAACTTGATCTATATGCAGACCAGTCCACATCTTAGCCTTATTAAAGAGTCTTCTGGTACAACGGCGGAGCCTCTGGAGTTCCGCATTCCACCAGGCAGGCTGGCTCCTCTTACCCGGGTAAGTGAGAGGACAAGCATCTCTGTAACAAGACAACAAAATATCCGTCAAAGATCCAACTGGATCATTGATGCCAGGAGTGGAGCGTCCCCTAAGGGCTCTAAGCTCCCCCTCCACAGCCCTTTCATACCTGATCCAGTCGGTTCTTCTTGGATTTATAAAAGGCCTGTTAACGGCCCCAGATAGATTAAAAGCCGTAATTAAAAGGCCGTATTAACTGACCCTCTTTTTAGTAAAGTAACGTACCGGTTCATTCCTACTTGAATTGGCGCTTTCTTAATATTTGACTCAAGACGTGGAATAGCTGGCGCTGAAGGACGAGTAGCACTCACTTCTGTTTCAGTATTGGGTTTTCTAATAGGGTCACTAAGGCAACGTATACGGTTTGCTGGCTTTGCAGTTAGGTAGCGGGAATCATCCGTTTTTTTGTTCAAAATATCTGTTTCACATTCATTGATGGTTATGTATGCAGTTCTGCTATTCTCGCTAAGGCGGCGTTCAGAAGCGCTTGCACGCTCATCAACTAAGATAACGGCCTTTTTTTAAGTACTTTTCATATATATATATATATATTTTTTTTTTTTTTTTTTGTTCTATATATTTTTTTCTTGATTATTCTTTAATTTATCAAGCACAACAAAGCAGGCAATCTATTAACAATATTCAACAGATCACCTATTACTATTTTTTTATTTTGTTCTCACTTAAACATGTCCGTATACTTTAAGTGTCGCGATAATCGCTGAAGTGATGTACATAACTTAAAATAGATGTCAATTTTAAAAATTGGAAATCGAATACGTATATATAAATTGAAGGAATTCTTTTAGGTCTAATTTGAAAATTATTTAATAATATTTTTGAGAAAGGTTTTCATGTCACTTTGTTTGAAAATTTATCCTCCAAAATGATTGAATTCCAATATGTAATTTTTGTTTAAAAGGGAAATTGGAATTGTGTTGCTGCGTTGAATTACAATTCTCCATTATAAAATGACTTGTACCGTCCACTTCAAGAGTTCCATTCATAACATTGCACTTTGAATATTTTAACATGCTCATTTTCAGGAACAAAATTTATATATATATATACAAATAATTATATGTATACAAATAATATATATAATATATATGTATACAAATAATAATATGTATACAAATAATTATATGTATATTTATATATATATATACGAATATTTATATGTATATAATGAGTACATTTACAACGAATAAAAAGGTTTCCATAAAATAAATTATTTATTTTCTTCAAATTTGAATTCATTCAATTATTTACGATTTTAGTGATGTTATAGTTTTGCTAGTATGCAACACAGCCGTAAACAAGCTGTTATTTGCCACTGTTTGCTCTTACGAAAAATATGTAAGAGCAAACAAATATTTGCCAAAAAATTATGACAATATTTGTTACAGGGTGGTCACATTAAAAAAATTTTTGTTTGCCGGCAAACAATTTTATTTGCCAACATATTTTATTGGCAAACAAATATTTTATATTTTGTGGCAAATATTTTTTAGATGTGACCGTACCTTAATAGTTAGTGCGACAAATTGTTTTTAAACTCGTTTCGTTTTGTAGGAAATCTGTAGGCCCGAGATCCAAAACGGATATTATCAGCAGAACGATTCTAAATACACTTCTAAACGATTGAAGGAGTAGCCTACAAGCAATGAGATAAACGTTTGAAACTCTTTTTAGAGTAAACAAAATTGCTTTTGCTATAAAATTGCTTATTTACATTACATATCTTGTCCTTTACAGTCCATATAATTTATATTTTAACTTGTCCTTAAAATTATTTTCTTTTATGGAAACAATATCTATTAAATTATTTTATTAAATTGAGTTTTTTTTTTCTTTAAACGTATAATTTCCTCCATTGACGAGCATTCATGGAATTTCTTTATTTTCTGCCTACGGATTTTTACATAAACTATAAGTAATATATTATTATTCTTAGGGGAACGATTGAATGCAGTGAGCCTATTGAAGTTGTAAGCTATAAAATTGGAGTTTGTAAGGTATCACCAAAGGGAAAAGATTGTATGACAACATTTCAAAAAATTTCATACAATGGAAAAACAAGTGTTGTACTATGTAAGCCACTTACAGGACGTATGCATCAAATTCGAGTTCATTTGCAGTATCTGGGTAAGTTTCAAAAATGTTTGATTTATGTAAGTGATGAAAATATTTTAACTGTTAAAAAACGTAATATGGTTATGTTATAGTGCATTATTTGGATAGACAACTTTGTGTTTTATTACGAAAAAAAAAACGAAAAACATTCTGTACACTATTGGGCAATTTACAAAAGTCCTTGTATCGTTGTATTCAGTGTATTGTTGCATGAAAATACAATAGCGTATGCTTGTTGTTGATAATTTTTATATAGAAATCCCATACACTTATATACATTATTTTCATATGTTTTTACAAGGTGCATTGGTTTCGTGCTATCAGTTTATATAAACATCAGTAATCAAGAAGAATAATAAAAATACAAAATATTTTCTATGTAACTTGTGCCAACCACAAAACAAACAAAAGGGAAACGAAAGTTTGACGTTTACAGAAATAATATGAAAGGGACAGCAAATATTGCCAAAAAGTATTTCTGCCCCTGTCTGATTTTATTTCGAAAAGACCTAATATCGTTTAACAATAGTTAGGATAGTTAGCAAGTTGGATTGAGCGCCTACAAACTTACGATTTCAGCATTGAACACTGAAGAGACTTATGCTATTTCACGCCGAACTGAGAAAAACGAATCCATCGTCGATATCCGGCTAACACGGATTGAAGTCAACGTAAACTGGTCCCAAGCACAATTGGCGAAGATAATAGCTGCGAAGGAGGAGGATCAAACGACCTGCAAGAAATGGGATTTCCGCAGAAGGTGCTCTTACAAAAGCATATTGGGACACTATGGGACAGTTTAAAGCTGATAAATGGGTGCTTGTATCGACTATGGGAAAGCACTGATGGCAAGACATCATCCAACCTATTAGTAGTGCCTTCCTCCAAAATTAAAGAAGTGTTAAAGGAGTTCCATAATGGAGCCAGCGGAGAACATCTTGGAATGGCAAAGACGCTAGAAAACCTAAAACAACGTTTTTATTGGGTTGGATGTCAGCAAGCAGTGGCGAACTGGATAGCAAACTGTTCCCAGTGCATTGCAGTTAAAGGTCCAGTAACAAGAAGTCGGGGTCAGCTGTAACAATATAACTCGGGTGCACCTTTTGAACGGATAGCGATGGACGTAGCAGGTCCTTTTCCTGTCACCAATACCGGAAGCCGATATGTGCTCGTTGTGATGGACTACTTTAGTAAATGGCCGGAAGCATATGCCATACCCAATCTAGAGGAGAACACAATAGTAAATGTTTTTGTAAACAACTGAGTATGCCGCTACGGATTTCCAATAAAACTACATTCCGATCAAGGCAGAAATTTCGAGTCAGCAGTATTTAAAGAAATCTGTGAGGTATACAGAATTAAGAAGACTCGAACAACGCCGCTTCACCCACAGTCAGACGGAATGTTAGAGCGATTTAACCGAACCTTGGAAGAGTACTTACGGAAAGTAGTGAGCGAGCAGCAGAAGGACTGGGACAAACACATTCCGAGGTTTCAAAATCTAGATCGCCCCCCAAGATAATTTTTGGGACTGAGATAAAACTGTCCGGTGACTTGGAGTTAAGCCCGCCACTGAAAAACAAGATAGCCTGAATGAACTTCATGACTTTGTGCGCACTTGTATAAAAATGGTCAGTAATAGAATGAAAGTGAGGTATGATCGTGCAGCAACCACTGAGGGCTTTCATGAGGGACAACTGGTTCTACAAACCAGTTGGGATGGACCGTACAAAGTAATCAAACGGTTAAATGATGTCGTGTACAGGATACAAAAAGCTAACAGCCCCCGAACAAAAATGAAGGTCGTACACATAGAGCGACTAGCAAAATATGGGAAAAGAGATAATGAGTGGGCGGCAGTGTTTTGCAAAAACAATCGAAACGACCTAATATCGTTTAACAATAAAAACGATATACAAAATGTATCAGCTACAAATACAAAGACAATGTGGCAATGCGTACACAATACACACGACACTAATACATAATAACACATACATCGAACCAGCTACAACAAGTATGAGAGAAAAAGGGACAGACAAGTAAGAAGACTCAACAACAAACAATATAATCGCAATAGAATTCTCGAGAATGCGAAACCGCGAATGTTCCACTTCAAGAACCATCATCAGATAGAAGACGTTCGCATATAAAAGAGCAAGACAAGACAGGCAACCGGCCAGAGTGAATTCAGTCAGTCTTGCGTGCAGTTGCGTTCGAAGATATCCATTGAGAACAGCGTTACCGTTATTAAGAAGTCGCACAAAAAGGGAATTTTTGAAAAAAAAAGTCGCCCAAAAAGGGTAATTTGGCAGTAAAAAGGGTCAACATTTTTAAAAGAAAAGAAAATGAACAGATAAAAAAATAAATTTTTATTGGATTTTGTAATATACATTAACAAACATATAATAAGTTCATTTTTTTAATAATTTTTCCCATTTTTTATAATAGAAACAAATTTTTAGCCAAAAAATAATAAGCCTAAACAAAAGTTTTAATTTTTTTAAAATTATTGGTCTGTTTTATTTCTAGCTTTAAAATGTAATGTATGAACGTTAGGACATTGAAAAGTGTCAGATTGAGTTCATTTTAGTAAGGAGACACAAAAAGTAGCGGGGTCGCCGAAAAAGTGTCAAATTGCGACTTTAGTCGCTCAACGATAACGCTGGTCGTGAACAGTATAGCGGATAGATTGTGAATAATATCGAACAGGCAATAAATTGTTGTAGTTACTATTGTGTATCGTTTGTGTTTCAGAGTTTCATTAAAATAAACACATATTTGTTTTACTTGGTTTGCAATCAACGAACTCATATTAAAACGTTTTTAAAAATGTAAAATCATAACAATATTTAAAAATCTTTAAACTTTTCATTGAAGAAATTAAAAAATATTCCAAAATTTCCCTTTTTTAACACAAAATCAATGTTTATTTATTTTTAATTTTACAACTTTATCCACCTTACAACCCTTCAGTCCGGATTACGACCAAGCTTCTCATAGCACTCATGTTGTATGCGTTAATTTTATACGTGAGTGGCGGAACCTATATCTTAACGTCGACTCCGAATGACAGATTTTTGAGAAACTTTTTCATGGCAGGTTTTTGTACTATAAGAATTTTTGAAAGAAATCTGCTGAGAGGAAATCGCCGAAGAAATATTTATTTTTTTAGTTTTTCTTTTTTATTCCTGACCTGGGATACGAATCTGGACTTTACGTCTAATAAGCCAACACACTACCTACTAAACTACGGCGACTTCTTAATTTTTCAATTTACCGTTAATTAATTTGACACTTGTTTGGCATCAATACTGCACATTTAAAGAGGTGTCACACTTCACATTTTTCAATATCAATTTTGACAGAAAAGTACTCTTAACGACAACAATCAGCTTGTTGTTTTTGTATTGTTTTAGAAGTGTACGAAATGACAAACACAGTGGTATGGTATAACCCATAAATATGAACTGTTTTACTTGTTGACATTAATTATGCCATCCACTATGTAACAATAACATAATACATGGGGGATACTATAAGAACATTATGTTATTAAATTAAAGTGTGAAAAAAGTATTTTAAGAAAATAAAAATAATTTGTGAAAAATAGCCAAATAAATCGCCACGTTTGGCGAAAAATCGCCACATCTGACAGCACTGGTCACTGCTACATTTTTCCGTAATATTTTTCATTTTGTTGCTTGAAAATCAAATTATGAATACTGTTCCCCTTTTTCTATCGCTATTTGACGTCTGGAATACGAAATACACAACACAGCAGGACACTGTGCGTTATTTGTGCGTGAATTGGTCATATGTTTGGTATTTTATACCAGATTTTAACCAGATTCTGTTTCCATCGAATAGATTCTATTAAAGTGTGGGTAATATTGCAAAACATAAGCCACATTGTGATGGTGTTCTAATGAATCAATGGAGTTGGGTATTTAACAGTAGGGTCCGTCCTTTCCAAACTCTTTCGCCCTTTTCTCTATAAGATCCTCAAAATAGACGAAAATAAGTGGTATAAATATTAAAAAAATCAGATGGAATGAAATATTTCTTGCGTCGTCTTCAGAAACCACCTTGGTTGATTGTTTTTTCAACAAATGAGAAGTATGTTGGTTCCAACCAGGGATACCAACCCGGGATTCGGGATTTTGCAATCCCGACCCCAAAATCCCAGGATAATTCGGGATCTACAAATCTCAAATAATTTAGTGATACTGGAAATTAGATGCATTAAATGAAGCGATTTTATTGGTTGTGAAAATTAAGTGCACTACTACAATCCATTGGCGCTACTGCGCAACGCCAATTCAGTTCTAATATCATTTTCATAAAAGTATGAACTTTCATACATAGACATGAATTGATATTCTGCATTACTAGTAAAACTGAAGTAAAAGTAAATGTTTAACTGATAAGTGAAATTGTATTTACATGACTAATAAAATAGATTCATTTAGCGCAATAAAATCGTTTAATTATGGAGAAGTAAAAATCTACTTACACCGTATTTGACACCACAAGTGGATCAATGCAACCATGTTTCTTGTAATAATTTGTGATTTTTCTCCTTTTAAATAAAAAATATTCGACACTTACAATTTTTAACAATGTTAAAAAACAATTTTGTTTTTTTTAACTAGTTGTAATCATCAGGATAATATTGTTTAATGCTTTCTCTAGCTTACTTTATTAGTAATTTGTATTAATTTAAATTAATATTCATGCAGGATATCCAGTGGTTAACGATCCTTTGTACAATCATGAAGTATTTGGACCTCTTAAAGGACGATCTGGTGATATTGGGGGCAAGACTGATGAAGAATTGGTTCGGGATCTGATTAATATACACAATGCTGAAAATTGGTTGGGTATTGATGGAGATTCGGATATATCGATATTCAAAGCCATTAAAAGTGACAGCGATGTTGATACTATAAGTTTGGGAAATGAAATGAAAGGTGAACATAAAACAAATATAACTTTAGATATATACATATATGTGTCAGTGCTTAATACTGCTTTCACATTTTTTTTTTTTTTTTGTTTAAAGGACATATACTTAGCGATGAAGACTTAGATATAGCTTCGCGAGGAATTTCTCCAACTTGCCCAAGTAGCCCTCAGTGTGTAGACATTGCTACACCGAATGATTCAAATGGGAATGAAATGGTACAGATTAAAAGCACTGATTCGACCAACAATCACACTGTCCCTGAGAATAATAGCAATATTGGTATCAATGAAAAAAGTGGTTCATATTCCCACCTCAAGGTAGAAGTGGGTTCTTTACAGCGCTTAAAATATTTTCTTGTGATTTAATTAACATATGCATTCTTTTATTTCCACAGGTCACAGTTGCAACACAAACTGGTCATGAGTCACCAGACATGGCATTTAATGCTGAAAAAATGACAACCGATATACATTGCTATGAATGTAAAGTTCGTTACAGAGATCCGAAACCCAAGGATCTTGTAATGTACCTACATGCCTGGAAATATAAGGTAAGTGCTTAGTTCTCTGCTTTTTAACTAAATTTGTACGTGTTTTACAAAATTTACTAAAACAAAGGTGGAAAAACTTTAATCTTTAAATTGTTAATGTTCAAAAAAGTTCTATTTATTTCTTCCATTTGTCTACTTTTAAATAATAATCAACAATTAAATGTTTGTTTTGTAGGGTCCTGGTTGGGAATACGAAACTGAATTACCTAAATGGGGTAATGCTGATTGGACTGAAACGGATTAAAATCATGGATCTTTTAGCACACTATAAAAATAAAAAATCAGAATTAAACTAGCAAATTATATTTTTCTTACAAAAAAAAATTTTTGTACAGTTATTTCCAAAAGCACAAGTAAATAAATGAAATGTAACGCAATCGACACATTTTTCATTTTTCTATTATTACTGCAGTAGTGAATTAGACATGAATAAGATAAATGACGCTTTCTTTCTTGCTTTTTCTTAATACAAACATTAAAAACTGAAAAGATTATTAATTATAACTTATCAGTTAAATATTTTAGTGAAAGTGTTAATAGAAACCTTTCTTAAAATATTCAAAAAACAGATGTGTTTTGAAAAAATGATTTTGTTTTTCTATAAATCTGTAAAAAGAGATATTATTAAAGCTCTTATAGTTTTAAATTATAGGCAAATATACATGGTAGAAAATACTTCCGGCCAAAAGATGTTCAAAGAACATATTAAGCATTGCGGTATACATATGTATGTATGTCAAAAATTTAAAAAAAGTTGAAAATCAGAGAGGTTTCAATTTCTAACAGAGAGTAATGGGGGAATATCTTGTCGTATTTTTTATGCTCACAAATTCAAAAGTCGATACGGATTGCATTGACTCATATTAAACCTAGATAAAAAAAGCAAATTTAGAACATAAATTTTTAGATATTTTACAAGATATTTCAGTATATAAAAAAAGAAATAAATCTTCAAAATGTGACAGTATTACAATGGCATAGTTCAAGGCACATACATGTAAAATTTAGGTTTTAAATTGAATTACTGTACACCACGTCATGGATGGCACGGACCCATTTTACAAGCTCACAAAATTACATAACCAAACTATCATTCTGAAAAACCTGCAGAAATTTGATTCGATAGAACACCCCATTATGAAATACATACGCTGTAAATTGAAGTAATAAGGAAACAATCGTGCTGGATCTTTTAGACTGGAAGTCACTGTCTATGAAAAAATTATAGAACAGTGATCTAAACTCATACCTCGTTATAAATGAAAAGTATTATGTAATAGCATACAGTAGAAATAAGATCGAACATAAGCAAATATTAAGAGACATAAATAATAAAAATATTCGTTACTAATAACACGCCAATTAGAGTTTTACAGACAGATTAATTAGTATGTACTAGAGGTGTGCACAAGACATATAAAATTGCACACTATTGCATTTTTCACAAAACCGAATATTGATTGTAGCTGCAAATTTAAATAAGTGTGAACAAAGATACAGTACAAAAAAACAATTGCGCTGGTAAACCATTGTCAAGGTAGATTTATATAAGAGGTAGGAACGTCTGTTCAACAAATATAACAATTCCAAAACAACAGGGATTTTGTTTTTGTAAAGAGTATGCCTAATGTCAAAAACAGCTAACCAAGTGTATTCATCGCTGACTGACGAATAACAATAGAAAGAAAAATGTTAAAAAATTTATAAAAATGGTTACAACAAACACTAAAAAAACAACAACATTTTGACATTTTAAACCTCATCAGCTGTTCACTTGAGGCTACCGTCTATAAATCTACCGTGACCATTGTACAACAGTATAAAAGAGAGTTGTGTGAAGAGCACAACAAAAATATTGTACTCTTCATAGAGACACAGCAAGGCAAATTCAAAAGGTAGTGTTATTAGCCCAGCTGACTACTTTTTTGAGTACGCGGGATTGTCAAATGTTTTGTATACGTACAGTGAGCAAAAAAAAATTGTACACTTTCTGTCTGGAATACATTTTCGAACAATTACTATAAAATGAAATTTATTGTCCTTAAGATTAAATAAAAGTTTAAAAACTATATTTTGATTATAAGCATTTCTCTATTAGTTACGTATACAGAAAATAACCATCGAAACTATGAAATTCAACATTTTTAAGCACAAAGGGTTGTGATTCTTTGACTACGGTGACCGAATTCTCTAGAAAGTCATCTTGCACAAAATTCTGTGGAATAATTTATTTGTTAGTTTTTTACAATAAGTGTACACATTTTTTTTGCTCACTGTATATACATTCTTTTGTTTACTAATTTTTTTATTTCCTTTTATATTTGTATTCTACACAATTTACAATTTATTCAAATATTCTTGATGTTCTAGCACAACTTTTATTGTAGAATCCGCTCGTATGCTTCCCAGTATCCCTCTGAAGCATAACGACCTTAGTGGTTGCGTTACCACTTTTTAAAAAATTTGTTTCTCTAAAATTTGTTTTTTAAAATTTTTTTATAAACAAAAAGAAATAAAAGATAAATACTGTCATAAAATAACTACTTTATGTCATTATATGGATTCGCCTTTTTCATTTCTGGCTTAGAGCGAATTTCATTTGACATAACCGGTCACACAAAAACAACAGAAAATACATGTTGTTTTTTG